>JAJGOT010000579.1:0-382500 GCA_022457155.1 Cladopsammia gracilis
CACTGGTCAGCGACCTTCCCAAAACCACTTGAGCCCGCGATCCTGACTGGTCAGCGACCTTCCCAAATACACTTCAACCCCCCAGCCTCACTGGTCAGCGACCTTCCCAAAAACAATTGAGCCCGCGATCCTGACTGGTCAGCGATCTTTCCAAATACACTTGAGCCCGCCAGCCTCACTGGGCAGCGACCTTCCCAAAAACAATTGAGCCGGCGATCCTGACTGGTCAGCCATCTTCCCAAATACACTTGAGCCTGCCAGCCTCACTGGGCAGCGACCTTCCAAGATACACTTGAGCCCGCCATCCTGACTGGTCAGGGATGTTTCCAAACACACTTGAGCCCGCGATCCTGACCGGTCAGCGATCATCCCCAAATTGAGCCCGCAATTCTAGCTAATCAGTTGTCTTTTTGTGATTTGTTAGTTGCTGGACCGCGGGAGGAAGTAGTAAGGGGGGTTAGATCAGGGCACAATACCTCGTTTCCATGTTGGACTGGGTGGAAGTCTGGGTTCGAGTCTCGTTTGAATGCAGTGGACGGGTGGGGATTGTGTTGTAAGTCTGCATCAAAGCAACTCCACCAATAAGGGGCTAAAGCACGACATTCAACCTCGTTTCCCTGTTGGAATGTGGAAGTAGGATTCTGACTTGTTAAAAACATGGACTTTGACCGACACAACGGCAAAGTATGGAAAGAAAGTCAAATAAGGTACACCAAATTTATTGTCTTCTTTTGAAAGCATTGGTTACAAAAGTTGTGAATTAATGTTTACACCTTACACTTTCTACGCCTATTTTAAATATCTTCATCATCGTCATTGATGCCGTATTGTAACCTCCAATGCCTATACATAAGAGTAACACCCTTGCTTGTCTTTGGCAGGACACACTATGAAGCAGTGGAGTTGACGAATAAGGGCTTGTCTGGTGTTTGCTGTTGCATCGGTTTGTTTGGCACTGCCGATTGACAAAGTACAGATTCTTTTTTGCAGACCTCTTTTATAGAAGGCAGACAGACGTTAACCATTAGATGGTTGGATACGCCGAAATTATGAAGTCGTTGGTCACATCGAAAATAACAGTCACAGTGTAACAAGCGGCTTGGGAAAATCCGTGAACTCCTACTTGTTTCATAAACCTTTTCTGCTTGACTCCTCTGTTCCTTTTATTTCTGTGCGGGAAGCTTTTGTCTGGTCTGTCCATTGTCTCTTTGACCAATGCGCAAACGTAATGTTTATCGTTGCTAACGAAATAGCTTTTCTTTGTCCACTGCCTTGGGGGCATGTGCCTTTCAATAATATGCTTCATTACATGCCTCATGACATGCTTCTTGGTCTTTGCATTCCCCAGCATATCTAATGAAGGTCCACAGAATTGTTCATACGACGTACAATATCCATGACTATGACACCGACGTAAGGCATCCTCACCTTCCTCCATCTTGAAAAAAGTGAAGTCTTGCTCGTCCAACAGCTACTTATAACACCTAAAATGTGTGTCGTCATTTTGACGTGGCGAGTAGCGATTGGCTAATCGACGCGAAGCAGGTCATGATTGGCTGTCCCAATGACGTCATGGTCAAGTTTCATTTCTCAGCCAATAAGAAGACGAGTTCATGCAGTCACGAGACTCGAGCTCAATCTCCGCTCTCCTACTACATTCCATCGAGACTCGCACCCAGCTTCCCACGTAGTCCAACAGGAGAACGAGGCAATGTGTCCTGGTTTAACCCCCCTTACTACTGTTTCCACTAAAGCCTGCGATCATTACTGGGCAGCAGTCTTACTTAACACTTCATCCAGCTATCGGGACTGGTCAGCGTCCTTCTTCAAACAATTGAGCCCACCAGCCTCACTGGTCAGCGACCTTCCCAAAACCACTTGAGCCCGCGATCCTGACTGGTCAGCGACCTTCCCAAATACACTTCAACCCCCCAGCCTCACTGGTCAGCGACCTTCCCAAAAACAATTGAGCCCGCGATCCTGACTGGTCAGCGATCTTTCCAAATACACTTGAGCCCGCCAGCCTCACTGGGCAGCGACCTTCCCAAAAACAATTGAGCCGGCGATCCTGACTGGTCAGCCATCTTCCCAAATACACTTGAGCCTGCCAGCCTCACTGGGCAGCGACCTTCCAAGATACACTTGAGCCCGCCATCCTGACTGGTCAGGGATGTTTCCAAACACACTTGAGCCCGCGATCCTGACCGGTCAGCGATCATCCCCAAATTGAGCCCGCAATTCTAGCTAATCAGTTGTCTTTTTGTGATTTGTTAGTTGCTGGACCGCGGGAGGACCCCTATCGCCTTCTTCTTAACGCGTTTGTGAGCGACCGGAAATCTGTACTTTTCCTGTTGGTGGTATTCTGGGAAAAAAGACTCGCCTTGGTCGCGGTAGCAGTAGTAAGGGGGGTTAGATCAGGGCACAATACCTCGTTTCCATGTTGGACTGGGTGGAAGTCTGGGTTCGAGTCTCGTTTGAATGCAGTGGACGGGTGGGGATTGTGTTGTAAATCTGCATCAAAGCAACTCCACCAATAAGGGGCTAAAGCACGACATTCAACCTCGTTTCCCTGTTGGAATGTGGAAGTAGGATTCTGACTTGTTAAAAACATATGGACTTTGACCGACACAACGGCAAAGTATGGAAAGAAAGTCAAATAAGGTACACCAAATTTATTGTCTTCTTTTGAAAGCATTGGTTACAAAAGTTGTGAATTAATGTTTACACCTTACACTTTCTACGCCTATTTTAAATATCTTCATCATCGTCATTGATGCCGTATTGTAACCTCCAATGCCTATACATAAGAGTAACACCCTTGCTTGTCTTTGGCAGGACACACTATGAAGCAGTGGAGTTGACGAATAAGGGCTTGTCTGGTGTTTGCTGTTGCATCGGTTTGTTTGGCACTGCCGATTGACAAAGTACAGATTCTTTTTTGCAGACCTCTTTTATAGAAGGCAGACAGACGTTAACCATTAGATGGTTGGATACGCCGAAATTATGAAGTCGTTGGTCACATCGAAAATAACAGTCACAGTGTAACAAGCGGCTTGGGAAAATCCGTGAACTCCTACTTGTTTCATAAACCTTTTCTGCTTGACTCCTCTGTTCCTTTTATTTCTGTGCGGGAAGCTTTTGTCTGGTCTGTCCATTGTCTCTTTGACCAATGCGCAAACGTAATGTTTATCGTTGCTAACGAAATAGCTTTTCTTTGTCCACTGCCTTGGGGGCATGTGCCTTTCAATAATATGCTTCATTACATGCCTCATGACATGCTTCTTGGTCTTTGCATTCCCCAGCATATCTAATGAAGGTCCACAGAATTGTTCATACGACGTACAATATCCATGACTATGACACCGACGTAAGGCATCCTCACCTTCCTCCATCTTGAAAAAAGTGAAGTCTTGCTCGTCCAACAGCTACTTATAACACCTAAAATGTGTGTCGTCATTTTGACGTGGCGAGTAGCGATTGGCTAATCGACGCGAAGCAGGTCATGATTGGCTGTCCCAATGACGTCATCGTCAAGTTTCATTTCTCAGCCAATAAGAAGACGAGTTCATGCAGTCACGAGACTCGAGCTCAATCTCCGCTCTCCTACTACATTCCATCGAGACTCGCACCCAGCTTCCCACGTAGTCCAACAGGAGAACGAGGCAATGTGTCCTGGTTTAACCCCCCTTACTACTGTTTCCACTAAAGCCTGCGATCATTACTGGGCAGCAGTCTTACTTAACACTTCATCCAGCTATCGGGACTGGTCAGCGTCCTTCTTCAAACAATTGAGCCCACCAGCCTCACTGGTCAGCGACCTTCCCAAAACCACTTGAGCCCGCGATCCTGACTGGTCAGCGACCTTCCCAAATACACTTCAACCCCCCAGCCTCACTGGTCAGCGACCTTCCCAAAAACAATTGAGCCCGCGATCCTGACTGGTCAGCGATCTTTCCAAATACACTTGAGCCCGCCAGCCTCACTGGGCAGCGACCTTCCCAAAAACAATTGAGCCGGCGATCCTGACTGGTCAGCCATCTTCCCAAATACACTTGAGCCTGCCAGCCTCACTGGGCAGCGACCTTCCAAGATACACTTGAGCCCGCCATCCTGACTGGTCAGGGATGTTTCCAAACACACTTGAGCCCGCGATCCTGACCGGTCAGCGATCATCCCCAAATTGAGCCCGCAATTCTAGCTAATCAGTTGTCTTTTTGTGATTTGTTAGTTGCTGGACCGCGGGAGGACCCCTATCGCCTTCTTCTTAACGCCGTTTGTGAGCGACCGGAAATCTGTACTTTTCCTGTTGGTGGTATTCTGGGAAAAAAGACTCGCCTTGGTCGCGGTAGCAGTAGTAAGGGGGGTTAGATCAGGGCACAATACCTCGTTTCCATGTTGGACTGGGTGGAAGTCTGGGTTCGAGTCTCGTTTGAATGCAGTGGACGGGTGGGGATTGTGTTGTAAGTCTGCATCAAAGCAACTCCACCAATAAGGGGCTAAAGCACGACATTCAACCTCGTTTCCCTGTTGGAATGTGGAAGTAGGATTCTGACTTGTTAAAAACATATGGACTTTGACCGACACAACGGCAAAGTATGGAAAGAAAGTCAAATAAGGTACACCAAATTTATTGTCTTCTTTTGAAAGCATTGGTTACAAAAGTTGTGAATTAATGTTTACACCTTACACTTTCTACGCCTATTTTAAATATCTTCATCATCGTCATTGATGCCGTATTGTAACCTCCAATGCCTATACATAAGAGTAACACCCTTGCTTGTCTTTGGCAGGACACACTATGAAGCAGTGGAGTTGACGAATAAGGGCTTGTCTGGTGTTTGCTGTTGCATCGGTTTGTTTGGCACTGCCGATTGACAAAGTACAGATTCTTTTTTGCAGACCTCTTTTATAGAAGGCAGACAGACGTTAACCATTAGATGGTTGGATACGCCGAAATTATGAAGTCGTTGGTCACATCGAAAATAACAGTCACAGTGTAACAAGCGGCTTGGGAAAATCCGTGAACTCCTACTTGTTTCATAAACCTTTTCTGCTTGACTCCTCTGTTCCTTTTATTTCTGTGCGGGAAGCTTTTGTCTGGTCTGTCCATTGTCTCTTTGACCAATGCGCAAACGTAATGTTTATCGTTGCTAACGAAATAGCTTTTCTTTGTCCACTGCCTTGGGGGCATGTGCCTTTCAATAATATGCTTCATTACATGCCTCATGACATGCTTCTTGGTCTTTGCATTCCCCAGCATATCTAATGAAGGTCCACAGAATTGTTCATACGACGTACAATATCCATGACTATGACACCGACGTAAGGCATCCTCACCTTCCTCCATCTTGAAAAAAGTGAAGTCTTGCTCGTCCAACAGCTACTTATAACACCTAAAATGTGTGTCGTCATTTTGACGTGGCGAGTAGCGATTGGCTAATCGACGCGAAGCAGGTCATGATTGGCTGTCCCAATGACGTCATCGTCAAGTTTCATTTCTCAGCCAATAAGAAGACGAGTTCATGCAGTCACGAGACTCGAGCTCAATCTCCGCTCTCCTACTACATTCCATCGAGACTCGCACCCAGCTTCCCACGTAGTCCAACAGGAGAACGAGGCAATGTGTCCTGGTTTAACCCCCCTTACTACTGTTTCCACTAAAGCCTGCGATCATTACTGGGCAGCAGTCTTACTTAACACTTCATCCAGCTATCGGAACTGGTCAGCGTCCTTCTTCAAACAATTGAGCCCACCAGCCTCACTGGTCAGCGACCTTCCCAAAATCACTTGAGCCCGCGATCCTGACTGGTCAGCGACCTTCCCAAATACACTTCAACCCCCCAGCCTCACTGGTCAGCGACCTTCCCAAAAACAATTGAGCCCGCGATCCTGACTGGTCAGCGATCTTTCCAAATACACTTGAGCCCGCCAGCCTCACTGGGCAGCGACCTTCCCAAAAACAATTGAGCCGGCGATCCTGACTGGTCAGCCATCTTCCCAAATACACTTGAGCCTGCCAGCCTCACTGGGCAGCGACCTTCCAAGATACACTTGAGCCCGCCATCCTGACTGGTCAGGGATGTTTCCAAACACACTTGAGCCCGCGATCCTGACCGGTCAGCGATCATCCCCAAATTGAGCCCGCAATTCTAGCTAATCAGTTGTCTTTTTGTGATTTGTTAGTTGCTGGACCGCGGGAGGACCCCTTTCGCCTTCTTCTTAACGCCGTTTGTGAGCGACCGGAAATCTGTACTTTTCCTGTTGGTGGTATTCTGGGAAAAAAGACTCGCCTTGGTCGCAGTAGCAGTAGTAAGGGGGGTTAGATCAGGGCACAATACCTCGTTTCCATGTTGGACTGGGTGGAAGTCTGGGTTCGAGTCTCGTTTGAATGCAGTGGACGGGTGGGGATTGTGTTGTAAGTCTGCATCAAAGCAACTCCACCAACAAGGGGCTAAAGCACGACATTCAACCTCGTTTCCCTGTTGGAATGTGGAAGTAGGATTCTGACTTGTTAAAAACATATGGACTTTGACCGACACAACGGCAAAGTATGGAAAGAAAGTCAAATAAGGTACACCAAATTTATTGTCTTCTTTTGAAAGCATTGGTTACAAAAGTTGTGAATTAATGTTTACACCTTACACTTTCTACGCCTATTTTAAATATCTTCATCATCGTCATTGATGCCGTATTGTAACCTCCAATGCCTATACATAAGAGTAACACCCTTGCTTGTCTTTGGCAGGACACACTATGAAGCAGTGGAGTTGACGAATAAGGGCTTGTCTGGTGTTTGCTGTTGCATCGGTTTGTTTGGCACTGCCGATTGACAAAGTACAGATTCTTTTTTGCAGACCTCTTTTATAGAAGGCAGACAGACGTTAACCATTAGATGGTTGGATACGCCGAAATTATGAAGTCGTTGGTCACATCGAAAATAACAGTCACAGTGTAACAAGCGGCTTGGGAAAATCCGTGAACTCCTACTTGTTTCATAAACCTTTTCTGCTTGACTCCTCTGTTCCTTTTATTTCTGTGCGGGAAGCTTTTGTCTGGTCTGTCCATTGTCTCTTTGACCAATGCGCAAACGTAATGTTTATCGTTGCTAACGAAATAGCTTTTCTTTGTCCACTGCCTTGGGGGCATGTGCCTTTCAATAATATGCTTCATTACATGCCTCATGACATGCTTCTTGGTCTTTGCATTCCCCAGCATATCTAATGAAGGTCCACAGAATTGTTCATACGACGTACAATATCCATGACTATGACACCGACGTAAGGCATCCTCACCTTCCTCCATCTTGAAAAAAGTGAAGTCTTGCTCGTCCAACAGCTACTTATAACACCTAAAATGTGTGTCGTCATTTTGACGTGGCGAGTAGCGATTGGCTAATCGACGCGAAGCAGGTCATGATTGGCTGTCCCAATGACGTCATGGTCAAGTTTCATTTCTCAGCCAATAAGAAGACGAGTTCATGCAGTCACGAGACTCGAGCTCAATCTCCGCTCTCCTACTACATTCCATCGAGACTCGCACCCAGCTTCCCACGTAGTCCAACAGGAGAACGAGGCAATGTGTCCTGGTTTAACCCCCCTTACTACTGTTTCCACTAAAGCCTGCGATCATTACTGGGCAGCAGTCTTACTTAACACTTCATCCAGCTATCGGAACTGGTCAGCGTCCTTCTTCAAACAATTGAGCCCACCAGCCTCACTGGTCAGCGACCTTCCCAAAATCACTTGAGCCCGCGATCCTGACTGGTCAGCGACCTTCCCAAATACACTTCAACCCCCCAGCCTCACTGGTCAGCGACCTTCCCAAAAACAATTGAGCCCGCGATCCTGACTGGTCAGCGATCTTTCCAAATACACTTGAGCCCGCCAGCCTCACTGGGCAGCGACCTTCCCAAAAACAATTGAGCCGGCGATCCTGACTGGTCAGCCATCTTCCCAAATACACTTGAGCCTGCCAGCCTCACTGGGCAGCGACCTTCCAAGATACACTTGAGCCCGCCATCCTGACTGGTCAGGGATGTTTCCAAACACACTTGAGCCCGCGATCCTGACCGGTCAGCGATCATCCCCAAATTGAGCCCGCAATTCTAGCTAATCAGTTGTCTTTTTGTGATTTGTTAGTTGCTGGACCGCGGGAGGACCCCTTTCGCCTTCTTCTTAACGCCGTTTGTGAGCGACCGGAAATCTGTACTTTTCCTGTTGGTGGTATTCTGGGAAAAAAGACTCGCCTTGGTCGCAGTAGCAGTAGTAAGGGGGGTTAGATCAGGGCACAATACCTCGTTTCCATGTTGGACTGGGTGGAAGTCTGGGTTCGATTCTCGTTTGAATGCAGTGGACGGGTGGGGATTGTGTTGTAAGTCTGCATCAAAGCAACTCCACCAACAAGGGGCTAAAGCACGACATTCAACCTCGTTTCCCTGTTGGAATGTGGAAGTAGGATTCTGACTTGTTAAAAACATATGGACTTTGACCGACACAACGGCAAAGTATGGAAAGAAAGTCAAATAAGGTACACCAAATTTATTGTCTTCTTTTGAAAGCATTGGTTACAAAAGTTGTGAATTAATGTTTACACCTTACACTTTCTACGCCTATTTTAAATATCTTCATCATCGTCATTGATGCCGTATTGTAACCTCCAATGCCTATACATAAGAGTAACACCCTTGCTTGTCTTTGGCAGGACACACTATGAAGCAGTGGAGTTGACGAATAAGGGCTTGTCTGGTGTTTGCTGTTGCATCGGTTTGTTTGGCACTGCCGATTGACAAAGTACAGATTCTTTTTTGCAGACCTCTTTTATAGAAGGCAGACAGACGTTAACCATTAGATGGTTGGATACGCCGAAATTATGAAGTCGTTGGTCACATCGAAAATAACAGTCACAGTGTAACAAGCGGCTTGGGAAAATCCGTGAACTCCTACTTGTTTCATAAACCTTTTCTGCTTGACTCCTCTGTTCCTTTTATTTCTGTGCGGGAAGCTTTTGTCTGGTCTGTCCATTGTCTCTTTGACCAATGCGCAAACGTAATGTTTATCGTTGCTAACGAAATAGCTTTTCTTTGTCCACTGCCTTGGGGGCATGTGCCTTTCAATAATATGCTTCATTACATGCCTCATGACATGCTTCTTGGTCTTTGCATTCCCCAGCATATCTAATGAAGGTCCACAGAATTGTTCATACGACGTACAATATCCATGACTATGACACCGACGTAAGGCATCCTCACCTTCCTCCATCTTGAAAAAAGTGAAGTCTTGCTCGTCCAACAGCTACTTATAACACCTAAAATGTGTGTCGTCATTTTGACGTGGCGAGTAGCGATTGGCTAATCGACGCGAAGCAGGTCATGATTGGCTGTCCCAATGACGTCATGGTCAAGTTTCATTTCTCAGCCAATAAGAAGACGAGTTCATGCAGTCACGAGACTCGAGCTCAATCTCCGCTCTCCTACTACATTCCATCGAGACTCGCACCCAGCTTCCCACGTAGTCCAACAGGAGAACGAGGCAATGTGTCCTGGTTTAACCCCCCTTACTACTGTTTCCACTAAAGCCTGCGATCATTACTGGGCAGCAGTCTTACTTAACACTTCATCCAGCTATCGGGACTGGTCAGCGTCCTTCTTCAAACAATTGAGCCCACCAGCCTCACTGGTCAGCGACCTTCCCAAAACCACTTGAGCCCGCGATCCTGACTGGTCAGCGACCTTCCCAAATACACTTCAACCCCCCAGCCTCACTGGTCAGCGACCTTCCCAAAAACAATTGAGCCCGCGATCCTGACTGGTCAGCGATCTTTCCAAATACACTTGAGCCCGCCAGCCTCACTGGGCAGCGACCTTCCCAAAAACAATTGAGCCGGCGATCCTGACTGGTCAGCCATCTTCCCAAATACACTTGAGCCTGCCAGCCTCACTGGGCAGCGACCTTCCAAGATACACTTGAGCCCGCCATCCTGACTGGTCAGGGATGTTTCCAAACACACTTGAGCCCGCGATCCTGACCGGTCAGCGATCATCCCCAAATTGAGCCCGCAATTCTAGCTAATCAGTTGTCTTTTTGTGATTTGTTAGTTGCTGGACCGCGGGAGGAAGTAGTAAGGGGGGTTAGATCAGGGCACAATACCTCGTTTCCATGTTGGACTGGGTGGAA
The DNA here is from genome assembly GCA_022457155.1 of Cladopsammia gracilis. Taxonomy (NCBI): domain Eukaryota; kingdom Metazoa; phylum Cnidaria; class Anthozoa; order Scleractinia; family Dendrophylliidae; genus Cladopsammia; species Cladopsammia gracilis. The sequence goes on from JAJGOT010000579.1 coordinate 10,173, forward strand.
GTCTGGGTTCGAGTCTCGTTTGAATGCAGTGGACGGGTGGGGATTGTGTTGTAAGTCTGCATCAAAGCAACTCCACCAATAAGGGGCTAAAGCACGACATTCAACCTCGTTTCCCTGTTGGAATGTGGAAGTAGGATTCTGACTTGTTAAAAACATGGACTTTGACCGACACAACGGCAAAGTATGGAAAGAAAGTCAAATAAGGTACACCAAATTTATTGTCTTCTTTTGAAAGCATTGGTTACAAAAGTTGTGAATTAATGTTTACACCTTACACTTTCTACGCCTATTTTAAATATCTTCATCATCGTCATTGATGCCGTATTGTAACCTCCAATGCCTATACATAAGAGTAACACCCTTGCTTGTCTTTGGCAGGACACACTATGAAGCAGTGGAGTTGACGAATAAGGGCTTGTCTGGTGTTTGCTGTTGCATCGGTTTGTTTGGCACTGCCGATTGACAAAGTACAGATTCTTTTTTGCAGACCTCTTTTATAGAAGGCAGACAGACGTTAACCATTAGATGGTTGGATACGCCGAAATTATGAAGTCGTTGGTCACATCGAAAATAACAGTCACAGTGTAACAAGCGGCTTGGGAAAATCCGTGAACTCCTACTTGTTTCATAAACCTTTTCTGCTTGACTCCTCTGTTCCTTTTATTTCTGTGCGGGAAGCTTTTGTCTGGTCTGTCCATTGTCTCTTTGACCAATGCGCAAACGTAATGTTTATCGTTGCTAACGAAATAGCTTTTCTTTGTCCACTGCCTTGGGGGCATGTGCCTTTCAATAATATGCTTCATTACATGCCTCATGACATGCTTCTTGGTCTTTGCATTCCCCAGCATATCTAATGAAGGTCCACAGAATTGTTCATACGACGTACAATATCCATGACTATGACACCGACGTAAGGCATCCTCACCTTCCTCCATCTTGAAAAAAGTGAAGTCTTGCTCGTCCAACAGCTACTTATAACACCTAAAATGTGTGTCGTCATTTTGACGTGGCGAGTAGCGATTGGCTAATCGACGCGAAGCAGGTCATGATTGGCTGTCCCAATGACGTCATGGTCAAGTTTCATTTCTCAGCCAATAAGAAGACGAGTTCATGCAGTCACGAGACTCGAGCTCAATCTCCGCTCTCCTACTACATTCCATCGAGACTCGCACCCAGCTTCCCACGTAGTCCAACAGGAGAACGAGGCAATGTGTCCTGGTTTAACCCCCCTTACTACTATGACATGCTTCATGGTCTTCGCATTCCCCAGCATATCTAATGAAGGTCCACAGAATTGTTCATACGACGTACAATATCCATGACTATGACACCGACGTAAGGTATCCTCACCTTCCTCCATCTTGAAAAAAGTGAAGTCTTGCTCGTCCAACAGCTACTTATAACACCTAAAATGTGTGTCGTCATTTTGACGTGGCGAGTAGCGATTGGCTAATCGACGCGAAGCAGGTCATGATTGGCTGTCCCAATGACGTCATGGTCAAGTTTCATTTCTCAGCCAATAAGAAGACGAGTTCATGCAGTCACGAGACTCGAGCTCAATCTCCGCTCTCCTACTACATTCCATCGAGACTCGCACCCAGCTTCCCACGTAGTCCAACAGGAGAACGAGGCAATGTGTCCTGGTTTAACCCCCCTTACTACTGTTTCCACTAAAGCCTGCGATCATTACTGGGCAGCAGTCTTACTTAACACTTCATCCAGCTATCGGGACTGGTCAGCGTCCTTCTTCAAACAATTGAGCCCACCAGCCTCACTGGTCAGCGACCTTCCCAAAACCACTTGAGCCCGCGATCCTGACTGGTCAGCGACCTTCCCAAATACACTTCAACCCCCCAGCCTCACTGGTCAGCGACCTTCCCAAAAACAATTGAGCCCGCGATCCTGACTGGTCAGCGATCTTTCCAAATACACTTGAGCCCGCCAGCCTCACTGGGCAGCGACCTTCCCAAAAACAATTGAGCCGGCGATCCTGACTGGTCAGCCATCTTCCCAAATACACTTGAGCCTGCCAGCCTCACTGGGCAGCGACCTTCCAAGATACACTTGAGCCCGCCATCCTGACTGGTCAGGGATGTTTCCAAACACACTTGAGCCCGCGATCCTGACCGGTCAGCGATCATCCCCAAATTGAGCCCGCAATTCTAGCTAATCAGTTGTCTTTTTGTGATTTGTTAGTTGCTGGACCGCGGGAGGAAGTAGTAAGGGGGGTTAGATCAGGGCACAATACCTCGTTTCCATGTTGGACTGGGTGGAAGTCTGGGTTCGAGTCTCGTTTGAATGCAGTGGACGGGTGGGGATTGTGTTGTAAGTCTGCATCAAAGCAACTCCACCAATAAGGGGCTAAAGCACGACATTCAACCTCGTTTCCCTGTTGGAATGTGGAAGTAGGATTCTGACTTGTTAAAAACATATGGACTTTGACCGACACAACGGCAAAGTATGGAAAGAAAGTCAAATAAGGTACACCAAATTTATTGTCTTCTTTTGAAAGCATTGGTTACAAAAGTTGTGAATTAATGTTTACACCTTACACTTTCTACGCCTATTTTAAATATCTTCATCATCGTCATTGATGCCGTATTGTAACCTCCAATGCCTATACATAAGAGTAACACCCTTGCTTGTCTTTGGCAGGACACACTATGAAGCAGTGGAGTTGACGAATAAGGGCTTGTCTGGTGTTTGCTGTTGCATCGGTTTGTTTGGCACTGCCGATTGACAAAGTACAGATTCTTTTTTGCAGACCTCTTTTATAGAAGGCAGACAGACGTTAACCATTAGATGGTTGGATACGCCGAAATTATGAAGTCGTTGGTCACATCGAAAATAACAGTCACAGTGTAACAAGCGGCTTGGGAAAATCCGTGAACTCCTACTTGTTTCATAAACCTTTTCTGCTTGACTCCTCTGTTCCTTTTATTTCTGTGCGGGAAGCTTTTGTCTGGTCTGTCCATTGTCTCTTTGACCAATGCGCAAACGTAATGTTTATCGTTGCTAACGAAATAGCTTTTCTTTGTCCACTGCCTTGGGGGCATGTGCCTTTCAATAATATGCTTCATTACATGCCTCATGACATGCTTCTTGGTCTTTGCATTCCCCAGCATATCTAATGAAGGTCCACAGAATTGTTCATACGACGTACAATATCCATGACTATGACACCGACGTAAGGCATCCTCACCTTCCTCCATCTTGAAAAAAGTGAAGTCTTGCTCGTCCAACAGCTACTTATAACACCTAAAATGTGTGTCGTCATTTTGACGTGGCGAGTAGCGATTGGCTAATCGACGCGAAGCAGGTCATGATTGGCTGTCCCAATGACGTCATGGTCAAGTTTCATTTCTCAGCCAATAAGAAGACGAGTTCATGCAGTCACGAGACTCGAGCTCAATCTCCGCTCTCCTACTACATTCCATCGAGACTCGCACCCAGCTTCCCACGTAGTCCAACAGGAGAACGAGGCAATGTGTCCTGGTTTAACCCCCCTTACTACTGTTTCCACTAAAGCCTGCGATCATTACTGGGCAGCAGTCTTACTTAACACTTCATCCAGCTATCGGAACTGGTCAGCGTCCTTCTTCAAACAATTGAGCCCACCAGCCTCACTGGTCAGCGACCTTCCCAAAATCACTTGAGCCCGCGATCCTGACTGGTCAGCGACCTTCCCAAATACACTTCAACCCCCCAGCCTCACTGGTCAGCGACCTTCCCAAAAACAACTGAGCCCGCGATCCTGACTGGTCAGCGATCTTTCCAAATACACTTGAGCCCGCCAGCCTCACTGGGCAGCGACCTTCCCAAAAACAATTGAGCCGGCGATCCTGACTGGTCAGCCATCTTCCCAAATACACTTGAGCCTGCCAGCCTCACTGGGCAGCGACCTTCCAAGATACACTTGAGCCCGCCATCCTGACTGGTCAGGGATGTTTCCAAACACACTTGAGCCCGCGATCCTGACCGGTCAGCGATCATCCCCAAATTGAGCCCGCAATTCTAGCTAATCAGTTGTCTTTTTGTGATTTGTTAGTTGCTGGACCGCGGGAGGACCCCTTTCGCCTTCTTCTTAACGCCGTTTGTGAGCGACCGGAAATCTGTACTTTTCCTGTTGGTGGTATTCTGGGAAAAAAGACTCGCCTTGGTCGCAGTAGCAGTAGTAAGGGGGGTTAGATCAGGGCACAATACCTCGTTTCCATGTTGGACTGGGTGGAAGTCTGGGTTCGAGTCTCGTTTGAATGCAGTGGACGGGTGGGGATTGTGTTGTAAGTCTGCATCAAAGCAACTCCACCAATAAGGGGCTAAAGCACGACATTCAACCTCGTTTCCCTGTTGGAATGTGGAAGTAGGATTCTGACTTGTTAAAAACATATGGACTTTGACCGACACAACGGCAAAGTATGGAAAGAAAGTCAAATAAGGTACACCAAATTTATTGTCTTCTTTTGAAAGCATTGGTTACAAAAGTTGTGAATTAATGTTTACACCTTACACTTTCTACGCCTATTTTAAATATCTTCATCATCGTCATTGATGCCGTATTGTAACCTCCAATGCCTATACATAAGAGTAACACCCTTGCTTGTCTTTGGCAGGACACACTATGAAGCAGTGGAGTTGACGAATAAGGGCTTGTCTGGTGTTTGCTGTTGCATCGGTTTGTTTGGCACTGCCGATTGACAAAGTACAGATTCTTTTTTGCAGACCTCTTTTATAGAAGGCAGACAGACGTTAACCATTAGATGGTTGGATACGCCGAAATTATGAAGTCGTTGGTCACATCGAAAATAACAGTCACAGTGTAACAAGCGGCTTGGGAAAATCCGTGAACTCCTACTTGTTTCATAAACCTTTTCTGCTTGACTCCTCTGTTCCTTTTATTTCTGTGCGGGAAGCTTTTGTCTGGTCTGTCCATTGTCTCTTTGACCAATGCGCAAACGTAATGTTTATCGTTGCTAACGAAATAGCTTTTCTTTGTCCACTGCCTTGAGGGCATGTGCCTTTCAATAATATGCTTCATTACATGCCTCATGACATGCTTCTTGGTCTTTGCATTCCCCAGCATATCTAATGAAGGTCCACAGAATTGTTCATACGACGTACAATATCCATGACTATGACACCGACGTAAGGCATCCTCACCTTCCTCCATCTTGAAAAAAGTGAAGTCTTGCTCGTCCAACAGCTACTTATAACACCTAAAATGTGTGTCGTCATTTTGACGTGGCGAGTAGCGATTGGCTAATCGACGCGAAGCAGGTCATGATTGGCTGTCCCAATGACGTCATGGTCAAGTTTCATTTCTCAGCCAATAAGAAGACGAGTTCATGCAGTCACGAGACTCGAGCTCAATCTCCGCTCTCCTACTACATTCCATCGAGACTCGCACCCAGCTTCCCACGTAGTCCAACAGGAGAACGAGGCAATGTGTCCTGGTTTAACCCCCCTTACTACTGTTTCCACTAAAGCCTGCGATCATTACTGGGCAGCAGTCTTACTTAACACTTCATCCAGCTATCGGGACTGGTCAGCGTCCTTCTTCAAACAATTGAGCCCACCAGCCTCACTGGTCAGCGACCTTCCCAAAACCACTTGAGCCCGCGATCCTGACTGGTCAGCGACCTTCCCAAATACACTTCAACCCCCCAGCCTCACTGGTCAGCGACCTTCCCAAAAACAATTGAGCCCGCGATCCTGACTGGTCAGCGATCTTTCCAAATACACTTGAGCCCGCCAGCCTCACTGGGCAGCGACCTTCCCAAAAACAATTGAGCCGGCGATCCTGACTGGTCAGCCATCTTCCCAAATACACTTGAGCCTGCCAGCCTCACTGGGCAGCGACCTTCCAAGATACACTTGAGCCCGCCATCCTGACTGGTCAGGGATGTTTCCAAACACACTTGAGCCCGCGATCCTGACCGGTCAGCGATCATCCCCAAATTGAGCCCGCAATTCTAGCTAATCAGTTGTCTTTTTGTGATTTGTTAGTTGCTGGACCGCGGGAGGAAGTAGTAAGGGGGGTTAGATCAGGGCACAATACCTCGTTTCCATGTTGGACTGGGTGGAAGTCTGGGTTCGAGTCTCGTTTGAATGCAGTGGACGGGTGGGGATTGTGTTGTAAGTCTGCATCAAAGCAACTCCACCAATAAGGGGCTAAAGCACGACATTCAACCTCGTTTCCCTGTTGGAATGTGGAAGTAGGATTCTGACTTGTTAAAAACATATGGACTTTGACCGACACAACGGCAAAGTATGGAAAGAAAGTCAAATAAGGTACACCAAATTTATTGTCTTCTTTTGAAAGCATTGGTTACAAAAGTTGTGAATTAATGTTTACACCTTACACTTTCTACGCCTATTTTAAATATCTTCATCATCGTCATTGATGCCGTATTGTAACCTCCAATGCCTATACATAAGAGTAACACCCTTGCTTGTCTTTGGCAGGACACACTATGAAGCAGTGGAGTTGACGAATAAGGGCTTGTCTGGTGTTTGCTGTTGCATCGGTTTGTTTGGCACTGCCGATTGACAAAGTACAGATTCTTTTTTGCAGACCTCTTTTATAGAAGGCAGACAGACGTTAACCATTAGATGGTTGGATACGCCGAAATTATGAAGTCGTTGGTCACATCGAAAATAACAGTCACAGTGTAACAAGCGGCTTGGGAAAATCCGTGAACTCCTACTTGTTTCATAAACCTTTTCTGCTTGACTCCTCTGTTCCTTTTATTTCTGTGCGGGAAGCTTTTGTCTGGTCTGTCCATTGTCTCTTTGACCAATGCGCAAACGTAATGTTTATCGTTGCTAACGAAATAGCTTTTCTTTGTCCACTGCCTTGGGGGCATGTGCCTTTCAATAATATGCTTCATTACATGCCTCATGACATGCTTCTTGGTCTTTGCATTCCCCAGCATATCTAATGAAGGTCCACAGAATTGTTCATACGACGTACAATATCCATGACTATGACACCGACGTAAGGCATCCTCACCTTCCTCCATCTTGAAAAAAGTGAAGTCTTGCTCGTCCAACAGCTACTTATAACACCTAAAATGTGTGTCGTCATTTTGACGTGGCGAGTAGCGATTGGCTAATCGACGCGAAGCAGGTCATGATTGGCTGTCCCAATGACGTCATGGTCAAGTTTCATTTCTCAGCCAATAAGAAGACGAGTTCATGCAGTCACGAGACTCGAGCTCAATCTCCGCTCTCCTACTACATTCCATCGAGACTCGCACCCAGCTTCCCACGTAGTCCAACAGGAGAACGAGGCAATGTGTCCTGGTTTAACCCCCCTTACTACTGTTTCCACTAAAGCCTGCGATCATTACTGGGCAGCAGTCTTACTTAACACTTCATCCAGCTATCGGAACTGGTCAGCGTCCTTCTTCAAACAATTGAGCCCACCAGCCTCACTGGTCAGCGACCTTCCCAAAATCACTTGAGCCCGCGATCCTGACTGGTCAGCGACCTTCCCAAATACACTTCAACCCCCCAGCCTCACTGGTCAGCGACCTTCCCAAAAACAACTGAGCCCGCGATCCTGACTGGTCAGCGATCTTTCCAAATACACTTGAGCCCGCCAGCCTCACTGGGCAGCGACCTTCCCAAAAACAATTGAGCCGGCGATCCTGACTGGTCAGCCATCTTCCCAAATACACTTGAGCCTGCCAGCCTCACTGGGCAGCGACCTTCCAAGATACACTTGAGCCCGCCATCCTGACTGGTCAGGGATGTTTCCAAACACACTTGAGCCCGCGATCCTGACCGGTCAGCGATCATCCCCAAATTGAGCCCGCAATTCTAGCTAATCAGTTGTCTTTTTGTGATTTGTTAGTTGCTGGACCGCGGGAGGACCCCTTTCGCCTTCTTCTTAACGCCGTTTGTGAGCGACCGGAAATCTGTACTTTTCCTGTTGGTGGTATTCTGGGAAAAAAGACTCGCCTTGGTCGCAGTAGCAGTAGTAAGGGGGGTTAGATCAGGGCACAATACCTCGTTTCCATGTTGGACTGGGTGGAAGTCTGGGTTCGAGTCTCGTTTGAATGCAGTGGACGGGTGGGGATTGTGTTGTAAGTCTGCATCAAAGCAACTCCACCAACAAGGGGCTAAAGCACGACATTCAACCTCGTTTCCCTGTTGGAATGTGGAAGTAGGATTCTGACTTGTTAAAAACATATGGACTTTGACCGACACAACGGCAAAGTATGGAAAGAAAGTCAAATAAGGTACACCAAATTTATTGTCTTCTTTTGAAAGCATTGGTTACAAAAATTGTGAATTAATGTTTACACCTTACACTTTCTACGCCTATTTTAAATATCTTCATCATCGTCATTGATGCCGTATTGTAACCTCCAATGCCTATACATAAGAGTAACACCCTTGCTTGTCTTTGGCAGGACACACTATGAAGCAGTGGAGTTGACGAATAAGGGCTTGTCTGGTGTTTGCTGTTTCATCGGTTTGTTTGGCACTGCCGATTGACAAAGTACAGATTCTTTTTTGCAGACCTCTTTTATAGAAGGCAGACAGACGTTAACCATTAGATGGTTGGATACGCCGAAATTATGAAGTCGTTGGTCACATCGAAAATAACAGTCACAGTGTAACAAGCGGCTTGGGAAAATCCGTGAACTCCTACTTGTTTCATAAACCTTTTCTGCTTGACTCCTCTGTTCCTTTTATTTCTGTGCGGGAAGCTTTTGTCTGGTCTGTCCATTGTCTCTTTGACCAATGCGCAAACGTAATGTTTATCGTTGCTAACGAAATAGCTTTTCTTTGTCCACTGCCTTGAGGGCATGTGCCTTTCAATAATATGCTTCATTACATGCCTCATGACATGCTTCTTGGTCTTTGCATTCCCCAGCATATCTAATGAAGGTCCACAGAATTGTTCATACGACGTACAATATCCATGACTATGACACCGACGTAAGGCATCCTCACCTTCCTCCATCTTGAAAAAAGTGAAGTCTTGCTCGTCCAACAGCTACTTATAACACCTAAAATGTGTGTCGTCATTTTGACGTGGCGAGTAGCGATTGGCTAATCGACGCGAAGCAGGTCATGATTGGCTGTCCCAATGACGTCATGGTCAAGTTTCATTTCTCAGCCAATAAGAAGACGAGTTCATGCAGTCACGAGACTCGAGCTCAATCTCCGCTCTCCTACTACATTCCATCGAGACTCGCACCCAGCTTCCCACGTAGTCCAACAGGAGAACGAGGCAATGTGTCCTGGTTTAACCCCCCTTACTACTGTTTCCACTAAAGCCTGCGATCATTACTGGGCAGCAGTCTTACTTAACACTTCATCCAGCTATCGGGACTGGTCAGCGTCCTTCTTCAAACAATTGAGCCCACCAGCCTCACTGGTCAGCGACCTTCCCAAAACCACTTGAGCCCGCGATCCTGACTGGTCAGCGACCTTCCCAAATACACTTCAACCCCCCAGCCTCACTGGTCAGCGACCTTCCCAAAAACAATTGAGCCCGCGATCCTGACTGGTCAGCGATCTTTCCAAATACACTTGAGCCCGCCAGCCTCACTGGGCAGCGACCTTCCCAAAAACAATTGAGCCGGCGATCCTGACTGGTCAGCCATCTTCCCAAATACACTTGAGCCTGCCAGCCTCACTGGGCAGCGACCTTCCAAGATACACTTGAGCCCGCCATCCTGACTGGTCAGGGATGTTTCCAAACACACTTGAGCCCGCGATCCTGACCGGTCAGCGATCATCCCCAAATTGAGCCCGCAATTCTAGCTAATCAGTTGTCTTTTTGTGATTTGTTAGTTGCTGGACCGCGGGAGGAAGTAGTAAGGGGGGTTAGATCAGGGCACAATACCTCGTTTCCATGTTGGACTGGGTGGAAGTCTGGGTTCGAGTCTCGTTTGAATGCAGTGGACGGGTGGGGATTGTGTTGTAAGTCTGCATCAAAGCAACTCCACCAATAAGGGGCTAAAGCACGACATTCAACCTCGTTTCCCTGTTGGAATGTGGAAGTAGGATTCTGACTTGTTAAAAACATATGGACTTTGACCGACACAACGGCAAAGTATGGAAAGAAAGTCAAATAAGGTACACCAAATTTATTGTCTTCTTTTGAAAGCATTGGTTACAAAAGTTGTGAATTAATGTTTACACCTTACACTTTCTACGCCTATTTTAAATATCTTCATCATCGTCATTGATGCCGTATTGTAACCTCCAATGCCTATACATAAGAGTAACACCCTTGCTTGTCTTTGGCAGGACACACTATGAAGCAGTGGAGTTGACGAATAAGGGCTTGTCTGGTGTTTGCTGTTGCATCGGTTTGTTTGGCACTGCCGATTGACAAAGTACAGATTCTTTTTTGCAGACCTCTTTTATAGAAGGCAGACAGACGTTAACCATTAGATGGTTGGATACGCCGAAATTATGAAGTCGTTGGTCACATCGAAAATAACAGTCACAGTGTAACAAGCGGCTTGGGAAAATCCGTGAACTCCTACTTGTTTCATAAACCTTTTCTGCTTGACTCCTCTGTTCCTTTTATTTCAGGGCACAATACCTCGTTTCCATGTTGGACTGGGTGGAAGTCTGGGTTCGAGTCTCGTTTGAATGCAGTGGACGGGTGGGGATTGTGTTGTAAGTCTGCATCAAAGCAACTCCACCAATAAGGGGCTAAAGCACGACATTCAACCTCGTTTCCCTGTTGGAATGTGGAAGTAGGATTCTGACTTGTTAAAAACATATGGACTTTGACCGACACAACGGCAAAGTATGGAAAGAAAGTCAAATAAGGTACACCAAATTTATTGTCTTCTTTTGAAAGCATTGGTTACAAAAGTTGTGAATTAATGTTTACACCTTACACTTTCTACGCCTATTTTAAATATCTTCATCATCGTCATTGATGCCGTATTGTAACCTCCAATGCCTATACATAAGAGTAACACCCTTGCTTGTCTTTGGCAGGACACACTATGAAGCAGTGGAGTTGACGAATAAGGGCTTGTCTGGTGTTTGCTGTTGCATCGGTTTGTTTGGCACTGCCGATTGACAAAGTACAGATTCTTTTTTGCAGACCTCTTTTATAGAAGGCAGACAGACGTTAACCATTAGATGGTTGGATACGCCGAAATTATGAAGTCGTTGGTCACATCGAAAATAACAGTCACAGTGTAACAAGCGGCTTGGGAAAATCCGTGAACTCCTACTTGTTTCATAAACCTTTTCTGCTTGACTCCTCTGTTCCTTTTATTTCTGTGCGGGAAGCTTTTGTCTGGTCTGTCCATTGTCTCTTTGACCAATGCGCAAACGTAATGTTTATCGTTGCTAACGAAATAGCTTTTCTTTGTCCACTGCCTTGAGGGCATGTGCCTTTCAATAATATGCTTCATTACATGCCTCATGACATGCTTCTTGGTCTTTGCATTCCCCAGCATATCTAATGAAGGTCCACAGAATTGTTCATACGACGTACAATATCCATGACTATGACACCGACGTAAGGCATCCTCACCTTCCTCCATCTTGAAAAAAGTGAAGTCTTGCTCGTCCAACAGCTACTTATAACACCTAAAATGTGTGTCGTCATTTTGACGTGGCGAGTAGCGATTGGCTAATCGACGCGAAGCAGGTCATGATTGGCTGTCCCAATGACGTCATGGTCAAGTTTCATTTCTCAGCCAATAAGAAGACGAGTTCATGCAGTCACGAGACTCGAGCTCAATCTCCGCTCTCCTACTACATTCCATCGAGACTCGCACCCAGCTTCCCACGTAGTCCAACAGGAGAACGAGGCAATGTGTCCTGGTTTAACCCCCCTTACTACTGTTTCCACTAAAGCCTGCGATCATTACTGGGCAGCAGTCTTACTTAACACTTCATCCAGCTATCGGACTGGTCAGCGTCCTTCTTCAAACAATTGAGCCCACCAGCCTCACTGGTCAGCGACCTTCCCAAAACCACTTGAGCCCGCGATCCTGACTGGTCAGCGACCTTCCCAAATACACTTCAACCCCCCAGCCTCACTGGTCAGCGACCTTCCCAAAAACAATTGAGCCCGCGATCCTGACTGGTCAGCGATCTTTCCAAATACACTTGAGCCCGCCAGCCTCACTGGGCAGCGACCTTCCCAAAAACAATTGAGCCGGCGATCCTGACTGGTCAGCCATCTTCCCAAATACACTTGAGCCTGCCAGCCTCACTGGGCAGCGACCTTCCAAGATACACTTGAGCCCGCCATCCTGACTGGTCAGGGATGTTTCCAAACACACTTGAGCCCGCGATCCTGACCGGTCAGCGATCATCCCCAAATTGAGCCCGCAATTCTAGCTAATCAGTTGTCTTTTTGTGATTTGTTAGTTGCTGGACCGCGGGAGGAAGTAGTAAGGGGGGTTAGATCAGGGCACAATACCTCGTTTCCATGTTGGACTGGGTGGAAGTCTGGGTTCGAGTCTCGTTTGAATGCAGTGGACGGGTGGGGATTGTGTTGTAAGTCTGCATCAAAGCAACTCCACCAATAAGGGGCTAAAGCACGACATTCAACCTCGTTTCCCTGTTGGAATGTGGAAGTAGGATTCTGACTTGTTAAAAACATATGGACTTTGACCGACACAACGGCAAAGTATGGAAAGAAAGTCAAATAAGGTACACCAAATTTATTGTCTTCTTTTGAAAGCATTGGTTACAAAAGTTGTGAATTAATGTTTACACCTTACACTTTCTACGCCTATTTTAAATATCTTCATCATCGTCATTGATGCCGTATTGTAACCTCCAATGCCTATACATAAGAGTAACACCCTTGCTTGTCTTTGGCAGGACACACTATGAAGCAGTGGAGTTGACGAATAAGGGCTTGTCTGGTGTTTGCTGTTGCATCGGTTTGTTTGGCACTGCCGATTGACAAAGTACAGATTCTTTTTTGCAGACCTCTTTTATAGAAGGCAGACAGACGTTAACCATTAGATGGTTGGATACGCCGAAATTATGAAGTCGTTGGTCACATCGAAAATAACAGTCACAGTGTAACAAGCGGCTTGGGAAAATCCGTGAACTCCTACTTGTTTCATAAACCTTTTCTGCTTGACTCCTCTGTTCCTTTTATTTCAGGGCACAATACCTCGTTTCCATGTTGGACTGGGTGGAAGTCTGGGTTCGAGTCTCGTTTGAATGCAGTGGACGGGTGGGGATTGTGTTGTAAGTCTGCATCAAAGCAACTCCACCAATAAGGGGCTAAAGCACGACATTCAACCTCGTTTCCCTGTTGGAATGTGGAAGTAGGATTCTGACTTGTTAAAAACATATGGACTTTGACCGACACAACGGCAAAGTATGGAAAGAAAGTCAAATAAGGTACACCAAATTTATTGTCTTCTTTTGAAAGCATTGGTTACAAAAGTTGTGAATTAATGTTTACACCTTACACTTTCTACGCCTATTTTAAATATCTTCATCATCGTCATTGATGCCGTATTGTAACCTCCAATGCCTATACATAAGAGTAACACCCTTGCTTGTCTTTGGCAGGACACACTATGAAGCAGTGGAGTTGACGAATAAGGGCTTGTCTGGTGTTTGCTGTTGCATCGGTTTGTTTGGCACTGCCGATTGACAAAGTACAGATTCTTTTTTGCAGACCTCTTTTATAGAAGGCAGACAGACGTTAACCATTAGATGGTTGGATACGCCGAAATTATGAAGTCGTTGGTCACATCGAAAATAACAGTCACAGTGTAACAAGCGGCTTGGGAAAATCCGTGAACTCCTACTTGTTTCATAAACCTTTTCTGCTTGACTCCTCTGTTCCTTTTATTTCTGTGCGGGAAGCTTTTGTCTGGTCTGTCCATTGTCTCTTTGACCAATGCGCAAACGTAATGTTTATCGTTGCTAACGAAATAGCTTTTCTTTGTCCACTGCCTTGGGGGCATGTGCCTTTCAATAATATGCTTCATTACATGCCTCATGACATGCTTCTTGGTCTTTGCATTCCCCAGCATATCTAATGAAGGTCCACAGAATTGTTCATACGACGTACAATATCCATGACTATGACACCGACGTAAGGCATCCTCACCTTCCTCCATCTTGAAAAAAGTGAAGTCTTGCTCGTCCAACAGCTACTTATAACACCTAAAATGTGTGTCGTCATTTTGACGTGGCGAGTAGCGATTGGCTAATCGACGCGAAGCAGGTCATGATTGGCTGTCCCAATGACGTCATGGTCAAGTTTCATTTCTCAGCCAATAAGAAGACGAGTTCATGCAGTCACGAGACTCGAGCTCAATCTCCGCTCTCCTACTACATTCCATCGAGACTCGCACCCAGCTTCCCACGTAGTCCAACAGGAGAACGAGGCAATGTGTCCTGGTTTAACCCCCCTTACTACTGTTTCCACTAAAGCCTGCGATCATTACTGGGCAGCAGTCTTACTTAACACTTCATCCAGCTATCGGAACTGGTCAGCGTCCTTCTTCAAACAATTGAGCCCACCAGCCTCACTGGTCAGCGACCTTCCCAAAATCACTTGAGCCCGCGATCCTGACTGGTCAGCGACCTTCCCAAATACACTTCAACCCCCCAGCCTCACTGGTCAGCGACCTTCCCAAAAACAACTGAGCCCGCGATCCTGACTGGTCAGCGATCTTTCCAAATACACTTGAGCCCGCCAGCCTCACTGGGCAGCGACCTTCCCAAAAACAATTGAGCCGGCGATCCTGACTGGTCAGCCATCTTCCCAAATACACTTGAGCCTGCCAGCCTCACTGGGCAGCGACCTTCCAAGATACACTTGAGCCCGCCATCCTGACTGGTCAGGGATGTTTCCAAACACACTTGAGCCCGCGATCCTGACCGGTCAGCGATCATCCCCAAATTGAGCCCGCAATTCTAGCTAATCAGTTGTCTTTTTGTGATTTGTTAGTTGCTGGACCGCGGGAGGACCCCTTTCGCCTTCTTCTTAACGCCGTTTGTGAGCGACCGGAAATCTGTACTTTTCCTGTTGGTGGTATTCTGGGAAAAAAGACTCGCCTTGGTCGCAGTAGCAGTAGTAAGGGGGGTTAGATCAGGGCACAATACCTCGTTTCCATGTTGGACTGGGTGGAAGTCTGGGTTCGAGTCTCGTTTGAATGCAGTGGACGGGTGGGGATTGTGTTGTAAGTCTGCATCAAAGCAACTCCACCAACAAGGGGCTAAAGCACGACATTCAACCTCGTTTCCCTGTTGGAATGTGGAAGTAGGATTCTGACTTGTTAAAAACATATGGACTTTGACCGACACAACGGCAAAGTATGGAAAGAAAGTCAAATAAGGTACACCAAATTTATTGTCTTCTTTTGAAAGCATTGGTTACAAAAATTGTGAATTAATGTTTACACCTTACACTTTCTACGCCTATTTTAAATATCTTCATCATCGTCATTGATGCCGTATTGTAACCTCCAATGCCTATACATAAGAGTAACACCCTTGCTTGTCTTTGGCAGGACACACTATGAAGCAGTGGAGTTGACGAATAAGGGCTTGTCTGGTGTTTGCTGTTTCATCGGTTTGTTTGGCACTGCCGATTGACAAAGTACAGATTCTTTTTTGCAGACCTCTTTTATAGAAGGCAGACAGACGTTAACCATTAGATGGTTGGATACGCCGAAATTATGAAGTCGTTGGTCACATCGAAAATAACAGTCACAGTGTAACAAGCGGCTTGGGAAAATCCGTGAACTCCTACTTGTTTCATAAACCTTTTCTGCTTGACTCCTCTGTTCCTTTTATTTCTGTGCGGGAAGCTTTTGTCTGGTCTGTCCATTGTCTCTTTGACCAATGCGCAAACGTAATGTTTATCGTTGCTAACGAAATAGCTTTTCTTTGTCCACTGCCTTGAGGGCATGTGCCTTTCAATAATATGCTTCATTACATGCCTCATGACATGCTTCTTGGTCTTTGCATTCCCCAGCATATCTAATGAAGGTCCACAGAATTGTTCATACGACGTACAATATCCATGACTATGACACCGACGTAAGGCATCCTCACCTTCCTCCATCTTGAAAAAAGTGAAGTCTTGCTCGTCCAACAGCTACTTATAACACCTAAAATGTGTGTCGTCATTTTGACGTGGCGAGTAGCGATTGGCTAATCGACGCGAAGCAGGTCATGATTGGCTGTCCCAATGACGTCATGGTCAAGTTTCATTTCTCAGCCAATAAGAAGACGAGTTCATGCAGTCACGAGACTCGAGCTCAATCTCCGCTCTCCTACTACATTCCATCGAGACTCGCACCCAGCTTCCCACGTAGTCCAACAGGAGAACGAGGCAATGTGTCCTGGTTTAACCCCCCTTACTACTGTTTCCACTAAAGCCTGCGATCATTACTGGGCAGCAGTCTTACTTAACACTTCATCCAGCTATCGGGACTGGTCAGCGTCCTTCTTCAAACAATTGAGCCCACCAGCCTCACTGGTCAGCGACCTTCCCAAAACCACTTGAGCCCGCGATCCTGACTGGTCAGCGACCTTCCCAAATACACTTCAACCCCCCAGCCTCACTGGTCAGCGACCTTCCCAAAAACAATTGAGCCCGCGATCCTGACTGGTCAGCGATCTTTCCAAATACACTTGAGCCCGCCAGCCTCACTGGGCAGCGACCTTCCCAAAAACAATTGAGCCGGCGATCCTGACTGGTCAGCCATCTTCCCAAATACACTTGAGCCTGCCAGCCTCACTGGGCAGCGACCTTCCAAGATACACTTGAGCCCGCCATCCTGACTGGTCAGGGATGTTTCCAAACACACTTGAGCCCGCGATCCTGACCGGTCAGCGATCATCCCCAAATTGAGCCCGCAATTCTAGCTAATCAGTTGTCTTTTTGTGATTTGTTAGTTGCTGGACCGCGGGAGGAAGTAGTAAGGGGGGTTAGATCAGGGCACAATACCTCGTTTCCATGTTGGACTGGGTGGAAGTCTGGGTTCGAGTCTCGTTTGAATGCAGTGGACGGGTGGGGATTGTGTTGTAAGTCTGCATCAAAGCAACTCCACCAATAAGGGGCTAAAGCACGACATTCAACCTCGTTTCCCTGTTGGAATGTGGAAGTAGGATTCTGACTTGTTAAAAACATATGGACTTTGACCGACACAACGGCAAAGTATGGAAAGAAAGTCAAATAAGGTACACCAAATTTATTGTCTTCTTTTGAAAGCATTGGTTACAAAAGTTGTGAATTAATGTTTACACCTTACACTTTCTACGCCTATTTTAAATATCTTCATCATCGTCATTGATGCCGTATTGTAACCTCCAATGCCTATACATAAGAGTAACACCCTTGCTTGTCTTTGGCAGGACACACTATGAAGCAGTGGAGTTGACGAATAAGGGCTTGTCTGGTGTTTGCTGTTGCATCGGTTTGTTTGGCACTGCCGATTGACAAAGTACAGATTCTTTTTTGCAGACCTCTTTTATAGAAGGCAGACAGACGTTAACCATTAGATGGTTGGATACGCCGAAATTATGAAGTCGTTGGTCACATCGAAAATAACAGTCACAGTGTAACAAGCGGCTTGGGAAAATCCGTGAACTCCTACTTGTTTCATAAACCTTTTCTGCTTGACTCCTCTGTTCCTTTTATTTCAGGGCACAATACCTCGTTTCCATGTTGGACTGGGTGGAAGTCTGGGTTCGAGTCTCGTTTGAATGCAGTGGACGGGTGGGGATTGTGTTGTAAGTCTGCATCAAAGCAACTCCACCAATAAGGGGCTAAAGCACGACATTCAACCTCGTTTCCCTGTTGGAATGTGGAAGTAGGATTCTGACTTGTTAAAAACATATGGACTTTGACCGACACAACGGCAAAGTATGGAAAGAAAGTCAAATAAGGTACACCAAATTTATTGTCTTCTTTTGAAAGCATTGGTTACAAAAGTTGTGAATTAATGTTTACACCTTACACTTTCTACGCCTATTTTAAATATCTTCATCATCGTCATTGATGCCGTATTGTAACCTCCAATGCCTATACATAAGAGTAACACCCTTGCTTGTCTTTGGCAGGACACACTATGAAGCAGTGGAGTTGACGAATAAGGGCTTGTCTGGTGTTTGCTGTTGCATCGGTTTGTTTGGCACTGCCGATTGACAAAGTACAGATTCTTTTTTGCAGACCTCTTTTATAGAAGGCAGACAGACGTTAACCATTAGATGGTTGGATACGCCGAAATTATGAAGTCGTTGGTCACATCGAAAATAACAGTCACAGTGTAACAAGCGGCTTGGGAAAATCCGTGAACTCCTACTTGTTTCATAAACCTTTTCTGCTTGACTCCTCTGTTCCTTTTATTTCTGTGCGGGAAGCTTTTGTCTGGTCTGTCCATTGTCTCTTTGACCAATGCGCAAACGTAATGTTTATCGTTGCTAACGAAATAGCTTTTCTTTGTCCACTGCCTTGGGGGCATGTGCCTTTCAATAATATGCTTCATTACATGCCTCATGACATGCTTCTTGGTCTTTGCATTCCCCAGCATATCTAATGAAGGTCCACAGAATTGTTCATACGACGTACAATATCCATGACTATGACACCGACGTAAGGCATCCTCACCTTCCTCCATCTTGAAAAAAGTGAAGTCTTGCTCGTCCAACAGCTACTTATAACACCTAAAATGTGTGTCGTCATTTTGACGTGGCGAGTAGCGATTGGCTAATCGACGCGAAGCAGGTCATGATTGGCTGTCCCAATGACGTCATGGTCAAGTTTCATTTCTCAGCCAATAAGAAGACGAGTTCATGCAGTCACGAGACTCGAGCTCAATCTCCGCTCTCCTACTACATTCCATCGAGACTCGCACCCAGCTTCCCACGTAGTCCAACAGGAGAACGAGGCAATGTGTCCTGGTTTAACCCCCCTTACTACTGTTTCCACTAAAGCCTGCGATCATTACTGGGCAGCAGTCTTACTTAACACTTCATCCAGCTATCGGAACTGGTCAGCGTCCTTCTTCAAACAATTGAGCCCACCAGCCTCACTGGTCAGCGACCTTCCCAAAATCACTTGAGCCCGCGATCCTGACTGGTCAGCGACCTTCCCAAATACACTTCAACCCCCCAGCCTCACTGGTCAGCGACCTTCCCAAAAACAATTGAGCCCGCGATCCTGACTGGTCAGCGATCTTCCCAAATACACTTGAGCCCGCCAGCCTCACTGGGCAGCGACCTTCCCAGATACACTTGAGCCCGCCATCCTGACTGGTCAGGGAGGTTTCCAAACACACTTGAGCCCGCGATCCTGACCGGTCAGCGATCATCCCCAAATTGAGCCCGCAATTCTAGCTAATCAGTTGTCTTTTTGTGATTTGTTAGTTGCTGGACCGCGGGAGGACCCCTTTCGCCTTCTTCTTAACGCCGTTTGTGAGCGACCGGAAATCTGTACTTTTCCTGTTGGTGGTATTCTGGGAAAAAAGACTCGCCTTGGTCGCAGTAGCAGTAGTAAGGGGGGTTAGATCAGGGCACAATACCTCGTTTCCATGTTGGACTGGGTGGAAGTCTGGGTTCGAGTCTCGTTTGAATGCAGTGGACGGGTGGGGATTGTGTTGTAAGTCTGCATCAAAGCAACTCCACCAACAAGGGGCTAAAGCACGACATTCAACCTCGTTTCCCTGTTGGAATGTGGAAGTAGGATTCTGACTGGTTAAAAACATATGGACTTTGACCGACACAACGGCAAAGTATGGAAAGAAAGTCAAATAAGGTACACCAAATTTATTGTCTTCTTTTGAAAGCATTGGTTACAAAAATTGTGAATTAATGTTTACACCTTACACTTTCTACGCCTATTTTAAATATCTTCATCATCGTCATTGATGCCGTATTGTAACCTCCAATGCCTATACATAAGAGTAACACCCTTGCTTGTCTTTGGCAGGACACACTATGAAGCAGTGGAGTTGACGAATAAGGGCTTGTCTGGTGTTTGCTGTTGCATCGGTTTGTTTGGCACTGCCGATTGACAAAGTACAGATTCTTTTTTGCAGACCTCTTTTATAGAAGGCAGACAGACGTTAACCATTAGATGGTTGGATACGCCGAAATTATGAAGTCGTTGGTCACATCGAAAATAACAGTCACAGTGTAACAAGCGGCTTGGGAAAATCCGTGAACTCCTACTTGTTTCATAAACCTTTTCTGCTTGACTCCTCTGTTCCTTTTATTTCTGTGCGGGAAGCTTTTGTCTGGTCTGTCCATTGTCTCTTTGACCAATGCGCAAACGTAATGTTTATCGTTGCTAACGAAATAGCTTTTCTTTGTCCACTGCCTTGGGGGCATGTGCCTTTCAATAATATGCTTCATTACATGCCTCATGACATGCTTCTTGGTCTTTGCATTCCCCAGCATATCTAATGAAGGTCCACAGAATTGTTCATACGACGTACAATATCCATGACTATGACACCGACGTAAGGCATCCTCACCTTCCTCCATCTTGAAAAAAGTGAAGTCTTGCTCGTCCAACAGCTACTTATAACACCTAAAATGTGTGTCGTCATTTTGACGTGGCGAGTAGCGATTGGCTAATCGACGCGAAGCAGGTCATGATTGGCTGTCCCAATGACGTCATGGTCAAGTTTCATTTCTCAGCCAATAAGAAGACGAGTTCATGCAGTCACGAGACTCGAGCTCAATCTCCGCTCTCCTACTACATTCCATCGAGACTCGCACCCAGCTTCCCACGTAGTCCAACAGGAGAACGAGGCAATGTGTCCTGGTTTAACCCCCCTTACTACTGTTTCCACTAAAGCCTGCGATCATTACTGGGCAGCAGTCTTACTTAACACTTCATCCAGCTATCGGAACTGGTCAGCGTCCTTCTTCAAACAATTGAGCCCACCAGCCTCACTGGTCAGCGACCTTCCCAAAATCACTTGAGCCCGCGATCCTGACTGGTCAGCGACCTTCCCAAATACACTTCAACCCCCCAGCCTCACTGGTCAGCGACCTTCCCAAAAACAATTGAGCCCGCGATCCTGACTGGTCAGCGATCTTCCCAAATACACTTGAGCCCGCCAGCCTCACTGGGCAGCGACCTTCCCAGATACACTTGAGCCCGCCATCCTGACTGGTCAGGGAGGTTTCCAAACACACTTGAGCCCGCGATCCTGACCGGTCAGCGAT
This sequence comes from Cladopsammia gracilis, assembly GCA_022457155.1. Lineage (NCBI taxonomy): Eukaryota > Metazoa > Cnidaria > Anthozoa > Scleractinia > Dendrophylliidae > Cladopsammia > Cladopsammia gracilis. The sequence continues at coordinate 31,338 of JAJGOT010000579.1, forward strand.
CATCCCCAAATTGAGCCCGCAATTCTAGCTAATCAGTTGTCTTTTTGTGATTTGTTAGTTGCTGGACCGCGGGAGGACCCCTTTCGCCTTCTTCTTAACGCCGTTTGTGAGCGACCGGAAATCTGTACTTTTCCTGTTGGTGGTATTCTGGGAAAAAAGACTCGCCTTGGTCGCAGTAGCAGTAGTAAGGGGGGTTAGATCAGGGCACAATACCTCGTTTCCATGTTGGACTGGGTGGAAGTCTGGGTTCGAGTCTCGTTTGAATGCAGTGGACGGGTGGGGATTGTGTTGTAAGTCTGCATCAAAGCAACTCCACCAACAAGGGGCTAAAGCACGACATTCAACCTCGTTTCCCTGTTGGAATGTGGAAGTAGGATTCTGACTGGTTAAAAACATATGGACTTTGACCGACACAACGGCAAAGTATGGAAAGAAAGTCAAATAAGGTACACCAAATTTATTGTCTTCTTTTGAAAGCATTGGTTACAAAAATTGTGAATTAATGTTTACACCTTACACTTTCTACGCCTATTTTAAATATCTTCATCATCGTCATTGATGCCGTATTGTAACCTCCAATGCCTATACATAAGAGTAACACCCTTGCTTGTCTTTGGCAGGACACACTATGAAGCAGTGGAGTTGACGAATAAGGGCTTGTCTGGTGTTTGCTGTTGCATCGGTTTGTTTGGCACTGCCGATTGACAAAGTACAGATTCTTTTTTGCAGACCTCTTTTATAGAAGGCAGACAGACGTTAACCATTAGATGGTTGGATACGCCGAAATTATGAAGTCGTTGGTCACATCGAAAATAACAGTCACAGTGTAACAAGCGGCTTGGGAAAATCCGTGAACTCCTACTTGTTTCATAAACCTTTTCTGCTTGACTCCTCTGTTCCTTTTATTTCTGTGCGGGAAGCTTTTGTCTGGTCTGTCCATTGTCTCTTTGACCAATGCGCAAACGTAATGTTTATCGTTGCTAACGAAATAGCTTTTCTTTGTCCACTGCCTTGGGGGCATGTGCCTTTCAATAATATGCTTCATTACATGCCTCATGACATGCTTCTTGGTCTTTGCATTCCCCAGCATATCTAATGAAGGTCCACAGAATTGTTCATACGACGTACAATATCCATGACTATGACACCGACGTAAGGCATCCTCACCTTCCTCCATCTTGAAAAAAGTGAAGTCTTGCTCGTCCAACAGCTACTTATAACACCTAAAATGTGTGTCGTCATTTTGACGTGGCGAGTAGCGATTGGCTAATCGACGCGAAGCAGGTCATGATTGGCTGTCCCAATGACGTCATGGTCAAGTTTCATTTCTCAGCCAATAAGAAGACGAGTTCATGCAGTCACGAGACTCGAGCTCAATCTCCGCTCTCCTACTACATTCCATCGAGACTCGCACCCAGCTTCCCACGTAGTCCAACAGGAGAACGAGGCAATGTGTCCTGGTTTAACCCCCCTTACTACTGTTTCCACTAAAGCCTGCGATCATTACTGGGCAGCAGTCTTACTTAACACTTCATCCAGCTATCGGAACTGGTCAGCGTCCTTCTTCAAACAATTGAGCCCACCAGCCTCACTGGTCAGCGACCTTCCCAAAATCACTTGAGCCCGCGATCCTGACTGGTCAGCGACCTTCCCAAATACACTTCAACCCCCCAGCCTCACTGGTCAGCGACCTTCCCAAAAACAATTGAGCCCGCGATCCTGACTGGTCAGCGATCTTCCCAAATACACTTGAGCCCGCCAGCCTCACTGGGCAGCGACCTTCCCAGATACACTTGAGCCCGCCATCCTGACTGGTCAGGGAGGTTTCCAAACACACTTGAGCCCGCGATCCTGACCGGTCAGCGATCATCCCCAAATTGAGCCCGCAATTCTAGCTAATCAGTTGTCTTTTTGTGATTTGTTAGTTGCTGGACCGCGGGAGGACCCCTTTCGCCTTCTTCTTAACGCCGTTTGTGAGCGACCGGAAATCTGTACTTTTCCTGTTGGTGGTATTCTGGGAAAAAAGACTCGCCTTGGTCGCAGTAGCAGTAGTAAGGGGGGTTAGATCAGGGCACAATACCTCGTTTCCATGTTGGACTGGGTGGAAGTCTGGGTTCGAGTCTCGTTTGAATGCAGTGGACGGGTGGGGATTGTGTTGTAAGTCTGCATCAAAGCAACTCCACCAACAAGGGGCTAAAGCACGACATTCAACCTCGTTTCCCTGTTGGAATGTGGAAGTAGGATTCTGACTGGTTAAAAACATATGGACTTTGACCGACACAACGGCAAAGTATGGAAAGAAAGTCAAATAAGGTACACCAAATTTATTGTCTTCTTTTGAAAGCATTGGTTACAAAAATTGTGAATTAATGTTTACACCTTACACTTTCTACGCCTATTTTAAATATCTTCATCATCGTCATTGATGCCGTATTGTAACCTCCAATGCCTATACATAAGAGTAACACCCTTGCTTGTCTTTGGCAGGACACACTATGAAGCAGTGGAGTTGACGAATAAGGGCTTGTCTGGTGTTTGCTGTTGCATCGGTTTGTTTGGCACTGCCGATTGACAAAGTACAGATTCTTTTTTGCAGACCTCTTTTATAGAAGGCAGACAGACGTTAACCATTAGATGGTTGGATACGCCGAAATTATGAAGTCGTTGGTCACATCGAAAATAACAGTCACAGTGTAACAAGCGGCTTGGGAAAATCCGTGAACTCCTACTTGTTTCATAAACCTTTTCTGCTTGACTCCTCTGTTCCTTTTATTTCTGTGCGGGAAGCTTTTGTCTGGTCTGTCCATTGTCTCTTTGACCAATGCGCAAACGTAATGTTTATCGTTGCTAACGAAATAGCTTTTCTTTGTCCACTGCCTTGGGGGCATGTGCCTTTCAATAATATGCTTCATTACATGCCTCATGACATGCTTCATGGTCTTCGCATTCCCCAGCATATCTAATGAAGGTCCACAGAATTGTTCATACGACGTACAATATCCATGGGCACTATTATATTCCACTTTTATTTTATTTTATTTGCTTCTGCTTCTGCTTCTGTTTTCCTGCCGTAAGGATCAGTTTGCCGTTTTTTGCTTCACTTCAAGTATTAATACTGATCTAGGTCTGGAAACCAGATCCGGCCATTCTCATCGGTTTGTTGCAGTGATCGTGCATTCTATGTTTCTTTTTATACAATATCCATGACTATGACACCGACGTAAGGCATCCTCACCTTCCTCCATCTTGAAAAAAGTGAAGTCTTGCTCGTCCAACAGCTACTTATAACACCTAAAATGTGTGTCGTCATTTTGACGTGGCGAGTAGCGATTGGCTAATCGACGCGAAGCAGGTCATGATTGGCTGTCCCAATGACGTCATGGTCAAGTTTCATTTCTCAGCCAATAAGAAGACGAGTTCATGCAGTCACGAGACTCGAGCTCAATCTCCGCTCTCCTACTACATTCCATCGAGACTCGCACCCAGCTTCCCACGTAGTCCAACAGGAGATCGAGGAAATATGTCCTGGTTTAACCCCCCTTACTACTGTTTCGACCAAAGCCTGCGATGATTACTGGGCAGCAGTCTTACTTAACACTCCATCCCGCTATTGAGACTGGTCAGCGTCCTTCCCAAATACACTTGAGTCCGCCAGCCTCACTGGGCAGCGACCTTCCCAAACACACTTGAACCCACGATCCTGACTGGTCAGCGATCATCCCAAAATTTGGCCCTCAATTCTTGCTAGTCAGTGGTCTTTTTGGTAGCTAAGCATGCGATCACGTCTGGTCAGCGGTCTTTGACTCGTCAGACATCACAAAATATTTGTCACATTAGCGAGTTTCTTTTCTTCAAAGGACGAATCTTTTGTCTTCATTTCTTTCACTACCACCCTAAACACATCTCGGTTAATTGCCAAGGAACACTTTCCAAATGTTCCCGAGCCTCTACTTACGTCTTTGAAAGGATATGGTTTCTTGCTTTCTGCTGTTTTTGTCAACTTAATGCTATCATTCAGGATCTCTACACTTTTCGGAATTTTAGGCGCCGACTTCTGAACTACTTGTTTTTGTTTCCTGGGTTTTGCCAACTCCACTAGCTTTTTCCCTCTAGAGAGCTGCTTGAACTTTTTAGCTTGAGGCTTTAGCACTGCCACGTCTGCAATTGGGTCGACGAGAGGTCCTTCTTGAACTGCAGGATTTTCAACTAAACGTGCTTTCTGTCGAGCTCTTTGTTTCTTCCTCTTCAACCAAGCTTTTTTCTGCTTACGCTTTGCCGTTTTCCCGTGTTCTCGTGACTTAAAAGGCGTATTTGAATTCTTCCTAACAATCTTTCTTTCCTGTCTTTTTTTCGCAATCCGCTTCCATCATGTAGTCCAACTACAGCATTCAGGCGATTGATCAGTATATGTGATGGTCAACTTGTCAAATAAGAACACAATGAAGCTCATTGTTTTAATTTCCAGTTCGTTTAAATCTTTTACCGACACGTGAATGAAACGCTCGGTTGCATTTAGTGTTTGAAATGTCTTCGCTTGTTTCGCATTTTACGTTTACCCAAGAATGTTCTTTTTGTGACAAGAGATTCAAAACGTTTAGGGAAATCGAAAAACTTGTTGAACAAAAACACCCAGAGGAAGTCGGGTTGGATTTGAAAATAATCCGATTTTGGGACAATGAAAAACGCGTGGCTGCTGTACCCGATATCAAGGCGATGGACAGACGAACCACAGATTACATGGATGGATTGCTGGTTTGCACGTGACGTCACGGTGGCCATGTTGGTGGTCAAGAACGAAAGCGTTTCTCTCCGATGGGAACTAAACTCTATTTCCATGCAAATCCTGCGACAAAAATTGTATTGTATTGACCACCAACATGGCCGCCTTGTCACGTGGTTGCAAACTAAGAATACCTACCGTGGCTCGCCGGTTTGACTGAGCTAATAAATGCCTCACTGCATCTATGTCTAAGAGGTAAGTGTCGTAGGTAGTTTTTAAATCAGAAGGCCAGATAACATATCAACCGGAAAAAATATTTTAAACTGCGATTTTACTGATAATGAATCCAAAGTCCGGACTTCAATTCATATTACCGTCCTAGTATTTCTGTACAGGGAACTTAAGAATAATCCCTCAATTAAATTCGTGTGTCAGATCTTGGATAGCGAAACAAGTATACTCATGGTCTCCTACGCGGTTATCGCGCGACTCACGTCCCATAAACATAGCAGTGAATAATCATGTTGATGAGTGTTCTCTGAAGATGAACTTTGCTAGGGCGACTAACTTTAAACACGTAGAATTGTAGAAATGTGGAATTCGTTACCCTTAGATGTTAGATTATCATCTAGTTTGGCAGCCTTTAAGATTGGAGTGAAAAAGTTTTTAATGCTATCATAATTTAATGTTTGGGGGGGAGTTAGCTATTTTTATTATTATTTAATTGTTATTGTTGTATTCAACGTATTCAACTAACACGAAGTATTTCCATTATCATATTTTATTCTGTACTGTCTGATTACAACCTCTTGAATGTCCTATAGGGGTGGCGAATGGTAAATCCGAGACTCGCCGAGACGCCGAGACCCTTGTTTCAAAATCCGAGACCGCGAACGCAGCTACGTTATAAAATCCGAGCCCGAGACCCAATGCGGGAAAAAACCGAGCCCGAGACTCAGTGCTAAAAATATCCAAATCACCTATCAAACAACAAATAAGGATGAAGAATGAGAATGCTTGACAAAAGTATCCGAGACTCCGAGACCTTGAGGAAAAAAATCCGAGACTCCGAGACAAAAAAAAGCACCAGCCAAACGAGACTTTGAGACTTAAAACAAAAACTGCCGAGATTTCGAGACCGGACCAAAATTTTCCGAGACCAACGATTTTGAAGGTACCATTCGCCACCCTTTCCTATGCTATCTTATGTCCTAATTATATAAGTAACATAGCTCAACTGTCATTGACGTCATAGATCACAATCACAACATAATCATACGCGTAATCAAAACACAACAGTTATTACATTTTTTAGAAGTCTTTTAGATTAGCTAAATCGTGATCTGTCTTAGTATGGAATGTCCTACTCTTGCACAGATTATCCTCATGACTTATGGCTTCTTATATTTTTATTCCCTTTTCTTATTTGTAAGTTTGTGCCAATAAATTGTAATAAATAAAATGAATAAACAATTACCGCGAAATCGTGTCCAAAATGCACGAGTTTAATTAAAACACTTGGCTTTCTTTTATTGTAGGTCGCTGGTCAACGATCACACGCAGGTCCCAGTGAAGCTTTTGGCACATTTTGTCAACCAAATAGGCTGCAATGTACATAGCATGAAGCAGCTTCCTCGCAGGAAGTCTCCGTTTTCCTCAACATCGACCAAACGGATTTCCTACAGAATTTTCAGTGTTGATCCCTGAGCAAGACCTGATCCGCTTAATAATTGAGAAAAAAGGTCAAATTCAAAATATTACTTAATATGATGGCTGATTTGTATTCAAAAAATACATAAAAAGGCTCACCTCAGGAGCTCGTGCGCGCCGCCTGTAAGCCCTGAGGGAGAGGAGACCCTAACAAATTGACTTATTGTTGCTTTACATGATTTAATGAATGCAGTTGATAGGGGTCACCAGGTTGATGCCTTCATCCTAGATTTCTCTAAGGCATTCGACAGAGTTCCGCATGAGAGGCTACTATATAAATTAAGTCACTATGGCATAACTGGTAGTATGCTAGCCTGGATCAGAGCATTTCTCACTTAGAGAACACAGAGAGTGACCCTAACGTTTTACGAAGTGACACCTCTGCCAAAATTTTGCCTTATGAATTTATTCATGGTCAGGTATCCCCCGCGACCTTAAACTACTTCACTCTGAAAATAAAAGGTTAAAATGAAAACTATAATTTTGACAAAAGCTGGTTTAATAAAAAATCAAAGGCTCCCTTCACCTCAGGAGCTCGGGCGCGCCACCTGTAAGCCCCAAGGGAAAGGAGACCCTTACAAATTGACTTAAACTACTTCACTCTGAGAAAAAAAGGCTAAACTGAAAACTATAATTTTAACATTGGCTGGTTCATAAAAAAAATCAAAAGCTTCCCTATTTTAATCTCTCTCTCAGAGATTGTCTCTGGCTTTCTAAATCTGAAAAAATTCATGGCGTGGAGTTGCTTGCCCCACACTCACTCTCCAGCCTTGATGACCAGGGTCTGTACTTAGTCAGACCTCTCCCCATTGGTACAAGGTTGAGCCTACAAAGAGCCAAGGCCCCAGCTGGCATAGCTCTTGGGATCATTGAGACACACAAGCTTCACCACCACGACAAGGTGACAGCCCAGGGTGAAGGAAAAAAATGTAAAGAAATATATAAAGAGGTTCTCTTCACCTCAGGAGTTCGGGCACGCCATCTGTAAGCCATGAGGGAGAGGAGACCCTTACAAACTGATTTGAACTTCTTCACTCTGAGAATAAAACTTAGGTTAAACTGAAAACTATAATTTTAACATTGACTGGTTGATAAAAAAAATCAAAGGCCCTCTTCAACTCAGTAGCTCGGGCACGCCACCTGTAAGCCCTGAAGAGACAATACAATTTTGTTTGAAAGTTAACTCCATTCAACAAATTGATAAAGCAGCCTTTGACGATGTTTGGCCATCTCCCGAAAATGCCAGTTAAAAGGTGGGATTGTGGCATCGCTAATGCTCAGAAAATCCTTGGCCGCTATAATGACACTAACTCCGCAACTGCCACAACCTTCTCCAGTTAGAAGCTGCTCAGGCATTCCAAATCGTTGAAGTGGCAGGGAACTGTTCCTCGATGGTGGTGTTGTTGGTGCGGGTATAACATACATACATACATACACACATACATACACACATACACACATACATACATAATCTTTATTTAAACACGATAATTTTTAAAGCAATTAAAGCTTGTGGGGTCGTGTGTTTTAACCTTTACCAGACTTTCAATAACTCCACAGATACTTGAAGGTGGATTCACTCTGAGACCATCGTCAGCACAAGGCTTCATGTGAGACCATGTGGAGGCAAAGCCGAGGCAAAGAAGACGCCAGTGGTTACTGTTAACATGAATTGGGGTTAATAACCACTAGGGCCCTTTCAGATCTTTGCCAGAGACATAAGGCTTCAATTTGGACTGAAGGTACTTATGATTACCATTTGAAGCCCATGTCTGTGTTAAGGATGGCAAATAGATTGGCATTGAGCCATCCGCCTGTGCCACTTCACAGTACTTCAAACAGACATCATCGATAAGAAAGCCTGTGAAGTACCTCTCAGCAACTAGGGTTGACAAATCAATGACGTCAACTATAATCTTGCCAAAACGGAGAATCTCTTGTTGAGGCCTGGAGTCAAAAAGTAAACTCAAAACTTCTTAAAGGTGAGTATCTGTCAAGAAGCCATGATTGGTAGAAAACCACTTTTCTTCTTCTGCCACCTTACGTTTCACATTTGCAGCAATCAATAATAATAATAATATTTTTTAATGTATTTAGATAAAAAAAAAAGATATTCAAACAAACGAACACAAGACTAACGAAACTTAATACCAAAAAACTTTAACATGCAAGGCTGATCAGACAGCAAATTCGTTCGATTTCTTTTAATAGGATTTGCCCGATATTTCGGTTAGACAAAACTAACCTTCATCAGGGGCTAGGAAAGCTAAGTGAAGATGGGAAACAAACGGTTAAAGCTAAGATAAAATGCGGCTACCAAAGTCCAACCCCTCGTCCATGTCGTGGTAGCTGGAAACAGGTAAATAATTGCCTGGCCAACGGGGCTCTGGTGAAGCTCGGAGGGCTAATCACCCACCAAGTGGATTTAAGCGATTACAGAAACCATAGGAAACACGCACAAAGTCACATCTGTCTTCGGAGGGGAGGATGTCTCCTCGGGGACCCGAATGACGTGCCGCAGCGAAAGCCGAAAGGAAGCCGCGACGCCGACCCTCCTCTTTACTCCCAAGGCAACCACAATGTTCGGTACATGGAATGTCAGGACCATGTACGAAGCAGGCAAGTCTGCGCAGATTGCTGCTGAGATGACCGCATACAACCTGTCAATCTTGGGCCTCTGTGAGACAAGATGGATCGAATCTGGCCGCATACAGCTGTCGACCGGACAGACCATCCTCTATTCAGGTCACGAGGACGCAAATGCTCCCCATACAGAGGGAGTTGGATTCATGCTGACTTCACAAGCTGCCAAGTCACTCATAGGTTGGAGCCCAGTATCATCCAGGATTGTCACTGCAAGGTTCCACACCAAGGTTGGAAAAGCCACCATCATCCAGTGCTATGCACCAACTAATGAAGCAGATGATGAGGTAAAGTCTGACTTCTATGCGAGGCTACAGGGTATCATAGATGGAGTAGCCAGGAAAGACCTGATTCTGTTGCTTGGAGATTTCAACGCCAAGGTGGGGAGCAACAATACAGGTTTTGAGACAGTTATGGGAAAGCACGGTCTTGGTGAAATGAATGACAACGGTGAGAGATTTGCTGATTTTTGCACCTTTAACAAACTGGTCATTGGAGGAAGCGTTTTCCCACACAAGAAGGCACACAAAGCGACTTGGGTTTCTCCAGACAACAGGACCGAGAATCAGATCGACCACATCTGTGTGTCATCCAAGTTCAGGAGGTCACTCCTAGATGTCAGAGCGAAGAGAGGGGCAGATGTCTCTTCAGACCATCACCTTCGTATAGGCAAATGCCGGCTGAAGCTGAAGAACTACAACACTGGCCCACAGAGGATAAGTCACAAATACAACATCGAGATGCTGAAGGACGATGAGACAAAACACAGATTCCAGCTTACCATCTCCAATAAGTATCAGGTGTTGGCAAGTCTAGAGGGAAACGAGCAACATTTGGGGGAAGGAGAGAACCAAACTGTAGTCAACCAAGTGTGGCAGGGCATGAAAAATGCATGGAAGGAGACATGTGAGGAAACGCTGGGAAGGAAGGGAAAACAGCACAAGGCCTATGCAAGTACGGACACTCTGAAGAAGATAGAAACCAGGAAGGAGGTGAAGGAGGTGCTAAACCGCAGTAAAACGAGAGCTAAGAAAGCAGAAGCCCAGATCAGATACTCCGAAGCCAACAAGGAGGTTAAACGAAGCATCAGAAAAGATCGACGGAACTTCGTGGACGACCTCGCAAGACAAGCAGAGGGAGCAGCAGACAAGGGTGATAGCAAGGAGCTCTATTCCATCACAAGAACACTGACAGGAACTAGAAAGATCACAGACAGACCTGTCAGAGCCAAGAGCGGAGAGGTGATCACCGATCAAGAGGAGCAGCGAAAGAGGTGGGCAGAACACTTCAGGGAGCTGCTCAACAGACCGCCACCAAGCGAGATGCTCGACATAGAACCAGCTGACACACCTTTGCAGGTCAATGTGAACAGGCCAAGCAAAGTAGAGATCAAGGGAACCATCAAACATCTAAAAAACGGAAGGGCAGCTGGTCCCGATGGAATACCATCAGAGGCCATCAAGGCAGATCTGACCACCTCGACCAACATGCTGTATGAGTTGTTTGGGACAATCTGGGAAACAGATGAGATACCAGATGACTGGAAAGAGGGTTACCTGATTAAGCTTCCTAAGAAGGGAGATCTGAAGGATTGCAAAAACTGGAGAGCCATCATGCTGCTATCGACTGCTGGAAAGGTGCTGAATAGGATAATCCTGGAGAGATTGAAAGTAGAGCTGGACAAACGACTGTGGGATGAACAGGCTGGGTTCCGAAAGGAAAGGTCGTGTACAGATCAAATTGCCACCCTGAGGATCATTGTGGAGCAGTCGCTCGAGTGGAACTCTCCTGTCTACGCGACCTTTGTGGACTATGAGAAGGCATTTGACAGTGTTGACAGAGAGGTGCTGTGGAAGTTGTTATGTCATTATGGCATCCCAGAGAAATTAACATTCTTGTCACCTGCAGGTAGTCTGACATCCCGCCATGTTGTTTTTAACATGTAAATACGCATGCTCAGCGTTTTTGGCTTGATTGCACAGCTGTACACAAATATCGTTGACCGCAAGACAAGGGGAAAATAAAATATTCTGATATTCCTATCGTAGAATTGGTGTAAAATAGGCAATTTTAACAGTTTTCGGATGTTTGCCAAACTAACTTAGTTAAGACCAGTTACGCATTGACTGAACATGCTTAAAGACAACTGTCCCGTTCCCATTTCGACGTTTTTTTCCCATTCCCAGTGACTCAAATCCCATTTCCCAGGGCACTGAACAGGCCAATCCCAGTTCCCATTTTACCCCTTCAGGACCCTCAATAAGCAATCTTCATTACAAAAAGTATTCAAAATTATCTCAATGTTACTTTGTAGTAAATAACTAAAACTATGTCAAACGGGAACGAGATTGACGCAGATGTTATTTTGGCTCGTCGTTGCATTGCGTGACGCTGTTCACTGCATGAAGACCACTAGTGCTTCGTGAAACTGAATATTAAATCACGGGATTAAATATAATTTTGTCGCAGATTTAATTTTTGCAGTTTTTAGCTTTAGTTTTTAGTAAAAAACCTAAACAAATAAAACATATGACAAAGGCCTTTAATCCGGAACATTTCTGGCGCGACGTAGGGCTCATTATAACGACGATATTGGCCAGCTTCTTCTGTCAGTTCCTAAAGTCAACTGTGCTACCCTTGGGGTCGCGCCTTTGCTCGTGCGGCACCTGTTTTATGGAACTCATTACCAGTGACTATAAGATCAAGTAGCAATATAATCAATATTTTAAAAAACAACTGAAAACATTTCTTTTTAAGAACGCCATTAATTTGTGAATCATGGTTAGAATATTTAATTTTTAACCCTATTTTAACTTTTCTCTTATTGTTAAGCGCTTTTGAATATTATTTTATAGTATTAGCGCTATATAAATTTATTATTATTATTGTTATTATTATTTAATTTCGTTTTGCAAGAAAAAGAGGAATCGACAGAACGTACATGGAAAAATTTGATTATCCGTTAACAGGAACATTTAAAGGAATATTTATAGTTTCGAAGGCGAAGAACACACTGGTATTTAGTTGTGTAGGTTATCAAGATCCCATAAGAGGAACATAATATAAGTATCAAAAATCTAATCCAAATGTGTCGTTTTTGCAGTCATTCCACCCAGTGAAGTTCATTATTGCAAATTTGGTATAATCTCTTCAAAAGAAGACCAAAGATTTACTCTACTCTCCACGCCTCAGCTGGCGATTTTCGCGCGCTAGCTCCGTCGTTTCGGTTTTCGCAAGCTGTACCATAGTTTCTAAAACAATACAGACAACTGTTCTTATTCAAGAGTTAACATATTTATTGGTCACTGTAGTCATCGAACTATTGTAGCTTTTACGAAAATACAGCGTGTAGGAAATGATCTTCATACAAACAGATCTTCACTGACCTCAGCTGAAGAGCACGAGCCCTTATATATGATGCAACCGGCTGAATTTTACGAAGACAACATAATTATTTATATCAACTTGTCATTATAGTAATTTCACAATTTTAGGTAAAGATAAACACTACCAACGAAAATTAATTTCTCAATTAGAAAGTTAAAATATTTACAAACTGCCAACAATTTTTGTGCCAACATTTCAAATAAGAAATAACTTGAATCAGACTTCATTTTGATTCAGTGGTCTTTTAACTAGAGCAATTATTTCTTAACGGATCTTTTTACTTCTCCAGCAATAAATTATCGGGTTACAAAGTGAATTTAGTATGAGAAAAAACTGAGCAAAAGGGCGAAGAATATAACGGGTTTGATATAAATCCTTGGACACTAAATTAAACAGCACTGCCGGTAAATAAGACAAAAACACAAAACCAATAATAATGCCGGTCGTTTTCCATGCTTTCTTTTCCTTTAGGAACTTTGTAATAGCTTCTTCTGAAATCTATTCCGTTTTGATTTGTTTTTCGTGTTGTCGAGTGACTGAATAGACAGAGATATGACAGTACACAATTACTGAAAGGCTGAAAATTACCAAAACATTGCGAAGAAAATTAGGCAGTGAACTTGTGTTTAACAGTTTGAAAAGAGTATGAACGCCAGCGAGAAACCAGCTCAATATAACAGCTACTGTCAACCGTTGTTTTGTTACAATTTCCCTGTATCGCAAAGAATATTTCCTTATGAGATATCGCTCAACGCTTATTAACACCAAATGCAAAAGGGAAGCTATAACACGAAACATTCATTAACAAGGGAGTAAAGTTAGTTATGATGTTGCAATATGTAGCCACTGAACCACCTGCGATGGCAAAAATCTCCGCTGCGACTAAAATAGGCTGAGTAACTGTTCCTACAAGCAAATCAGTTGCCGCCAAGCAGGCCAACAATATATTGTAGTTGCTCTGTAGTCTATGTCTTGTTTTCACCGCCAGTATGAACAACGCGTTCATCAGAATGACAACAGGACAGCAATAGTATGTTGAGAGCTATAAAGCTGAATGTAGAAAGGTAAATTGACGTCAAGTACTCTACTTCTTTAAAGCGGCGACAGAAAGGTGGAAGTCGGACGGTCGTGTTGCTTAAGTTTATCGCGGAGCTGTTTTCGTTGAACATAGTGTTGTATCACAGAGAATTAAGGAATGCCTAAAAGTTACAACTTTCCCTAACTGGTGAAAGGCTATCTCGCCGAGGAGTTAATCTTAGACAGAATGGAGTTGTAGTTTTCTAGTTCTTGTCACTCTGCTGAAACAGCGATGTAAATGAAGGAGGCGACTAGTTTCCTTTATTATTATAAATAATCTTACCTCGCCTTGAATAGTTAATCACACGGCATGGTTTCAAGGCTTCGTTTTTGATTAGTTTGATTAAAAAAAAAAGGAAAAATCCCCGGACTACACGAAATTAAAACGATTGTGTCTTGCTTTTAAGGAAAGCGCAAAATGACTATTTCAACTCCTCTCATCAATGAGCTTTATTTCAGTTCTATTATTCATTAATCGCGCGGTATGGGCGGACCGCTTTGTTTTTCATAAGTTTAATAACAGAAGAAAAGCTACGCGAAATTAAGATATTGCTTTCAAGGAAAGTACACAATGACTGCTATAGTCTATTTTAGTACTTATAGCGTACGGCATGGACTGGGGGAATATTTTCTCATGGGCTTATTTAAAAAGTGCACGAATTAAATTGAAACATATTAATGTGATAATGTATGTAACAGTAGCTGAATTTACATGCAAGTGTGTAGAATGGAAAATGCTGCCGAGTTAAAAATTAAAAAAGATGTGTATATATATTATCTGTCACTCTTGAGAATCCTCATATAACCTAAGAATTTTATCATTGTCAACAACTGGAGCAGTCAATTCAAACGATCGGAATTAATATCAGCCTTAATTATTACATTAATATCATTTCAATTTCGTACACTTTTTAAATAATCCCATGAGAAAATATTCCTCCAGTCCGTGCCGTGCGCAATAAGTAATAACAGATAGTCTATAGGAACAGTCATTGTGTGCTTTCCTTGAAAGCAATATTTTAATTTCGCGTAGCTTTTTTTCATTGCGGTCAGCCCATACCGCGCGATTAATGAATAATAGAACTGAAATAAAGTTCATTGATGATAGAAGTTGAAATGGTCATTTTGCGCTTTACTTAAAAGCAAGACAATCGTTTTAAGTTCGTATAGGCCGGGGAGTTTTCCTTTTTTTAATCAAACTAATAAAAAACGAAACCTTCAAACCATGCCGTGTGATTTAACGTATTCAAGGCGAGGTAAGATTTAAAGGCACCTAGTCGCCGCTTTATTTACATCGCGGTTTCAGCAGATTTCCAAGATTAACTCCTCGGTGAGATAGCCTTTCACCAGTTAGGGAAAGTTCAACTTTTAGACATTCCTTAATTCTCTGTGATACAAGACTAGCTGTTTAACTAAAACAACGCCGCGATAAACTTATAAGCAACACGACCGTCCAACTTCCACCTTTCTGTCACCGCTTCAAAGAAGTAGCCGGTACTTGACGTCAATTTACCTTACCACATTCAGCTTTATAGCTCTCAACATACTTAGCTGTCCTGTTATTATTCTGATGAACGCGCTGTTCATACTGGCGGTGAAAACAAGACATAGACTACAGAGCAACTACAATATATTGTTGGCCTGCTTGGCGGCAACTGATTTGCTTGTAGGAACAGTTACTCAGCCTATTTTAGCGTCAGGGGAGATTTTTACCATCACTGGTGGTTCAATGGCTACATATTGCAACATCCTCAAGAACTTTGCTCCCTTGATATTGAATGTTTCCGTGTTAGCTTCCTTTTTCCGGTCTTTTGCATTTGGCGTTCAATAAAGCGTTGAGCGATATCTCGATATCTTGCAATGAAATATCCTTTGCGATACAGGGAAATTGTAACAAAAAAACGGTTGACAGAGCTGAGCTGGTTTCTAGCTGGCATCCATACTCCCCCAAACTGTTAAACATAAGTTCACTGCCTAATTTTCTTCGCAATGTTTTGGTAATCTTCAGCCTTTTAGTAATTGTGTACTGTTATATCTCTGTCTTTTCAGTCACTCGACGACACGAAAAACAAATCAAAAGCGGAACAGATTTCAGAAGAAGCCACTGCAAAGTTCCTGAAGGAAAAGAAAGCATGGAAAACGACCGGCATTATTATTGGTTTTGTGTTTTTGTCTTATTTACAGGGAGTGCTACATAATTCAGTGCGGAAGGATTTAGGATTTAGCAAGTCCTTTTGCTCAGTGTTCTCTCATACTTCAAGTGAATTAGTAATTCACTTTGTAACCCGATAATTTATTGCTGGAGAAGATCCGTAAAGAAATGATTGCTCTTGTTAGAAAACAACTGAATCAAAATGAAGTCTGACTCAAGTTTTTTTTTTTATTAAAAATGTTGCCACAAAAATTGTTGACGGTTTGTTTGTAAGGGACGGACCATTAGTAAACTAAAGTTAGGGGGAGGGATTTTAAGCTCGCACGATGTTTTTTCCTCCATTGGCTGCGCCGGATTTTTCTTGTAGGATAAAGTGTTTGCACTGATGATTTCGATGGTAAAAATATTAATTTGTTATCGATGCAAGAATTTTCTTTTTGTGTTTGGTCCACCCCCCCCCCCTCCCCCCCCCCCCCCCCCTCCCTTAACTTTTCTAATGTTCCTTCCCTAAATATTTTGACTTTCTAATTGAGAAATTAACTTTCTTTGCTGGTGTTTATCTTAAAGGATCGTACTCTTCAAATTTGCAAGAATGAAGTTCACTGGGAGGAATGACTGCAAACAGACACACGGATTAGATTAAATTATCTTAAATTATGTTCCTCAGTTTATATAGGAGATTGTGGTAAACACAAATACAAGGCTGTTTTTCGTTTTCGAAAGTATTCCTTAATATTCCTCAAAACTCAACTGAGCATTAACTTTTTCCGTGAAAACTTAATTTAATGTAAAATGTTCTTGTAAAATCACGCCTGTTCTGGAGCAAATAAATAAACTGCGAATTCCCACCAAGTTTTTCAAATTCAAATCCTTTGTGTATTAATATGCGTGATAAACCAAATATTCATGTTAGAGCGATTTTTAATTGAGTGTCGCGGAAAGTAATTTCGCAATCGCTTTGGTTTTGCATTGCAACTCTTTGTGATTGGCTAGAAAATCTCGCGTCACTTTAGTCTATCAACCAATCAGGAGTAAAACCAAAACCAATGCTTGCACGCGTTTTCCCGCGCTTGGCGCCGGCCACATGTATTTGCTTCGAGTTGTGATTGGTTCATTGGATTGTCTGCCTCTGCCGCACGTGATCGGCCAGAATGGTTACTTTAGTTTGGTTTTACGACACTCAATTTTATAACTACTCTTTGGGTATTAAACATTTTGTTTATAACAGGAAATTTAGGTCAGTCTGAGCCAGGACTCTTACTGGGTAAAACTGCACGTATTAGTTATTAGGCGGTTAACTATTAAAAGCGACCTTATACGTTAATTTCGCTAGGTTTTTAAATCAACTGATTACTCAGTAAAAGACCAAGTCCTAACCCCTCCTGCAAAAAGTTAGATTAAATACTAAATTTTATTTTGGCGGAAGAAAACAAATCTGGATATTCTTTTCCGCGAAGATTGGAAGTACGCTTAGTTCAAATTCTGATATTGTCTTCGGCGCGCGCGAAGCGATCTGTGGACTTTCCACAGATCGCTTCGCGCGCGCCGAATAACCGCGTTCTGGACCAAAAGAAAACGGCAAACTGATCCTTACGGCAAGGCGATGAAGGAGTAAATAAAAGAATAAAGCAAAATTTATATTTAAACGAATTTGCCCAATATTTCGGTTTGAAAACAAACCTTCTTCAGGGGCTAACAGAAAAATGAAAAATGTAGTTAAAACTAAAAGTTCGTTACAAATAAGAGTTTGAAATTATGAAAATAAAAACAATAGATTATTATTGGTGCAGGAGACTAGGTGTCGTATGTCAATGAGTTTCGTCACGTCTATTTATTCCTAGAGGAGATAACGTTTTCCCTTTGTGTATCAAATGAGCCTCTCTCGCCTTTCTCACTGCGTCACGATTGCTGCGTATGAGTTCAAGGATACAGGAAAAAAAAAAGGATACAGGAACGTGTCAAAGAATACCTTTACCGCCTACACAAAGATGTTTTAATCGACGATGACACATTCAAATACCTCACTTCTAATCCCGACCCTAAGGCTGGTCGCTTCTACATTCTACCTAAAATCCATAAAAAAGGCAACCCTGGACGCCCTATTATATCTAGCAATGGCCATCCTACAGAGCGAATTTCTGAATTTGTCGA
The DNA here is from genome assembly GCA_022457155.1 of Cladopsammia gracilis. NCBI lineage: Eukaryota > Metazoa > Cnidaria > Anthozoa > Scleractinia > Dendrophylliidae > Cladopsammia > Cladopsammia gracilis. Next base: position 49,178 of record JAJGOT010000579.1, read on the forward strand.
CCACCACCTCAAATCCCTCGTACAGTCTCTTCCCTCTTACATCAAAGATACTACACACTTTCTTCTTCAACTTGAACAAATGGGACCTCTACCGGACAACGCCATTCTTGTCACCCTTGATGTCTCTTCATTATACACTAACATTCCTCACAACGAAGGCATTGAAGCTTGCCGCCATTTCCTTAACACCCGTCAAAACAAAACACTACCTACTGAACGCATCTGTGATCTCATTAGAATGATACTTGGCATGAACAATTTTTCCTTCAACAATGAGCATTTCTTACAAATTCACGGAACTGCAATGGGAACGCGTATGGCACCCTCATACGCAAACTTATTCATGGGCAAATTTGAACAACACGTAATTGACAACGCCCCCTTCAAACCCTTCGTCTGGCGTAGATTCATAGACGACATCTTCATGATTTGGACAGAAGGAGAGGAGAAACTTAAAACCTTCATCGGATACTTAAATTCCATCCACTCCAACATCAAGTTTACCCATGAATATTCAGTTTCTTTGCATCAGTCCCTACCCTTCCTAGATGTACTGGTACACCTCAGCAACAACCAAATCCACACAGATCTACATACAAAACCCACTGACAAACATCAGTACCTTCTCAAGTCTTCCTGTCACCCTAACCACACCAAGAAAACTATCCCATTCAGCCTCCTTCTCCGAATACGCCGCATATGCTCCACCGACACCTTCTTTGATCAACGTAGCAAAGAACTTGTTAATTATCTTATAAAACGAGGGTACAGCCGACCCTCCCTACAAAGAGCCGTAACCAGAGTCCGCGCCATCCCACGGCACGAAACACTCAAGCAACAGGAACACACAAATTCCACAACAGATCGCACGCCATTTGTTATAACCTTCAACCCTGCTCTTCGTAAAATATCTTCAGTCCTAAAAAAACACCTTAACATCCTTCAATCCTCCCCTAACTGCAAAGACGCCTTCCCTGTGCCTCCAGTTACTGCTTACAGACGTCACGCAAGCCTTCGTGACCTTTTGGTACATTCCACGCTCCACAATAATACACCTCACTCGCAACAACCTGCCGGAGTTTATAGATGCAACCATCCACTTTGCCTCACCTGTCCTTTTCTCCAAGAAGGCCAAACAAATTACATTTTTACCGCAACCAATGAACAAAGAAAAATCACCGACAACTTATCCTGCAAATCCAAAAATCTTATTTACTTGATTGAATGTAAGAAATGTAAATGCCAATACATCGGAGAGACCAAACGGCAACTTAATGAACGATTTGGAGAACACCGCCGTTCCATCATAAACCATCATCAACTCAACGATCCCACTCCTGTCTCCCTACATTTCAATCAAGCTGGACATTCAATCAATGATGTTCTTCTAATCCCACTTGAACTCATACGCAGCAATCGTGACGCAGTGAGAAAGGCGAGAGAGGCTCATTTGATACACAAAGGGAAAACGTTATCTCCTCTAGGAATAAATAGACGTGACGAAACTCATTGACATACGACACCTAGTCTCCTGCACCAATAATAATCTATTGTTTTTATTTTCATAATTTCAAACTCTTATTTGTAACGAACTTTTAGTTTTAACTACATTTTTCATTTTTCTGTTAGCCCCTGAAGAAGGTTTGTTTTCAAACCGAAATATTGGGCAAATTCGTTTAAATATAAATTTTGCTTTATTCTTTTATTTACTCCTTCATCGCCTTGCCGTAAGGATCAGTTTGCCGTTTTCTGATTTTATACAAGTAATTATTGTACTGATCCAGGTCTACAACTGGGAGATCCGGCACCACTCAACGGTTTGTCGCTGTGGTCTTGCTGATATTTTATATTTTGGACCAAAAGAACCTGGGGAAGCACATAGGCATTTTGACTGCGCATGCTCCGGAAAATGTGAATCGAACACATGATTGCCGCCATTTTGTTTCGAGGGGGCTGTTGGGCAGGTTTTCAGGCGAGTGATCGATGCTTTAGAAAAGTATCTATTGAGAAAATTGAAAGAATGTGATGAGTTTACATACAATACTAACCCTGTGGACACTCGTGGTGTTTGTTGAATGCTTGGTTGGCGAGTTATCATCGATCAAAGTGCGAACATGAATTGTATAAATGGGCAATGCACGGGAGTTTGACACTAGATCTACTCGTGTTCAAAAAATATGGACGAACAAGCAATCAATTCGGGTTAGTGTCAAGGAATTGAAGTTTCGTTATTTAAAAATTTAAGTCTTTATATCAATGCGTGAGTAAGTTACACGGTTCTTTTATAGTGCTAAATTTTGATTTCCACTCGATTTTCCTTCAATTTGCTTAATTTTTTTACCGTCCCCCCAAATTGTAATTATCGGAGATAACTTTATTATTACTTTATCTGTTTTACAGTGCAGAAAATGAGACCTTAAAAAATGCGTGGCGTTCAACATGTACGTTTTCCTTCACAGCACCTCTGGTGCATTTGCATACGACAAGATTTCGTAGATTTTCTCGGTCGTCGATCAAAGAGTTGGTTGACCATCTTGTTGCTGAAGTCTGCTGTGAAAGGTAAGCAACTATATTCCTATGCGGCTGCTGCAATTACATCACTGCAAATATTTAGTAGGCAATGAATTTTTTTTATCCTTTTTTGATAAGTGTGGTGTCAATAATTTTCTTTTTGGAAGTGCAAGCTTGAGAAAAAAATGGATATATCTTTTCATTTCACCTGTCCCCCCAGTCCCAAAATCTGTCGACGACTTATTTATTTCTTTCTTTTTCGCTTTGTTTAAATTGTTTACTTAAAAAAAGTGCGTGCTTTTTACTTTACGAGTTCAAAGTGCTGGTAATTTTAGTTAAAGTTGGCCTTCGAAGCTCAGTTGTGTTGTGGTACTTTTCACGAACTCTGACACGGTACTCATTCTCTGAATGAAAATTTTTTTAGGAGAATGCGCTGCTTGTGATGCTGACTGTCTGTTTGACATTTTTACCTTAATGAAAACTGGAACACTTTTTGGTCCTTTTTGTTGCATTGGTAATGTCTTGTTTATAATTCTTCAAAATATTACAATATTCAGATTTGTGATTTACTCTTGCAACAACTCCATATACTGCAGTACATACTATGGAAATGCAATATTTCTGTTATAAGATAAAGTTTATTATGAACTGAAAACTAAAGATCATCCTTTGACATACACACAGTCTCAATGTGTTTGCCAGCACTGAAAGATGCAGTCGCACAAAATAATTGATCTTTTACGCTTTGTAGAATTTTTTAAAAAAATATAAATTATGCTATTTAGTTTAGGCTTGCTGCTTCCCAATATGTTAGTGGTGCCATTAATTTCTTAAAGAACTTCTGTGTTTGTGTTTTTTATGAGCAAGGTCAATAATTTATGATTATGATATGGCATTTACCAGAGATGGGCTTCTGTTTCCATCAGTGTGATTAATTTTATTTATATGGTGTACCTCAAAATGTTATTATCAGAACAACAACTCTTAGAACAGACCCTGCAGAAATATCATATTTGCTGTCTTGATGTAAGATGAACTGTACTGTGAGTTGTATTTAAAAGAAATGAATGTTAAGCAACATCTGTAAATCAGATACAGTGACAATTTTTGGCACAGTGTACTTTGGCCGAAGTAGCAGCATTTCAGGCAGCTGAACATAATCCAAATTCTAAGTATTGCTCTACAGTATTCTAAGAAATTATTTAGTTTAAAGGAAATGCTGTAAATTGAGAGGCCAGATTAAAGGAATATAGTTGTCCAACAGATTAAACAAGTTCCATACTGAAGGTCTTTGAATCTTGAACACTTCTTCATGACAGTATCAGTGTCCAGCCCCCATAGACAACTTCCAAGATTAGGCTTACCCACCAGGGCTTAAGAGTATCTGCCAATCTACTTCTGGGGAAAATTGTTTCATATATTGATTTAAAAATTGGATGAAATGAATTAAAAACATGTTCTCTGCTATTTAGAGAGATGTGGAAGTGGCCCGATAGTTGGACAATGGACAAAATGGATGGCTGTCCAGTGATATTCTCAGGCAGGCTGTCATTGATGTGACTGTCACCAGCCTTAGAGGACAATGGATATGAATACGAAGAGTGATCATTTGAAATATGAGAATGTTCCTGCTGAAGAGTATTGGTCAACCCAGGATATATGATCTCCCTACAATAGAATTGGCCTCAAAAGAAAGCCAAACCTGTGCTCATTACTATAATTATCATATGCAGTATCAAAGTCCTTCTTTGACTTCAGTCTGTACACTGTAGCTCGACAAAATCCAATTGATGCAAAGTGCCTGTTTCCCACATTGTTTTAACATTGCCACATCACAATGTTGATGTGTGTTGATTCTGTGTCTTTCAAGTTCAGGGGTAACAAAATTCTGCTGTGAACCAGTCGGCATCACAGATGCATATGTGTTACTGATATTATGCATGCAAGATGCAGATGTAATAATTACATACATGTACAAAATGATGCATGATTATTTTTCTTTGCTCTAATAACCTGTCTGTTTGACATTGTATACTAAAGAAATAAAAAAATGCGCTGAGTGCATTATTGAGTTATTAAGCATGCAGGAATTTTTAAGAACACAAGAGAAGTGCAGAGAAGCATGAGCCAAGTGTTCTTAAAATTCCCAAGTGCTTATATAACTCAACAATGCACAAGGAACAAGGTTTTTTATTTCTTTTATAAAATAAAAACGGTTATAATAAACCTTATGTCACGCGCATGCTTTATTTCTGAGAGAATTACCAAAGAGTTAATTTAAAAACAAAATTAAGAATATACTTTTGACTATACTTAAAGAAGCAGATTCCTATATCAATATTGACGAGATTATCTTTTAAGTTAAATCAAAAAGTAATTAATTAATATTTTCACAATTCTCTTTTTTTATTTCAATCACTTGTTTATTCTTTTTCCCCCCCTTTTTTTTTCTTCTATTGTTTGATCCTTTCATTTTATTTCAACAAATTGGTGTGTGTAGCGATTTTTAATCATGTAATTAATTTCACTGGCCTGCCAAGATTAGCTTTTGCTACCTGCAGGCCAGTATTATAAATTCTATAATAACCAACTAATAAAGATTTTTGTTGTTGTTGTTGTTATCGAGTTATAATGAACTCGGTTTAACCAATCATAGCGCACGCATTTCCTTGAGCATTTCATAACGAGTTATAATGAACTCGGTTCAACCAATCATAGCGCACGCAATTCCTTGAGCATTTTATAATATGTAATATATCCTGTGTCCCAGCGTGGAGAATTTAAATGCTGATCACTTGAAAATTTAAAGGGTGTCTAACACCCATAGTCAACCAAAGTTTAAAATAAAGTACTATTAGGCCCGGTTAAGATGCCAGACTTCTCATAAGTCAAAGCAAATGGCATCTGAATCAACTGTTTGATTGAATATTTGACTGTGGACCAGGTTTGAGTCAGAAACCAAATTTCACATGACCTGAATCGACTGCATAAATTATTAAATGTAATTTGAGGCAAGGATCGATTTTTTTATTAGATAGTATTTTAATGATTTGGGTCAACCTAAATATGAATTAAGTTAAGCTCATGAAAAGTTTGGTGCATGAACCAGGCTTTAAAAATAATCACGTTATTATTAATCTCATATCAGCATCTGAGATAATGGAGATTTTTCAATAAAAGTGCAGGGTGTCAATGTTAGATTTAGCTGAAAATATTTCCCTCTGTAAAATTTTCAGTTTTTCAAGTTAAAAGTGATTGTCTCATAACCAAGCAGTCTTAAGATCAGTAACTGTTATCTCTCATGGGAGATGCTCCTGTGTTTTAAATAGCTGATCAAAAAAGCATGAACACTAGCATTATTTTTTAAATATATTGAGGTGAAACCAATCAGTTGTAAGAGGAATAAACTACAAATCCCAGCATTAATATTGTTATTGCAGATTGTTCTCCCATCCCATTGGTCACCATGCAACTCACATATTATTATTACTACTTAATTAAGGAATTAGTGGGGTGAGCATGGCCAGGGATATTCTTCTTTTGTCTTGGTAAATTCAATCAGGCTATTAGCTACCCCCTTAAAAACATTGCAGGTCGCAGCAGTAAAGAGGTGGTTAAATCAGGACAACATTGCTTGAGGTTATTATACTCTTCAATTTGAGATGTCCTTAAAATTGTGCCACTAAAATGTTTTCTAACTGCCAAATGAAGATAATCACAGCTTCCAGTAAACTATTTAACCCAACAAATTATGCAAACAAGGTTTCTTACTCGCTGATAATATCTTTAATTTTTCTTCCGTTTCTAAGAATGTTTCCTAAGGTAAAGCTACACCTTATACAGTGTAAATCAGTGACCCTCGTTTTTTCGGTACTCCTACTCGCTGTCGATTGAGTTAAAGAATTTATTGTCCTCGGAAAAAGAGGCACTTGAAATATTCAATAATGACTTACAGACAGTACTTATGTGATGGAAGGACTTTTCAGAGCGACGATACTCTTGAACAGCTCGTCTGCAGCGTTCACAAAAATATCTCCGTCCTTTATTTCACTTGTCGAATTTGTTCCAAAACAACCCTCGAAATCATCACTGTACGCGGCTAGCATTTTGCCAAGGGCTCTGTAGGGACTTTCTCTCACAAACTACACAACCATTTTTCGATTTTTTAACAGCAGTCTCTAACACGTAACCAAACAAAAAGAAGAAAGACGATCAAACATTTTGTTGCGTACACCGCCATTTTTTTTTTTGGTGTGCACGCGGAGCAGGCGCATACCAGCGGTTACGTTCTTTAAAATACTCTTTATGGAGCATGCGCAGACAAAATGCCCCTCAGCTACCTGGGTTGTAAAGAATACCGTTTAGAGGGACAGCCGAGAAGTACTGGAGACGACTTTCCGACTCGGTTGGCTCTCGGAAAATTCCATTCTCGTCCCCAGAGCCGCTTGACCCTCTTAACCGCCGGAGCCTGAGTACGAGGGTCAAGGGGCTCTGGGGACACACGATCCGGAAGTCCTAGAATCTAGGACTTCCGGTTGTTCTACGCAGGCTCAGAGTTTTTTCAAAATGGCGGACGTGCAACTGCAATGTGAAGAACACGGTGCAAGAAAAGGCAGGATTCTGGCTGTCTCATTTCAGAAGTTGGACGTTTTTCTTTTGACGAGGAGTAGTTAGATGCTATTGTTGAACTTTCTGCGGTTTTTGAGTCGTGGATGTGGTAATAATCGTCGTAATTCGTGATCGGATAGTTCGAGGATTTTGGCTTATGAATAAGCTTACACCAGCTGACATTTAAACTTATCATCACCTAATGGCTAGTCTGGCCGATGCGGAGATTTTTGCATCCAGAATTAAAGGTATTAGATGTTATTTACAGCCAAATATCACTCTGAATGGTATTTTAATTCACAAATCTTTGACTTCACTAATGAAATCTTTTGGACATTTCAAACTTACAAGTACATTATTTCCCTTTGACTTTTATACAAGCTTTACTAGACCTTTTGAATTAATCTAAGACTGAACAGGGAAGAAAAATAAAGAGAAATGATGTCTAATGAAATGTTGAAATATGTGTTGTGGCTTTCTGTGCACTGAACTCTTTAATAAAATCACTTTTTGCATCTACATGACTTTTTTTTCCTCAGGGCAGAGCATTCGCACTGTTATTTGGAGAAATAAAAAAAATACCACTAAAAAAATACTACTGTTATTGCAAAGGTTGCTGAATGGAGATCTACAAGTAGCCCATCTCCACATCAGCTCAAAGAGGGATTAGGGTGATTTAGATAAACAAGATGAGTGCAGATGCAAAAGACATGAAGACTGATTGAGCTCCAGCATATGTCTTGGTTCTTTTGTACATGCACTCACTTCACTCAACAGATTCTCCCTTTCCAAAAAACTCCATTTGAGCCTTTGCAGAGTTGATGGGCTTTTACAACAGATAACAAGATCCTATGTTAATATTTCATCCTCGTAAATCCTGCCTGTAAAAGTTTGTATGTGAACTAAAGCCAACTTTTTAGCATGAGTTCTAAGATCAGCCTAACAGGAAATGGAATCTATCTGTTTGGGTACCACATGTAGATATATGCCACTGTCATTATCATTTTAAAACAAAATTAAACAGTCAAATGTTTCAGAGTGAACTTGCATATTATAAATGAGATAACAGCCTTGTAAAGCATGCTTTTTATTGGTGCCAGTGTAAGATTAGTAAGCCTGATCACCTGATTTTGGGCCAGGCATGGAGAGTATTCATTACAACTGTGTTAGCTTCTTGCAGTTTCACAGATTGTCAATGTGGTAACTGTTACAGTTCATAAATACTTAGTGTGCTGGATGCATAAAGCACCATTTGAAAAAGGCTCAGCTTTATATTGTCAGTCCTAGAAAAAGCAAGAGTAGTTGGTAAACCAACAGCTATCTTGTCCTCTTAGATACATGTCCCACATAGTCTGTATAGCAGAAGCAAGTTGGAGGATAAGCACATCACATGTACTGATCAGCATTCTGTTAGCCTGTTACTGGCAGTCAGTTACTGGGATTGATATGGAGGGAAAGCCAAGAAAACTGAGGAAAGAGTACTTTCAATGGACTTCCTTTGGTCACAATGTAGGGTTTAAGTATGTGCATTATACTCTTTCACATTTAAACTTGGTCAAGGGCACTTAGCATACTTGGAAGACCTAGTGTGAAACCACTTAATATGATAACTGCCCAAATTATATTTTCCATAAAAAATAAACAATGAAAAATTGCAATAAATGTATGGATACACTTTGTTATAAAAACAACAAATTAATTAGAAAAATGAAGTGAACCACCATAACGTTTATTTAACCTTTGGTAATAATACAGTGTCTACAGTGGAATTAAAGTCCATCACTCATGGTTATTAGGGAATGTTATCTCAAAAGTATATTTTCAAATCTGATAAAATGCAGTGCAGTACTCAATCGTTTATACAGAAATAATGAAATCGTGAAACCAAATATAACACCCAAAAATGAACAGCTACACGTAATATACAGGAATTCAAGAAGGGTGGCAAATTTTACTACGAAATGTGGATTTTGACAGAAATAATCGAGTACCTTTGAAATATATAAATGCACTTGCCACAGTTAGTAAACCAAACTAGCGATCCAGCTGCTTTTTGATCGTCGTAAACAGCTGTTTTATCAAATAAGGGGATTCGTTAATATGTTCTGATCCACAAAATAGTTTCTCCGGACACTGCCTGAAATTGATAATCCTCGGTGGGTCGGTGAAGTTTTGTTGACCATGTTGTTTACGTCCAGCCAAAGGAATCCTCGATCGAACTTCTTCATCTTGTTAACAAAGTATAGCACTTAAAAACGCGCAGTCTTTGTCGTTAAAAAATAACGACAATAGTGTTTCTTAAGTATAAGCGTCCCAATCCAACACCTTCCGACAGTTTAAATGCAAGCTACAAAGCGATTTTTCGACTGAATTCTGCATAAAACAATCACTAACTCGATTTCCCGGTAGTGTTACCCAATCTATATTTTTTACTTCCGTTTTAGATTTTATTGTTTTCAGACTAGCCAATCAAATCCTGTGTCCCCAGAGCCCCTTGACCCTCGTACTCAGGCTCCGGCGGTTAAGAGGGTCAAGCGGCTCTGGGGACGAGAATGGGAAAATTCTCGGTAAATTCAATATGGCGTCTCGTTTCTCTGCTTGTGTTCAAAAGGAGGCGAATAACAAACAGAAAAGTATGTTTTTTAATATACTAGTTTGAATTCCCATTCCATGAGAACTTAGGTGCTCGTTTTGAAAGCGTTCATACTGTTTGTTTGAGATCATATCTTGTAGGATAGAGCGAGCTTAGCTTATGTACTTTTGTCCCTCTAACCACTCTTAAACCAAATTTGTTAAAACAAATCGACAGGTAAGAACTTTTTTGTTGTTAAATTAAATTTCTTATTTCAAGAATTTAATTCTTATTTTAAGAAAACTTTCTTCCTTAAAATCAATTTCGTAAGAATTAAAGTAAGAATTAAATTCTTAAAATAAGAAATTTAATTTAACAACAAAAAAGTTCTTACCTGTCGATTTGTTTTAACAAATTTGGTTCTTAAAATAACAATTCGATTTTAAGAGTGAACCGGTACTATATAAGAAGGTAATACCGTTTAGAGGGTCACACTTCATATTATTAAAAGTATATGATTTCCTTCAAGTGTGACTTGGAATTTTATTAAACAATCACAGGCTTTCTTGTTTTAGTTTCCTTAAATATAGGTCATAACATCTTTGAACATAATAATTTTGATCTAGACTTTTGTCCAGACTTTTGTCCCTCTAACCGGTACTATGTAAGAAGGTAATACCACTTAGAGAGTCACACTTAATATATAAGTGTATGACCTCCCTAAAGTCTTGCTTAGAATTTTATTTCACAATCACAGGCTTTGCTGTTTAGGTGCCAGCTAGATCAGAAATTATCATGACATTTTCGAATGTAAAATAATATTATTGTCTGTTTTGTTGACTCGTCCCTCTGACCGGTACTATGTAAGAATGTAATACCGCTCAGAGGGTCACACTTCATATATAAGTGTATGACCTCCCTAAAGTCTTGCTTAGAATTTTATTTCACAATCACAGGCTTTGCTGTTTAGGTGCCAGCTAGATCAGAAATTATCATGACATTTTCGAATGTAAAATAATATTATTGTCTGTTTTGATGACTCGTCCCTCTGACCGGTACTATGTAAGAATGTAATACCGCTCAGAGGGTCACACTTCATATATAAGTGTATGACCTCCCTAAAGTCTTGCTTAGAATTTTATTTCACAATCACAGGCTTTGCTGTTTAGGTGCCAGCTAGATCAGAAATTATCATAACATTTTTGAACATAAAATATTATTATTGCGTCTGTTTTGTTGACTAGTCCCTCTGACCGGTACTATGTAAGAATGTAATACCGTTCAGAGGGTCACACTTCATATATAAGTGTATGACCTCCCTAAAGTCTTGCTTAGAATTTTATTTCACAATCACAGGCTTTGCTGTTTAGGTGCCAGCTAGATCAGAAATTATCATGACATTTTCGAATGTAAAATAATATTATTGTCTGTTTTGATGACTCGTCCCTCTGACCGGTACTATGTAAGAATGTAATACCGCTCAGAGGGTCACACTTCATATATAAGTGTATGACCTCCCTAAAGTCTTGCTTAGAATTTTATTTCACAATCACAGGCTTTGCTGTTTAGGTGCCAGCTAGATCAGAAATTATCATAACATTTTCGAATATAAAATATTAATATTGTCTGTTTTGTTGACTCGTCCCTCTGACCGGTACTATGTAAGAATGTAATACCACTCAGAGGGTCACACTTCATATATAAGTGTATGACCTCCCTAAAGTCTTGCTTAGAATTTTATTTCACAATCACAGGCTTTGCTGTTTAGGTGTTAACTAGATCAGAAATAATCATAACATTTTTGAACATAAAATATTATTATTGCGTCTGTTTTGTTGACTAGTCCCTCTGACCGGTACTATGTAAGAATGTAATACCGCTCAGAGGGTCACACTTCATATATAAGTGTATGACCTCCCTAAAGTCTTGCTTAGAATTTTTCTTTATTTATATCAAATTATTGCTAATAAAAATAATAAACAAAGTTTATGTATCTTTCTGAATGTGGTTCTTTGTTGAAAAATATTATCACGTGGGGTCATATTAACCTAAATATATGCAGACCAAACAACCTGCATTCAAACCATGCTGTCAATGATACAAATATTCTTTCTGATATAGGGATTAAACACTTGTCATGTTTCATCCCATGGCAATTATAATTTTCCACTCCCCAGACAAGTATATTAGAAGTTTCTCCATACTCTCCTATTGGAAAGTATTAAAAATTCCTCGGGGTAGGGGTGGGGCTTAAAAGCTAAACAATTTGTTTAAATATATGAAGTTTACTTGTAATTTCTAAGGGGGGCTGTAGGTGCATAAAATATATAAAGGAAGGGAGGGAGAGCAGGAATCCAATATTCAATTTAAAGGATGTTGAAGTTTAGAAATAAGAATTGAGTGGACTTGCCATAACTGCAGAATTTTTTAAATTTTTTAAGATTGAACTAGTGAGCAGCACGTCTGCGAACTCTTAGAGTTGTAAAACGATTTATTTTCTCCTACGCGTTTCGTGTGACTAACGCACACTTCTTCAGGGAGTTTTACAATACAACATAAGTGGCCTGTATATATACCTACATAAGAGACTAAAATAAATTTTACATTACATAAAACCGCACCTACTAGAGCGGATTTGCGTGTAGGAAACAGGCGAAGGTGTGCAAGGCGCAACATATTTCGTGCATGATATAACTATTTGGGGCCCACAGTTTTAGCTTATTTTAGTCTCTTATGTAGGTATATATACAGGCCACTTATGTTGTATTGTAAAACTCCCTGAAGAAGTGTGCGTTAGTCACACGAAACGCGTAGGAGAAAATAAATCGTTTTACAACTCTAAGAGTTCGCAGACGTGCTGCTCACTAGTTCAATCTTAAAAAATAAAACAGACAATAATAATATTTTATATTAAAAAATGTCATGATAATTTCTGATCTAGTTGACACCTGAACAGCAAAGCCTGTGATTGTGAAATAAAATTCTAAGCAAGACTTTAGGGAGGTCATACACTTATATATGAAGTGTGACCCTCTGAACGGTATTACATTCTTACATAGTACCGGTCAGAGGGACTAGTCAACAAAACAGACGCAATAATAATATTTTATGTTCAAAAATGTTATGATTATTTCTGATCTAGTTAACACCTAAACAGCAAAGCCTGTGATTGTGAAATAAAATTCTAAGCAAGACTTTAGGGAGGTCATACACTTATATATGAAGTGTGACCCTCTGAGTGGTATTACATTCTTACATAGTACCGGTCAGAGGGACGAGTCAACAAAACAGACAATATTAATATTTTATATTCGAAAATGTTATGATAATTTCTGATCTAGCTGGCACCTAAACAGCAAAGCCTGTGATTGTGAAATAAAATTCTAAGCAAGACTTTAGGGAGGTCATACACTTATATATGAAGTGTGACCCTCTGAGCGGTATTACATTCTTACATAGTACCGGTCAGAGGGACGAGTCATTAAAACAGACAATAATATTATTTTACATTCGAAAATGTCATGATAATTTCTGATCTAGCTGGCACCTAAACAGCAAAGCCTGTGATTGTGAAATAAAATTCTAAGCAAGACTTTAGGGAGGTCATACACTTATATATGAAGTGTGACCCTCTGAGCGGTATTACATTCTTACATAGTACCGGTCAGAGGGACGAGTCAACAAAACAGACAATAATATTATTTTACATTCGAAAATGTCATGATAATTTCTGATCTAGCTGGCACCTAAACAGCAAAGCCTGTGATTGTGAAATAAAATTCTAAGCAAGACTTTAGGGAGGTCATACACTTATATATTAAGTGTGACTCTCTAAGTGGTATTACCTTCTTACATAGTACCGGTTAGAGGGACAAAAGTCTGGACAAAAGTCTAGATCAAAATTATTATGTTCAAAGATGTTATGACCTATATTTAAGGAAACTAAAACAAGAAAGCCTGTGATTGTTTAATAAAAATCCAAGTCACACTTGAAGGAAATCATATACTTTTAATAATATGAAGTGTGACCCTCTAAACGGTATTACCTTCTTATATAGTACCGCACTCTTAAACCAAATTTGTTAAAACAAATCGACAGGTAAGAACTTTTTTGTTGTTAAATTAAATTTCTTATTTTAAGAATTTAATTCTTATTTTAAGAAAACTTTCTTCCTTAAAATCAATTTCTTAAGACTTAAAGTAAGAATTAAATTCTTAAAATACGAAATTTAATTTAACAACAAAAAAGTTCTTACCTGTCGATTTGTTTTAACAAATTTGGTTCTTAAAATAACAATTCGAGTTTAAGAGTGCCGGTTAGAGGGACAAAAGTACATAAGCTAAGCTCGCTCTATCCTACAAGATATGATCTCAAACAAACAGTATGAACGCTTTCAAAACGAGCACCTAAGTTCTCATGGAATGGGAATTCAAACTAGTATATTAAAAAACATACTTTTCTTTTTGTTATTCGCCTCCTTCCTCGATGCGAACTTGAACACAAGCAGAGAAACGAGACGCCATATTGAATTTACCGAGAATTTTCCGAGAGCCAACCGAGTCGGAAAGTCGTCTCCAGTACTTCTCGGCTGTCCCTCTAAACGGTATTCTTTTATGGCGTTATTCTTTAGGCCACAACATGTCCTCGAGACGAGATTATCTCATAGCAATAATTGCTATTTGACACCGAATTAACTCATATACATAATCTGGGCTTGTCTGCGTTCTACGGTGACTGGTAACAAGTTTATGTCAAAGCTGGATTTAAAACAACATGGCGGATCGAGTAAGTGCTTTTCGTTGCATCATAAATTGTTTATTTACGCTTTAATCGTTGCTATTGTAAATCCCAGTTATAGACAATTTAAACTTTTGTTGACTTAGGTCGTGGTAAAAAGCGAAAAAAGCCACTTGTGCTTTCCGAGATTTCAGAAAGAGCCCAGAAAGCACTCAAAAGCGCGAAGCGAGGCCATGCCACACAGTCGTCGGAGTCTCGAAGTTCTACTTCTTCTACCTCAACTGTAAGAAAAACTAGAGCTCCGGCGAGTTATCGTTTTTACAAGGACTCTCTAACGAGTCGATGTAAAACTCATTGTCAATACCGTCCAAGAGGTAGAAAAAAATGATGCCGATCAGTGATGCCGTTTCAGGTGAGGCTCGTTTACTGCAGGGGCGGATCCAGGGGTATCCAGTCACCTCGCCACCAGGGAGTTTCGCCACCAACGAACTCGCCACCAAGAGAAAAGTCACCTCGCCACCATGCTTTAACACTGAACAACAAACAGAAGAATCGAATCACGTCCTTATAAACCCAAACTTATTAAACTATCTTGCATACTATCGGACCGTGCTGTTGACAATGCATCGTACGACAAAACATCAGGTTACTTTGTCAGTTGCGTATCTCAAGAAACATACTTTAATAGGTTGAAACGTTCGCATGACGGCGGGTGAAACGAGAAGAAACAAACACTCACGCACACTCAATGCTACTACTACTCACTAGTAGTAGTAGCATTCATTTATACATATAATTTGCAACATAATAGATGAGTTTTCACAACTTGCACAGCCATCTATGTCAAAGACAAACAAAGAATCAAACAAAGAAGTTCTTACCGCTCGCGAAACAAGCGCGAAGAAAAATAAACAGCTACGCGTGTATCCACGGCTCCACGATCGTGACTTGACGGCACAACGATTCCGGCACAAAATATTAAATAAAGGCACTCTTCATATTCTAATCAAACAGCTACTTATTGGTGACGAATTGGCAGCAAGGCGGCGACTACCTTGGGGGCGAGGTGACTTTTCTCTTGGTGGCGACTTCGTTGGTGGCGAAACTCCCTGGTGGCGAGGTGACCGTCAACCGATCCAGGGGGTCCGGGTGCATGTCCCGGAAATTTGTTGTCGATTTTACCCTCTAAAAAGCCATTTCCGGCATTCCTGAGAGTCGAAAAGCATTTGTTAAGTCAAAAACTGGACAATCAGTCAATTGGTGGAAGTGAAACAACTATGTATATTATTTTTATAAACCACATGGGAGACACAAGTCTGATAGGGGGGTCCAGACCCCCCCCGACCCTCCCCCTGGATCCCGCCACTGTTCCAGCGCAATAAACCCACCCGGGATGTTGTGAGAACATCAGAAAACACTTGCCAGTGGCTCATGCTTTCTAAATTTCTCTTGTGCTCTCAAATTCCCACTGGGTTGTGTTCCATGACAGTATAATACATGGCTTTGGCTTCTTCATTTGTTAAATAGTAAAATGAAAATTGCACGGTGGCTTGATAATACAAATTTCATTTTCTTATGTTAAAAACAATATTATTTTTACGAATGAATACAGTCTAAAATATTAAGTATTGTTTTAACCTCTTGATAATGAAATTCATATATAATTATCTCCACACCATCTGTAGCATTATATTTTGGGGACCATGGTTTAAGCTCTAAAATAACACACCCACATTGTCAAAATATTTATATGTGGCTTGTGATAGTGTACAGTGTACATGGAGGAGAGAAATAGAAAGTTTACCCAGAACAAGAACAATGAATTCCAACTATAAGTTGAGTGGCATTTAAATCAAAACTGTTCCCTTCTAATTGGTTCAAACAACTTTAGATGGAATTGTTTGCATCCTGTCAGTAATCTGATAATTGATCAATTTTGTTTGAGTGACCCTGACCCGGTAATAGTAGTATAGCACTGTACAGGGTTCGTACAGTCATGGAAAAACCTGGAAAGTCATGGAATTGTATAATTTAATTTCCAGGCCTGGAAAGTCATGGAATTTAAGTGTGGGTCATGGAAAGTCATGGAAAATTATGTTCATGGTACAAAATCACTAAGGAAGTATACGTTGTGGGAATAATAACGCAAGATGAAAAATTAACAAAAATGATCATTTTGATAAAATTTTGTAAATGACTGTTGAACTCTTGGTCATGAAAAATTTGAAAAGGTCATGGAAAGTCATGGAATTTTAAAATCTGAAAAGAGTATGAACCCTGCTGTTAATGCAAAAGCTAACGCAAGTTGTTTTATATTGTAGATTAATTGATTGGTGCACTGCCACTGGTGTGGACCAACTATCTTCCTCGGCTGAAGCTAAACTTATGAGCCTTTTTTCACTGTATACCATTGATACTGGATGAATACCAGTTACCTAAAATTTAAGGTGACCAAATACAGTTTGCGGTTTTCATTGTTGGATTAACATTTATTAGATCACATGTACACAATAAATTGAATTGAGAACCCAGTTCATGCACCTACAGGTCACCAAAAATTTGAGAATGAGTGTTTTAATAAGTGCCTTCTATGTGTCACATTTGTAGCCATTACAGCTTGCTAGTACTTAATATACTTTTAAATTTTCTTTAAATTATTCCCTCTTCTTTGCCATTAGCACTTAAGCAGTAGCTATAAAACTAGTTAATATTATTTTTGTTATTATTAAATATAATCATATTTTTATTCTAGCTGATTTGGCTAGTGTTTTGCAAGCAGCCAATGAACTTTTAGTAGAGCATCCAAGGCACCAAAGTAGAACTGGGAGCAGCAGAGTAGTACTATCTTAAATGAATTTGGCTAGTGTTTTGCAAGCAGCCAATGAACTTTTAGTAGAGCATCCAAGGCACCAAAGTAGAACTGGGAGCAGCAGAGTAGTACTATCTTAAATGAAAGCTGGGGATCTTTGCATTCAACTTTGATGAACATCACAGTAGCTGGAAATGCAGTGAACGAATCAAGTTGTATGAAATGCTCACAGCATGTAGCTGTTGTCCACTGTTTTGATTGTCACCCGCATGCTTCGCATGGACCTTGTGATCAGCTCATCCATGAAATGCAGCCATTTAATGATCATGATGGTTCAACTGGTGGCTTTTTTAAGTCAATCCCACCAACTGTTTCATTAGATTGTGATATAAAATGGGTGTCTATCGGTATGTACAGCTGTATACTTTTTTGCACTGTATAATTTGGCTTGCTGTTTAGGAAATGTATCAGATTGTGGCTCACTGGTGTAGAAGATGCATTATTCTCTTTTGCTCTAATAATAAGACAGCATTGCTGAGTGGGCACTGAATATGAAATCTGGAGGTCCCTGGTTGAAATCCTGTGCCCTGCCACTAGCTGGATTTTTTCTTGATAGTCCCAAGTCCAACTCCCCTGTCGCGCTCTGTAAATAGGCCAACTGACCCCGGTTGTTCAAAAGGTGGATACTGCTATCCACTGAATAAATCATTATCCACCGGATAACACAATTGGTTTTGTTAATGCTTATCAACTGGATAGTAATTTATCCAGTGGATATCACTAGCCACTGTCAACAACAACTTTATTATTTTAATTTTGTACTCTGCATTGATTTACATTATATTAAAACTACTGTTAAATATAGAGAGAGTACAGGCTGCCCATAATAACCATTGAGGGCTAAAAAAATAGGGCAGCCTTACTAACTTACTTACCATCTGAACATATCCTGAAGGTAATACTTCTGTTTACCCTGATTTAAAATCCTTACGTGATAATTTTTTATTTCAAATAGGCCCTCCTCTTTATTAGGTCCTGGAATTAAATAAGTCCCCCAGTACTTAAATAATAGAGCTGCTACTGTGCCTTGTTTTATTTCATTAGTTATGGCATGTTATAGTGCCTTTCAAGATTCAAAAAGATATTTATTTGAAATTATCTTTTTAATAAATAGGACACAAAGAATTGCTTACAGAGCACGCTATTCACTGGAATTGAAAAAAGGAAAAGAGAATGCCTCAGACTAGCAGAAAGGTATTCAAAGGTAGATGTTTTTTTTTTTCAGTTGATTAGAAAATGACCCTTGGATAGAAGTTGTTCTTAGCCCAAAATATAGAAGTAAAATTGTACAAATAAATTAGGCATTAATCACTTGCCCTGATATATACTCTGTAATGATTACAATTTTTAGGATCAAAGCTCCTTGTTATTCATTGATGTCATTTTACTGAGAAAATGTCAGTTTATTCAGTTTCAGTTCTTAACATCAATTTTAATTTGCCTGCACAGCCAAATATGCAACTTTTAAATGCTGAAAGGAATCTCTCAACACAGTTTGAAGAGCTTCATGTGTCAGCTGATGTGTTGTCTTGGTGGAAAGATGGGTTACATCATAGTGCCCAGAGTAAGAATTTTTGTTCTGGTAAATGACCGTTGCTCAAACGCCTAGAACAATGTATAACTTGTATTTTCCTTGTGATGACAAGGCCTCAACTGATAATCTAGTATTTCTTTATTACTACTAAGAGTTTACTTGCTTTTCACTACTATTATTTCAGAGGAGCAGAATTCTCAAACCTCCAAAAGAGCCACCATTTCACAGAAAGATCAGGGAGATTTCTTGGTGAAAACTACGCATCTTAAAAATATGAAAAAGGGATAAAGTCCTGTGTGAAGCTGCCAAGGAGTTGTATGGTCAGCAGTATAATCAATTAGCCTCAAGATTTGCTGTTTCCAATACTAAAGTGGATGGTGATGGCGAAAAAATTTTGATGGCTATTTCCCATTTCAGAAAACAGATGGAACGTTGCCACTACTCCCTTTCTCATAGGGTCTACAACATGGGAAAGCTTGGAGGTTAGACCTGATTAGTATTTTTAGCAACTTCTACTACTGTTGTCATATGTAGGTATTGGATATTTTGCAGCAACGTTTCACGTTTTTTTTTTCATCAGTTTTTTTTACTTTATTGAGCCCTTGTTTATTAATTGTATCCCATTTGGCGTGCCTATAATAGGCCATTTCCAAGTTACGTTATGCCTCGTCAAAGCGAGGCAATGTGCACAACCTTTCATATGAAAATGGGTTTTTATTCAAATGCAAATAAAACTCATCTTCTTTTAATTCAATCTGTTTACGCTCAGTTTTGTGGTTTTAAATTGTTTTGTACAATAAATGTTGCGATAATATCACGTTGCTTTGTAGTTTCCATAAGTACCAAGAGATCAGCGGTGGAAACAGATTCAAAGAGGAGCTGCTGCTGATCAAGGGAGATAAAATCCTTCATTTCTTTTTACACAGATGGCGTTTTTCCGTCCATTTATGAAACGAAAATGGAACTGCAAGCTGCCTTGATTGGTAACAGTTAACACTATCCTTGGGATCACTATTTCCATGCAACATGCAAAAGATTGTGTCTAAATGTGGCACGTTAAACCTCTCGTTGTTATCCATACACCAAGCTCCTAGGTCCTGTTTTGTAAGGCCCCTATCCCGCAGTCCGATCAAACTTTGTTAAATCTGCCAGGAGCACAAACCTTTCGCCGTCATACCTCTGGGAGTCACAGGAACAAGGGAGGAAAATAATTTGACATAATTTCTTTTGTTGGAAACAGTAATTTTTGCAGACTAACTTTGTGCGTCATCCCGCAACAATTTTTTTCGGAGCTTTCTGCCTCTTCTACACAAGTAGCCTTAGTGGCTTGTGTGTAGTGTGATGTACCAAATGGGTATTTTTATTGTGTAACCTTTTTGTCTTGTTCTCTAAATACAGGTTTTCAAAGGTGTGATCAGTGTAGATGAATGCAAGACTGCAAATGAAAGTTCCTCAATAGAAAAAAGTGAGATGTGATAATTATTATTGTTATACTGTATATCTTATTATAGGCTGTTAATTTGGTCTGATGTGCAGAAGTGGTGATGTAGCTGTTCCCCGTGGTTACCATGATTCCATGCCGTTGTTTGAAGTGTCTCTAAATTTATACCGATCATTGGAATCGCTGTAGGCTGATGAGGCTGAACAAGCCGAAATAGCTGAGCTGATTTTTTATTTCCTTTAGGCGTCATGGTATACCGCTTTATCTTCAAGTGAACGTGTGACGAAAGGAAAGCTTTCTCAGTTATAGAAGAAGGACTTCTGTTTAAAGCAAGTTGCAGCCGGCTTGAAAGCATTTGCGTCTGTGTTATCGGGTGAATTACATTCATTTCGAGAATTGGCGTGTAAAACCGAGGGCGATTTTGCCAAGTTGGCAGAAGAGGTCATCCTGCTGATGGATTGGAATGTGAAGCAGACGAAGAAGAAGATGAAGAAAATGCAGATTCCACTTCAGCAGACAATGAACTGACAGAGTTTTCCAAGATAGTCGAGGAACTGCCAGTGTCACGCCCATTGCGTTCGAAGGGCATAGCTGAGGATATTAATTTGTGCTTGGCATTTTCCTAAAGAGATAAGCCAAACACCTTTAATGGACGCAATGGAAGTAATGCATGCAGTTTAATTTCTATTCTCATTGCATATCTTTTTGTAAAAAAAAAGAAAATATGCAAATTCCAGACAAAGGATTCCTGCTCGATAATGTAATAAGAATATTTTGCGGCTGTGTGGAGCTTGGAAATATGATGTACGATATTTGTCGTGACAGACTTCCTAACAGATATTTGTCTGTTGAAGAAGCTATCGCTCTCTACGCTTTCACCAATATTTCTGTGGAAGAGGCATTACCAGTAAGGATGAAAGATGAACACCAGTTGTCAACCTTATGTGGACAGCTGAATGATTTGAGGGAAATTACGACCCACTTTGTAAATATCATAGTTAACGAGAAGACCTCGTTGTTCGTGGTTACTCCGCAGAACATCATGTATGTTGACACCCATCTTCATGGAACTAGTGGTGCTGTCATAGTAAAAGGCTGCACTTTAAATTTAAGAGGGTTTTGTAAGTTTGTGGGATTTGGAAGCACACGACAAAGGTACTTTCGGGAACCTTAATGTTGTAATCTTTCTAAAGGGGGCACTATACTCGTGTATTTGTATTATATTGGATGAATGCTTACCCCTTGGCAGCACTAGAGCACTTTCGTGTTGGTCATTAAATCTTTATTACTTCCCAACTAATTAGAAAAATCCCTTTCTCCTCGTTTACAAACAAATTTACATCTACAGAAAATATTTACAATTTTATGACACTTTCCACTGTAAGCCTATGATGGCATTTTTAAATCGCTTGAAACCTCAAAGAGATACTGTAAGAATAGTGCTAAATGTTTAGCCCGAGTGTTGCAAAACATTTAGGTGTATTGCCCCCTCGGTGAATATAGCTTTTATTTTAGGCTAAGGCTTTTATGTCTTTCAGACATGCTACTACGTAGATGCAGAAAGTTAAATCACTCACCGTTGAATAAACTCAACAGCAATGTTATCTCTGTGAATAGTTAAGTTTCTCACAACGTACGTTTTGAGTCCAGTTCACAACTTGTATAATGCAAATTTTATTTTGAGTAAAGAACACGTACCACACAAAAGTTGTACTGAGTCACATACTGTGTTTTCCATTGGTTCTGTGCACCTTAGTCTCACCCTAAGTTGAAAATAAATGCTGCCGTAAACATTACATAACAAAATGAAGTAACCTCCTGGAAAATAGTCAATAAGACGTGAATGTACTCGTGACGTTATGAATGAGTAGCGGTACGTTAGAGCTAAGTTAGAGCAGCAAAAACCTGTGTCGTGGAACTTGTTGAAAGATCCTAAACGTGAGTATTGGACGTATACTTCCCCGCAGCGAGAACTGTCAAGTAAGTTACAACTTCGAATTAAGCAACAATACAGACTACAGCCCGCGTAACATTTGGTGGAGCAGCCCTCCTCCCTCTCACCCCTTCAATGTTGAAAAAAAAACTGGAAATGGCACTACCCCGCTTAAATAATGTAAAATTCGGGTAGCACACTGGACCGCACTAATAAAATAAACCCGTTTTTCACTTCAGTTCAAATAATGTAAAATTGGGGTGAAGGCTGGATGTGTAGGGATGGGATATATAGCACACTGGACCGCACTGATGTAATCAACCCCGTTTTTCACTCCCGTTCAAATAATGTAAAAATGGGGTGAAGATTGAAAATGTAGGGATAGGATATATAGCATACTGGACCGCACTGACGAAATTAACCCCGTTTTTCACTCCCGTTCAAATAATGTAAAAATGGGGTGAAGATTGAAAATGTAGGGATGGGATATATAGCATACTGGACCGCACTGACGAAATTAACCCCGTTTTTCACTCCCGTTCAAATAATGTAAAATGGGGGTGAAGATTGAAAATGTAGGGATGGGATATATAGCATACTGGACCGCACTGACGAAATTAACCCCGTTTTTCACTCCCGTTCAAATAATGTAAAAATGGGGTGAAGATTGAAAATGTAGGGATGGGATATATAGCATACTGGACCGCACTGACGAAATTAACCCCGTTTTTCACTCCCGTTCAAATAATGTAAAATGGGGGTGAAGATTGAAAATGTAGGGATGGGATATATAGCATACTGGACCGCACTGACGAAATTAACCCCGTTTTTCACTCCCGTTCAAATAATGTAAAAATGGGGTGAAGATTGAAAATGTAGGGATGGGATATATAGCATACTGGACCGCACTGACGAAATTAACCCCGTTTTTCACTCCCGTTCAAATAATGTAAAATGGGGGTGAAGATTGAAAATGTAGGGATGGGATATATAGCATACTGGACCGCACTGATGAAATCAGCCCTGTTTTTCACTCCCGTTCAAATAATGTAAAATGGGGGTGAAGATTGAAAATGTAGGGATGGGATATATGGTATACTGGACCGCACTGATGAAATTAACCCCGTTTTTCACTCCCATTCAAATAATGTAAAACGGGGGTCAAGATTGGATGTGTAGGGATGGGATATATAGCACACTGGACCGCACTGATGAAATTAACCCCGTTTTTCACTCCCATTCAAATAATGTAAAATTGGGGTGAAGATTGAATGTGTAAGGATGGGATATATAGCATACTGGACCGCACTGATGAAATCAACCCTGTTTTTCACTCCAGTTCAAATAATGTAAAATGGGGGTGAAGATTGGATGTGTAGGGATGGGATATATAGCACACTGGACCGCACTGATGAAATTAACCCCGTTTTTCACTCCCGTTCAAATAATGTAAAAATGGGGTGAAGATTGGATGTGTAGGGATAGGATATATAGCACACTGGACCGCACTGATGAAATCAACCCCGTTTTTCACTCCCGTTCAAATAATGTAAAATGGGGGTGAAGATTGAATGTGTAAGGATGGGATATATAGCACACTGGACCGCACTGATGAAATTAACCCCGTTTTTCACTCCCGTTCAAATAATGTAAAATGGGGGTGAAGATTGGATGTGTAGGGATGGGATATATAGCACACTGGACCGCACTGATGAAATTAACCCCGTTTTTCACTCCCGTTCAAATAATGTAAAATGGGGGTGAAGATTGGATGTGTAGGGATGGGATATATAGCACACTGGACCGCACTGATGAAATCAACCCCGTTTTTCACTCCAGTTCAAATAATGTAAAATGGGGGTGAAGATTGGATGTGTAGGGATGGGATATATAGCACACTGGACCGCACTGATGAAATCAACCCCGTTTTTCACTCCAGTTCAAATAATGTAAAATGGGGGTGAAGATTGGATGTGTAGGGATGGGATATATAGCACACTGGACCGCACTGATGAAATTAACCCCGTTTTTCACTCCCGTTCAAATAATGTAAAATGGGGGTGAAGATTGAAAATGTAGGGATGGGATATATAGCATACTGGACCGCACTGATGAAATCAACCCCGTTTTTCACTCCAGTTCAAATAATGTAAAATGGGGGTGAAGATTGGATGTGTAGGGATGGGATATATAGCATACTGGATCGCACTAATGAAATCAACCCCGTTTTTCACTCCCGTTCAAATAATGTAAAATGGGGGTGAAGATTGAAAATGTAGGGAAGGGATATATAGCATACTGGACCGCACTGATGAAATCAGCCCCGTTTTTCACTCCCGTTCAAATAATGTAAAATGGGGGTGAAGATTGAAAATGTAGGGATGGGATATATGGTATACTGGACCGCACTGATTAAATTAACCCCGTTTTTCACTCCCATTCAAATAATGTAAAATGGGGGTCAAGATTGGATGTGTAGGGATGGGATATATAGCACACTGGACCGCACTGATGAAATTAACCCCGTTTTTCACTCCAGTTCAAATAATGTAAAAATGGGGTGAAGATTGAAAATGTAGGGATGGGATATATAGCACACTGGACCGCATTGATGAAATTAACCCCGTTTTTCACTCCCATTCAAATAATGTAAAATTGGGGTGAAGATTGAATGTGTAAGGATGGGATATATAGCACACTGGACCGCACTGATGAAATTAACCCCGTTTTTCACTCCAGTTCAAATAATGTAAAATGGGGGTGAAGATTGAATGTGTAGGGATGGGATATATAGCATACTGGACCGCACTGATGAAATTAACCCCGTTTTTCACTCCCATTCAAATAATGTAAAAATGGGGTGAAGATTGGATGTGTAGGGATGGGATATATAGCATACTGGACCGCACTGATGAAATTAACCCCGTTTTTCACTCCCGTTCAAATAATGTAAAATGGGGGTGAAGATTGAATGTGTAGGGATGGGATATATAGCATACTGGACCGCACTGATGAAATTAACCCCGTTTTTCACTCCCGTTCAAATAATGTAAAATGGGGGTGAAGATTGAAAATGTAGGGATGGGATATATAGCATACTGGACCGCACTGATGAAATTAACCCCGTTTTTCACTCCAGTTCAAATAATGTAAAAATGGGGTGAAGATTGAAAATGTAGGGAAGGGATATATAGCATACTGGATCGCACTGATGAAATCAACCCCGTTTTCCACTCCCGTTCAAATAATGTAAAATGGGGGTGAAGATTGAATGTGTAAGGATGGGATATATAGCACACTGCACCGCACTGATGAAATCATCCCCGTTTTTCACTCCCGTTCAAATAATGTAAAATGGGGGTGAAGATTGAATGTGTAAGGATGGGATATATAGCACACTGGACCGCACTGATGAAATTAACCCCGTTTTTCACTCCCGTTCAAATAATGTAAAAATGGGGTGAAGATTGAAAATGTAGGGATGGGAAATATAGCATACTGGACCGCACTGATGAAATTAACCCCGTTTCTCACTCCCGTTCAAATAATGTAAAATGGGGGTGAAGATTGAATGTGTAAGGATGGGATATATAGCACACTGGACCGCACTGATGAAATTAACCCCGTTTTTCACTCCCGTTCAAATAATGTAAAATGGGGGTGAAGATTGAAAATGTAGGGAAGGGATATATAGCATACTGGATCGCACTGATGAAATTAACCCCGTTTTTCACTCCAGTTCAAATAATGTAAAAATGGGGTGAAGATTGAAAATGTAGGGAAGGGATATATAGCATACTGGATCGCACTGATGAAATCAACCCCGTTTTCCACTCCCGTTCAAATAATGTAAAATGGGGGTGAAGATTGAATGTGTAAGGATGGGATATATAGCACACTGGACCGCACTGATGAAATTAACCCCGTTTTTCACTCCCGTTCAAATAATGTAAAAATGGGGGTGAAGATTGAAAATGTAGGGATGGGATATATAGCACACTGGACCGCACTGATGAAATTAACCCCGTTTTTCACTCCCGTTCAAATAATGTAAAAATGGGGTGAAGATTGGATGTGTAGGGATGGGATATATAGCACACTGGTTCGCACTGATGAAATCAACCCCGTTTTTCACTCCCGTTCAAATAATGTAAAAATGGGGTGAAGATTGAATGTGTAGTAATGGGATAATACAGCATTCTGGACCACACTTATGAATGGTTTAGTAGGTAAAGGATTCAAATGTACTCCGTTTTTCGAAAATTGGCGTTATGATTGAAGTTTTGCCAAGGGATATATGGGGCTTGAACTCTCTGAACAGGAAAATTCAAATGAAATGATTTCAGACAAGTTAATTTCTGATGACTACTGCAAGAAAAAACTCGGATATCTTGTTCATAACACATCACCCGGCCTGATGGTATACGTTTTCTTTTGGTATTTATGAGGAGAAAAGGAAGTTTGGTTGAGTTTTACAGGTCAAGACTCTACAAAGATGTGCTTGGAAAGGTGCCCTTTTCAACAATCAGGGAAATTTACCTTTTTAGAAAACAACTTACTAGTTTTTATCGGTTGGCAGGGCACTACCCATATCCCGATAAAAAAACTATTATGATAAACAGATGTCTTGCCTGTGATGTGATGGAGAAGGACAACGTTCATGTCCTGTTCTTCGAAAGTCATTTTATGTTTTTTGGCAGACAAAAATGCTCCAGTGTCTTCAACTTGCAAAATGTGTGAATTTCGATCAGGGACCTTATCATTGTTTTGACTTTTTTCACTGCCAAATATTTGAGCGGTACGAGGCATGACCACAAAATATCAGCCATATCCATATACTGGGTAGGATGCATTATAAATTATACTGGTGCAAAATTTCACACTTAGCAAATAAAAAAAATAGATCCCTGAATTATTTTTTTTAAGATCATGTGAGACAAATAACAAAAAGGCACTAGTGGCTCCCAACTGCCTGAGCACATCATGGTTTCTGTATCATGAAGCGACTAGGGGTATTGCTACTCCCCTGGATCATGTGCTAGTCCATTGCAGCATTTTGTTGCTTAAATATCTTGTCCAAGAACACAACATTTTTATCTGAATAATTTAATTTTGTTATACAGGTGTACTCTGGGTATAAGTATTGGCATCTACTAAATGATCAAAACAGACACATTTCTTAAAATACAGTCAAACCTGTACATAATGGTCACCCTTGGGACTTCAGAAAGTGGCCACTTAATACAGGTTAAATACAGGTAGCAAATACAACTCGGGGCTTTGAAAACTGGTAATTATACAGCTATTTCGAGAAAGGTCGCCGGAAAAAATGTGCACGCGACAATCCCGAAAGGTAATGTGGGATATGCGCAATACATTGTTCCTGACACTGTAGCTGTCGAACCTACTTTTGTTGTTTTCCTTTAGCACTCAAAGACATATGTCCATGGCCTCTCCTGCCATTCTTTCAAATTTCTTTGAAAAACAGTGAACTCAAAAGCACCCACAATACCTTTCGGGGTTGTCGCGTGCACTTTATCCGACAACCTTTCTCAAAATGGCTGTATACAGGTTCAACTGTATAATTTATGAAAGTCACAAATGAAGCAATGGACTTGTATTGGTTTACAATGAAGACAAAATAAATGTTACTTTTTCAATTCACTCTTTAACGAGACAAACCAAAGTCAAACATCTGATTGAAACAGTAAAATCTGAAACTCAACTCATAATAAAAATATTGATATAAATTAATTATATATACAGTGTTTTTCCTCTGTCCGTATACTACTTTACTTTCGGTTGGGTCAAAAACTGCAGCCATAAATGACAATTTTTCTGACACAAAAAACCAACATACATTTTTAAGAATTGTAAACTTATCTTGGTATTTTTAGATTTTAGTTTTTATCTTAGCATAAATAAAGATTGTAAAGCACTTATGGAAGATTAGCTGCATAGTGCTATACAAATTAATATTATTATTATTATTACCTGAAAGTAACATTGTTTTGATGTCACAACCCACACAGTTTGACCTGGCATTCATTATCATCACTATATTAGTAGATTTGATCAAATAAAAAAATATCTGTCATACATAATTTTTAGAAAATAGGTAGTCCCATGTTAAATACCTTTCACTAATGCACTTGTCAAGAAAAGAACCCCCATCCTGGGACAAGGTATTTGGTTCAAGGGATCTTCATATATGAGGAAATCCACCATTTTGATAATTTTTTGGCGTCAAATGATAACAACCCACCACCTCAAAAGTCTATTATGTTATTAGGTTTCTACACATTCAGACCGCCTTACATATAATTTCCAACCTTGAGCAATTGGGGAATTTAATGAGTCTAAAAATATTTCATTTGAAAGTTAAATAATATTCAAAACAAAGATTTACTACAAATATCTTGAAAATGAAAATGGCAACATGTGCAAGTAACTTTTCTTAACACATTATCAATCATATTTCATATTTATTAATAAACAGTTTGGACTGTACTTTCGGTTTTTTACTGGAAACGTTCTAGCACAATGAGTAATGACTAACTGTTCAGCAACCTCAATATGGGCAGGCATAAAGTGACCTCTAAATACAGCAATGGATCTTTTGGAAACAGTATACTTTTAGTGAGTTTTCAGCTGCCCCCAAGAAATATCAGCTGTTAACAAGTCTGTAAATAAGTCATGCAGATTTTATTCTGATTGAAAGTGTGTCAGCATAGGCTGTATTATAGAGTTCAAAGTTTAGCTGGCAGAAAAAATTAGTCTGTAAGCATGATCTGGTGAGAGATCAAAGTTTTGACCTGCAGACATGAGACTCACACCTAACAGGTGTGAGATTTGGCAGGGAATTTCCATGGGGCAAAAAAAAAAATTAAATTAAATCCCCTACATTTCCTTACATTGCATCCTGGGGTGGTGGTGGTAGCAGGAGGGGTGGGGGTTAACTGACAAGTGCATTAGATAAATAAGGTGCCAAATGGACACCTGTAGAGGTGAGAGTGGCCACTCTCAAGAAGGAGATTTTCAGTTGGGTCTCCTAACAGTAATGGGGCATGAAGTTCACCATTGGAGACTGTTGTCAGGCAAACACATGCATGGTCGGCAGGGATTTGATGGCTATGCAGGACATCTCAATGTTGAAGATGGCCTGCAGCAAGAACTTTCCTTTCTGTCATGTACACAACCATGATTCCTATCAGAAAAAGGGACATTTATTGTAGTTAATAATAAATTAGTGATATAATTCAAGGATATCATTTTATCTGGATAGCTGTTGACATAGCTGGCCATTGCTGTTGTTGTTGAACTATTACTACCGGTATTTGAAATAGAAAAATTTACAAAATTTAAAAAGCAAAAAAAAACTTAAAGTGCCTATCACCCCTAGAAAGTTATTTTCAGAATTAACTCTATGTACATTGAATAGTTGAATGGTAAAATATTTCTTGTTTTGAACCTTGCATTTGTGAATTATATAGATTTGAATTTACAAAATGCTAATTAGATGATGTCAACCCGGGAATCATTTATTATACAACTATTTGTTTTTACCTCCAAGTAATATTTTTTACGAATCAATTGACTAACCACAGTTTATTTTTTAGTATTTATCAAATTAATTAACCTCAAACTGCAAACTGCGCACTGTAAATTGGCATAGAAATAATGGCAAATTCCTGGGTTGACGTCATCTAATTAGCATTTTGTAAATTCAAATCTCTATAACTCACTAACACGACATTCAAAACAAGAATATTTTACCATTCAACTATTCAATGTACATGTACATAGAGTTGATTCTGGAAATAACTTTCTAGGGGTGATAGGCACTTTAACGTAAAAATAAATCAGTGATATAATTCAAGGATATAGTTATACCTGGATTAGCTGTTGGCATAGGTGGGTGAGTTTTCTTAATAATAAATTAGTGATATAATTCAAGGATATCATTTTACCTGGAGAAGATGTTGAAATAATGATGGGCTTGCTGTTGTTGTTGTTGTTGTTGTTGAACTGTTAATATTTAAAATAGAAAAATTTACAAAAATTAAGAGGTTAAAGTGAGTTTACTTAAATGGACACTGTCCCGCTGTAAGAACAAAATTTTGCTTACCACTTAACTTCCATGTTACATTGCCAAATGCCACCAAATATATTATTATTATAACTAAATAAGATAAAAAAGATTTTATAGAACAAAACAGAACCAGTAGTTGCAAAGATTGAAGTGGATTACAGTTCATCAAACTTGATTTTGTCACAGGCAGTCAAGAAATCAAAAACCCTTGCTGTCATGATCCTTTTATGTGAAGTGCTTTCAGAGCTCCACCCTATAGACCTCCCCTATTTTCTCATAAAGTATCTTTCTCTGACACTTACATGTTAGTACGCAAGTTAAAAATATTAGAGCTCACACAACAATGCATTTGAATGAAATGCCGGGCTGTTTGAAAACATTTTGGAAAAGTCAAAGTGCAGGTCAAGTGAAAAGTTCAATCGATCAATTAAATGTTCAACATCATGTTCAATTGAAGAAGTGTATTTTATTATCAAATGTTCAGTTTTGTTCGATTGGTAAAATTAATGTTTTGGTGAGTTCTATTACCAAACCCGATACAAATCAATCATGACTGGGTTTGATTACCACACCAGGGAAATTTCACATTTAAATAATGTTATAATACATGTAAACTTGAACTGGGATATCCAACTTCAGGTTAAAGTTTTAGTTTTTAATTCTCAATGTTTTGGCTGTTGTAGCCTTCTTTAGGAGCGTTACAGCAAAAACCATTCAAATTTCTTGCAAACGGAAAATAAAAAAACATGCGCCAAGAGTTTAAATGACTTTACAACAATAACAAACTATCTTGCGAGCATGCAGTGACTGGCACAAGGTAAAAATAAATTAACTTAAATTAATTTCAACTATTTTATCCAGTAGGCCTCTCTGGCTCTTCTTTTATCACAAGTTCTGACCACTGATTTCAATGACCCTCAACTTAAAGTTTTTAATCCACATGTCCTGAAATGACGAGCTGTGGTCTGAGCCTGAGCGATGCTGGTTAGCTCGTTTGCAAATGCAGACAACTGTTACAACCACGTCACATACTACATTTGCTATTTGGCACGTGGTATAAAGCCACCCAGCTGTAAAGGGCTGCTGATTGATGACCCAAATTTACCATATGTTTGGCAGCCAGTACACCTTACATGAAGGACAGAACCGAGGTTGAATTGTTTGACCTATGTATACTTATTAGACAGTACTAGTTAAGAGTGCAAATAACACTGTACATTAATTATTTTTACGAGTTGTGCTGTGTTTTTATAACTCAAATGTCAAGCAAATATTACTACCTTTAGTCTGTTGTTTGTGATCGTCCGGGTGAGTGTAGTTTTGAAAAGAACTGTTGTTGTTGTCAGACAATGACTGACGTTTCGACAACCTGAGCGGAAGTCATCTTCAGAGTCATGTGAATTGTGAATGGTCAGTTGATGTTATATACATCTGGTTATAACTGTCATTGGTCAGTTTAGCCGTGATGTTATTGGCTGTAGAGACTCAAGTCAGTGATAGGTGCGTTTCGATCCGTGTATTGTTAGTGTAATTTCTGTAGTCGTATATAATTTCTGTAGTCGTATACAGAATACGACTACAGAAATTACACTAACAATACACGGATCGAAACGCACCTATCACTGACTTGAGTCTCTACAGCCAATAACATCACGGCTAAACTGACCAATGACAGTTATAACCAGATGTATATAACATCAACTGACCATTCACAATTCACATGACTCTGAAGATGACTTCCGCTCAGGTTGTCGAAACGTCAGTCATTGTCTGACAACAACAACAGTTCTTTTCAGAACTACACTCACCCGGACGATCACAAACAACAGACTACTGATACTCCTGGGTTCAAACCATTTACAATATTACTACCTTTATTCAACCTTTATTCAAAATTTCATAGTCCTGCAAGGGGCGACCATCTACTGAGTGAAGTTGGATAATAGTGGAGAAACCATAATGCTAAATGCACTAACTTTTAAACATAAATCTTCAAACAAACATCGCTACTCGATTCGGTATTGCGGGTATCTGCAGCTACCTTATGTTTTAATATAAGGTCAAACGGAGAAAATAGAGGACCTGTTCGCGTGTTTTGAAAGACTACAGTTGAACTCTAGATCATGTTAGTTCAAATACAGCTACAGATAAGTTAATACAATGACTGATCACAAACCTCGGCAATTGTTCTTCTTGGAGTACTGTTAGAAGTGTTTACGGCCCTTTCTGCTAAAAAGTATTTTCATAAAATGCATCATTGCATATAAAGCTTAATATAATTTAAAGTGCCCCTGCGATCAAATTTTATAATTGTTTTTTATTTCATTTTTCGAAAGAAAATATTGTAATTACTGACCAGTCCAAACCGTTTTCCAATCTGATCACGGGAAAGCGGTTTTTTTCGACTGTACTTTTCTCATTTTCATGGCCGCCATTTCATTTGCATTTTCCAGTAGTTTCAAAAGAAGCCAGAGAAAGTGACGTCAAAGACTCACTGGCTTAAAATTGCAGTGTGTGAATACAGCTTATTTAGTATGCGGCACGGGAATTTTGAGCTTTCAGGTTGCCAAACTTGTGTTCTGCATACTAAATAAGCTGTATTCACACACTGCAATTTTAAGCCAGCGAGTCTTTGATGTCACTTTCTCTGGCTTCTTTTGAAACTACAGGAACATGCAAATGTAATGGCGGCAGTGAAAATGAGAAAAGTACAGTCATAAAACAACCGCTTTCCCGTTATCAGATTGAAAAACGGTTTGGACTGGTCAGTAATTACAATCTTTCCTTTCGAAAAATGAAATAAAAAAAAAACAATTATAAAATTTGATCGCAGGGGCACTTTAAGGTTCATAGATGATCGAATGGCCCCCATGAATAACACATTATTTGTAAACAACGAAGGAAGCGCAACGAATCGAACACAGGCAAATATTAAAAAAAAGCAATTCAGAAAACGAATAAGTAAAATATAAGACTTAGATCTTTTGTGCAAACATGGTTTACCTTCTTCACTCCCCTGATTGTCGCCATCGAAAACACCCACAGCAGCCGCCATTTTCCTTCATCAAGCATGCCATAAATTACTAGTTACCAGTCACCGTAGAACGCAGACAAGCCCAGATTATGTATATGAGTTAATTCGGTGTCAAATAGCAATTATTGCTATGAGATAATCTCGTCTCGAGGACATGTTGCTTTAGGCACAACCAGCAACCTCGTTCCCAGGGGCTTCTCGGTTTTCAAAATGGCCGTTTGAGAGGAGAAACCCCTGGGACATAGCGATCTAAAACGACCGCTGATTGGTTTATTGATCGCGATTCTTACATCTATTCTGATTGGTTTACGTTTTTCTAAGAAAAGATGGCTGACCAAAACAATGCTATATCGAAGGTCTCCGAGACGTGAAAGTTGAACAGTTTTACTGAGTAACTGTTAACAAAACTGCAGCTGTTCCTGACGATGCGGTTATGATACAACAAGCGTAAGATTTAGAGACAATTCGCCGATTTTCAGGCTTTGCGTTTACAGGTGGCGAATGGTAAATTCGAGATGTTTTTTTTTTTCTGTGAGCCCTTTCAAAATTTAAGGCGGAGAGAAAGGCTATGGAAAGGCTTTACCAAATAAATCGAGACACCGATACGTGGAGAACCGCTCAAATAACCAAGACTGCGAGACCCATAAGCTTGATGTTTTGAAAGACCATTCGCCACTCACCCCCCGGTACGTGATAATTTCACTCAATAGAATTTTGGAATGACTGGAATGGGGGAACGCTGGGCGTAATGTAATTTAATAGGGCCTACCAATTTCTACCTATTGTTGTCTTGCGCGTTATTGTTTTATACAGTTTGTTTTCTTTGTTTTTCAGTTCATTTAAAGCTGTGCCGCCAATTGTTTGCTATTCAGTTACTTATTCACTTGTGATAGCTTGACTGAAGTTAAGCTTAATTTATTTTTTATAACATGTCAATAAAAAACAAAACAGGTATGCATTCCTCAAAATGGCAAGATTTCAGTAACCCCCAACATTAATTTTGCACATACATGCATGTATGCACTATTGTTTTTATTTCGGCAATCTTTTGTTCTGGCTTTTGTGTCAGTCTTCGGAACTTATTCATAGTTAATTTGTGGGATTATATTGCTTCTATGAAATGGCGATATAGTTTATAGCTGGCAAATCATCCCAGGCACTCTGGATACGAGAAGTTCTCTTGCAGCAGGCCTTTTGCCCTGAGGCTCTTCCTTGTGGCAAAAATATGAGTCAAGAGGCGTGTAATATCATATGCCCGGGGGGGGGGGGGGGTGGGAGGGGTACTCCCATATATGAGCTATATAGGTATGTGCTGCTGTGAAGGGTATGGTTTTAAGACAGTTTAGTCTAGGATAGGGTATAGTAATCAGTGATTTTTGGTCTAGAATAGGGTGTCATTTTAAGCAAAACTGATCAGTTGCATAAAGAATTTAGTCTAGACAAGGTTTACTGGCAAATAACATTTAAAAATCGGTATGGCAGGCAGTAAGGCATTTTTACTGACCCCAGTTAACTAATAACTGTGATAGTGAATGAGTTTCTGGAAAATAGAGAGTCTGGAATAGGGTCTAGGATAGGGTAGAGTTTTTTCAGTGTTTAGTCTAGAATAGGGTTGCAAAATGCAGCTAAAATGGTCTAGTATAGGTTGAGGGTCTCAGAGTCCCAGCAGCACACCCCCATCCAAACATTTGCAGAGTACCCCCTCCCCCCTCCCCCCCTCCCTGGGCACATCCAAACTTTTTTGGACCAATGATCTTTGGGTGTTTTTTTTTTTTTTTTTGGCTTAGCTTTCAAAATCATTAAAAAACCCAGCTTTTTGGGCTCAAATGTTTTCTGCACATTTGAGAAACACATGTCAGCAGGATCTAGTTAACATGTTTTTGTCTCTAGTCAGCTTAAGGTTTAAGAGCCGGTCTGTTTGCTTGAAAACAGTGGAGTAGAATGTCAACATGTCAAGCATGAAGTTAATTTTTATTCCTTGTTTGAATGAATAAATGATATGATTAATATGGCTTGAACTATCAGGATTTCAGAATGGTAATCATTGCAAGCCATTGGGTTGATATATATATATATACAATTATGTATACAATGTGCCCTCCCGGTTATTACCATAATGGCTTTATGGCAACTACTGAACTTGGGCACAGGATGTACGGTTACACATTGTTGGATTGCATTATATATATATATATATATATATATATATATATATATATATATATATATATATATATAAAACATTCTAGGATATAATCAGCTGTGAAACATTCTTTCATGCCAAAATAAGAAGTCTTTGAGCTGAGGCTGGGGAGAGTAAAAAGTGAAGTGCACAAGAAATGTTCCCCATGTGTCCCCTGTCATTTTATATTTTATACATTTTATTTTGTTACTGAAAAAATCCTCTACAAAGGAGGGAGATGTTGATGAATTTTGACAATCATGGCTCAGGTCTGGTGGATTTTTCTGTTGAATGGGGAAATTCTGTCACTTGTCCAACAGAGAAGGGATAGCTCCTGATTTGGTAGCCATCCTTGTTATAAGTATGACACATTAAGCCTCTTTGTGATGTTTTTTAACATTTTAGTTTTTAACACAACCATGGAGAAAACAGGGTGCTTTCTGGCCAGGCTTTACTCTTAAAGTCCAATCTGACCTTGTTTAATGTTTCAAGAGCATAAGATTCCCACTGACATGGCCTTAGGGGTTGTAAGGGCTTACAAGCATCCCTGCCACATCAGCCAGGAAGCTTTGATTTAAAACAATTAGGTAATCAAGTGACCAAACCTTTCTACCTGTAA
The DNA here is from genome assembly GCA_022457155.1 of Cladopsammia gracilis. Classification (NCBI taxonomy): domain Eukaryota; kingdom Metazoa; phylum Cnidaria; class Anthozoa; order Scleractinia; family Dendrophylliidae; genus Cladopsammia; species Cladopsammia gracilis. Next base: position 85,311 of record JAJGOT010000579.1, read on the forward strand.
ACAATGGCTAGATTTAGGAAGCCCAGCCCAACTTCTAAAGTTGACCAAAGCTGTATAAAATTATTATTTTAACTTTAGAAGGGTTTTCTCATCAATTCATCCCCAGGGTTACAATTTATTTGCCAGAGGGGATTTTCTATGCCAGTTGCAGTTACTTGACATGAACCATGTGCAATATCCAGGTAGGGATTGACAGGGAAGTGTATATAAAGTCAGCAGATTTGGAATTAAAGATTTTGGCAGTTTAATGTTTAAATTGGGGGACAAGTAGCTCTGGCCCATGACTTGTTCATTTGCTGGTTTCAGAATACTGCCACATCCCCTGGTCACCATTTAGGGTGGATGTAGCTGCATTTGGAAATTGAATAATTTTCAATTTTGCCATTTTATTTGATTTATTGGTAATAAAATACAGTTATCACACTACTGTCATTTCCAACATAAATTGTACATGTTTTCCTCAGAAGCAATTGTGGCAAACACCTCTAACAAATATGAGAAAAATACTTTGACTTGTCTTCACTTTTCTTTCCTTTTTTAGTCAAATGTTAACCTGGTGGGAGATATATTCCCGGAAACGAGTAAAGAAAAAGTACTTGTTTTAACATATTTTGCTGTTGTCAGTGTTCTGACTGGATCAGCAAACCATCTCAGAGTAAAAGATCAAGTAAGGGGCCGACCATTTAACTTTTGAGGGGGGGGGTGGGTGATTTTGAAAAAAAATTTCCTGCAAGCGCTTGTCGGAAGAAAAAAATTGCATGCAGCACAAATGGAATAGAAAAAAAATTCTTGCAGTGCTGTAAGGAAGAAAAAAATGTTACAAAGCTATTTTATTATTTAGACTGATTATTTAGACTGTCAAAATGCAGGAAATGGCACTTGAGAGAACCTAAATTTGCAAAATTTCCCGGGGGGGCATGCCCCCGGACCCCCCTAGAAACTCGCGCCTTCGGCGCTCGGAATAGCGCCCAACGCGCTAATAATTACTCCCTATTTTCCATCAGATGTGGTTGGAATCTCTGTTACATTTGCTTGATGTGCATCACTTTATGATATGACAATATTATAATGACTTCGTATGACATGAGTGTAAAGAATGACTAAATACAAAAGCATAGCAGTGGAAACCTAAGGCTTGTGGGATGTGGCTAAAAGTGTAATGCACAGAATACTACACACTACATACTACACATAGGTGGCATAGGTAGCAAGTATTACCCCTTAGCTGCCAATAAAAGGAACTGAACCCAAGCATTAGCAGCCATGGACAGCTGTTTCAGCCTAAGCCCTTGTTAGGCCTAATCATCAAGGCATAGCTGATACTAATGGCCTCAAGTATCCCACAATACATAAAGATAACAAGCAGTGAAAATGTAGGGCTTGTGGGATATGACTAAAAGTGTGATACACAGAACACGAATGGTATTTGTACAGCAAAGAAGAAAGATTGTGTAAAGCTTACAAAATCTTAAGGCTCCATATCAGGACTATTGCTGCAATAGCAGGGGTGGCGAATGGTAAATCCGAGACTCGCCGAGACGCCGAGACCCTTGTTTCAAAATCCGAGACCGCGACTGCAGCTACGTTATAAAATCCGATCCCGAGACCCAATGCGGGAAAAAACCGAGCCCGAGACTCGGTGTCAAAAATATCCGATTCACCTATCAAACAACAAATAAGGATGAAGAATGAGAATGCTTGACAAAAGTATCCGAGACTCCGAGATCTTGAGGAAAAAAATCCGAGACTCCGAGACAGAAAAAGCACCAGCCAAACGAGACTTCGAGACTTAAAACAAAAACTGCTGAGATTTCGAGACCGGACCAAAATTTTCCGAGACCCAAGATTTTGAAGGTACCATTCGCCACCCCTAATAGCCACAATGTAAATGTAAATCAATTTTTGGGAAACTTGGACTGACCCTTCTTCAGGAAAAAAATGCTGCAGAAAACTGAGAAGGGAAAAAAAATATCCTGCAAAGCATTGAGAAGGGAAAAAAAAATCCTGCACACTGGGTCTCTAGAAAAAAAATTTCTTGCTGACCAGAAATCACCCACCCCTCCCCTCAAAAGTTAAATGGTTGGCCCCTAAGAGTAACATGCCAACAAAACGGTGATGCCCGCGCAAGAGCAACGGCAAAAGCATGGACGGTTAAATCCAAAAAAATATTACCACAAAAACTTCATGCTATTTTGTTGCTTGCGGGCGTGATCGTTTGAAAAGAAGCCGAAAATACTATAATATAAGAAACCAAAACAGACGGTAAATTTAGTCCTTTCCTGTGAAAAATCGTGCTTCCTTAAAAAAAAAATGTTTCGTAAGCTGCGGCGTTTCGAATTTTTACCTTCGTTGCCTGTGCAAGGCAAACAAACACTTTACGGGTCGATAAATGGTTACACTTGGCTCCACGGAAACTCCTCCTTGGCCGTCATTTTGTTTGTTTTCTTCTTGGTTTGCAATCTGGTACCCAGATCTTCTCACTCTTTTTCCTTGGCCGCCATTTTGAATACATCTCCACAAATAGTGGAGATTTTGATCACGTGATCTGCTGTGTGCCAGGGTCTTCTCCCGGAGCGCCGCCATATTGAAAACCGAGAAGACCCTGGGGACGAGGTTGGCACAACCAGCTACCTGGGGATGATTTTGAGTTTGTTGCTGCCCAGTAGCATCGAAGGCGCTAGGAAGTCCCTCCTTTTCTCGTGCTTTCGTGCTCCAGGTAGCAGTTTGGAAAATTTGAGGTAAGGAAGTTTCTATTCTGACTAAAGTATTTACGAACTGTGCCATTTGAGACTTGCTACGTACAAGAGCTCTCTACTCTAATCTTCCCCGCTAAAAGACCTAAAAGTATGCCGTTGGTAGTTGATAGCAAAATCGAAGACTCGCGATTCCGTTCATTCGTGGATTTTGCGAAAAAATACCCACACTTTCAGGAAAGTGCTAAAGAATTTTGTAAGAAGCCCATCAGAAAGATTGAAAAAACTGGTCTACTTTATGTCACACAAGGAGAATATGGTACTGTAGCACGTGATGATGAAAACATCACTGTGATGGGCTCAGAAGATGCTACAACTTGCCATATATTAGTGCTACGACACACAGCATCAGGGGTGACAAGTTTAGGACACTTTGACGGACACGATACATACAATGGAATTAAGAACATGATTACATCTGTGACAAACAGTTCCCCAAATCACAGCAGTGGAAAGATTGCATTATATTTGTTTGGAGGATTTGTGGATGACAAAGGGACTTCTAATAAACTTACAATCTCCATTTTGGAAGCTATACAGACTCAGAGTGAACCGATCCACTTGTGTTATCTTTGTGTCACAGATTTTAATGATACAGTTGAAAAGGGTTTACACAAACCCTGCATTTATGGAGTAGGTGTTACTATCGAAGATGGCGACATCTTCCCAGCAACATTCCTTGACAAGGGCCCAGATGAATATATAAGGCACGCTCGAATCTTCACAGGGGCAGGAAGCATGGTGGAAATTTACAACTCCTCTTATAAAGAGCTGCGAATCATGCCTTACGAATACAAACAAGACATTACACCCTTTATTCCATGCTTTCTTGATGCATCTGATGAAGTAATACTTAAAAAACTATCCACGTCACCACATTGTGAACCTGCAGACTTTGTAGCAACCACTAAAGGAACTCTGAATCATATTATAACTCATCCAAAACCTTTGGTAACCGTGTTTTCGGGAGGAAGGCCTCGAGTTTACAAACGGCAACAAGGAGTTGAATGTTGGAATTTTGTTGACGGTTAATAATTGAACCTTTCACAGTGGTGGCAGTTCTAATATTGTAAGACAGTTACTGATGTAGAATAATCTGTTGCTTGTTCAAGAATTTCAAAATAAATATTAGACTAAGTGTAAATTGATGTTTCGATGCATCCAGCATCATTATCAAGAATAAAGTTTAACCGTCAAAAGTTGTTGTTTAAAATAAGAGTCAAGATAAATTAGTATTAATTCCAGTGTGCGCGTCAGTATGTGGATGAATCAGAATACCTTCGCGGTAATTGAGTCTGACTGGACATTAAAGTTTTAACTCCTTTATGAATAGCATCTCATTAAAAGAGTAAACAATGCATTGCTGGATAACAATGTCTGTTTGTTTTCTTCTCACTGGTCTTCAAAATATTACCAATTTTCATGCTGGTGAAAACTGGTTGCAATGAAACACAGATCTGTTTCCTTGTGCTATCTGTGGTTTTCTGATCTATGAACGGAAAAGAGAACAGGACTTTAGGAAGACTTGCTGCGCTCATCTGTAGCATCGATTTCGTTGGTAGTGTGACTAGAGATAAATTTGTTGATAGTGGCATCAATCAGTTTTGAAGGATAACGCAAGTTTACATTTGCTTTAAAGACTCGCATACCTCAATGAATGATTTCCACATTGATGATAGTTTATAGGCTCTGTTGATCATGGTTTTTAATAAGCCCGTTTTGTAATGATGATCGACATGACTATCAAAATGAAGAAGGAGGCCAGTGTCAGTTGGCTTTTTGTAAACACTGGTTTCCAGCTTGGTACCACTTGTGATGATGTTCATACCAAGGAATGGTAGCTTGTTTTGAGTGGCTAGTTCCATCGTAAACTTTAGTGCAGGATGTTTTGAATTTAGGACATCAAGGAAAGCATAGGCTTCTGCGGTGTTCGGTGCAATTGCAAAGGTATCATCGACATAGTATAGCGTTTTTAAAAGCAAGGGATCTTGCCATCCCTAAGTTTCTCTTCTAATGAACACATGAAGGTGTTTGAGAGTAGTGGCTTGAGGGGAGATACCATTGTGACACCGTCGTTTTCTTGTATAGATCGCTGTCAAATTGAAAAAGCTGGGTTTTCACAGATACTTTAAGGAGCTCGATGAGATCTTCTTTCTTAAGCTGACTAGATTATAGGTTATTCTATAACTGAGAACTTTACCGTGCTTAGAAAGTGTCGCAACAAATTTGACTGCACTTTGTATGAGATGCTGTTCATAAAGGAGTTAAAACCTTCACTTAATGTCCAATCAGACTCGATTACTGTGAAGGTATTCTGATTCATCCACATACTGACGCACACACAGGAATTAATTTATCTTGACTCTCGACTCTCTTTTTAAAATACAACTTTTGACGGTTAAACTTTATTCTTCATTATGATGCTTGATGCTTCGAAACATCGATTTACACTTATTTTTATACTTACTGATGTTACTTGATTTTTTAAAAACACCAGATGTTGTACACTTCCAGATATGAAATTTACAGATGTTTATATATTTTTTCACATATTTTGCACACAAGACCGTATATACTGTAAAATGCTGCTTATAAGTCACCTCGTATATAAGCCTACCCGGTTATAGGCCCATCTGTTTGAAAACAAAACAGTATTCCGGTTATACTCCCTCCTATTAAAATAAGCACACCACAGTTTCTTAACAGCAATTATACGCAACAATTTACTTCAAATTAACTCGTAAACAATGCTTCTTTATCACAATATGTTTTGCTTGCCAGCCAAAAAGCCCTTACAAAGTTGTATAAGCCCAGGGTTTAAAACTGGCATTTGTTTTATAGTATTTCAAATATATACAATTACATTTTAAATATGTGGCATGGAGATAGTTTGGCATGAATGAATGTGTCTATAATGTGAGAGTCACTATGACATTTGTATTTGTAAAATAATAAACTTTTCTGTGGTCAGTTCTTTAGTCCTTGCTAGGTGTGGGTTTTGACCTGTACTCTCCTTCACAAGATTCATGGCCATGATGCCAAAAGTGTTCAGTACGTCTTACGTTTAAGCCAAGCTACTATAAAAAATCTGTACCCTTTTTCAAAGCAGTAGTCAAAACCACCCCCTGCCACCCCCCCCCCCCTCCCCCCACTCCGTAATGACAAAACCCTAGACCCAACATTGTTCAGAAACTATTAGGCACTGAGTTACAGACAGTAGATACATGAATATGGCTTACATGAAAGAACACCCCCATCTTTTTCTCTTAAACACACGGAAGTTTTTTTTTTCAGTCATCTTACCTAATATCTATCTGCACTGTCTTTCAGGACAAACAGTTTCAAGCTGATATGTCTGCAGGGGCCAATCCAAAGCTTTATACTGCCTGGTTTTGTCCCTTTGCACAAAGAGCATGGATTGCTTTGTTGGCAAAGGGCACAGAATTTGAGTACATAGAACAAGATCCTTACAATAAAACCCCAGAGTGGTTAGCCATCAATCCTCTTGGAATGGTTCCAGTCATTGTCCACAACAACAAATCAGTTTATGAAAGTTCAGTGTGCATTGAATACATTGACGAAGCCTGGCCCAGCGAGCCAAGCTTGCTGCCTACAGATCCTTACGACAGAGCATATGCCAGAATCTGGGGAGATTTTATTGGCAAGAAAATTGTGCCATCATTTTATTCACTCCTTTTGAAACAAAACCAAGATGAGCAACAGGAAATCAAAACTCAGATGACAAGTTATCTTCTCGAGTTCACAAAAGCCATGCATCCTGTTGGACCATTCTTTCAAGGTGAAAAGCTTGGTTTTGTCGACATTATGTTGGCTCCTTTTGCAGTGAGGTTTTACATTCTGAATCACTACCGAGGCTTTGAATTGCCCCAAAGTGGCGAATTTGAAAGATTCCACAAGTGGTTGGAAGCATTGAAGAATGCCCCTGCTGTACAAACTACACTGCAGGATCACACTAAATTACTGGCAGTCTACCAACGGTATGCTGATGGTAGTGCCACGTCTAAAGTTGCTGTTGCCATAAAGAAGGGTGGACCAATGCCTTGAGTTTGTTGCACACTGTTATACCAGGGAGGAAGGGGGAGGGGGGTGGGACTCCCATAAAAAAATGAGATGATGGGGTGATCATCGGAAATTTTTGAAGAAACCCCTTAAAACAACAATAATAATAATTGGCATTTATAAAGTGCCCTTTCCCAAGGTCCAAAAGTGCTAGTTACAAAGTTAAAATTTAAACTACATTAAGATGTCCTAAATGTATAGAAAATCCTATTCTAATCACATTTAAGCGAATAAAAAGTAAGATGTAAATGAAAATGTAAAACACTACTACATGCGCGCATTATAAAAAGGCGCGTCTAAAAATAAATGTATTTAATATATTATTGTCTTTTCAAAATGTCTATTGATCCTGCGTCTCTAATATATTGAGGAAGATTATTCCAAAGAAGCGGTGCAGCAACAGAGAACGCATGGTGACCATAACTGTTTAAGTTAAAAGCAGGTACAGTGAGTAAATTTTTCTTTGAAGATCTCGTCCGAGAAAGTAAGATAAAAAGTACAAGAATCTCATTTTGTGAGTGTTGCTCAAATTCATTTTAACCCCTAGGAGGTAATAATTCTAGTTCATATGAATTTATTTTCATATATGCATTATAATCTAGTGGTAGTCAGTTTTACATTTTACTACCCCATGTGATACCAATCTAAAATTTTTTTCCCCTCATTATAAAAAGGTAAGACAATTGCCCCATCATATTTACATCGGAGATTATGGAGACGCGTTCAAAGGAATTTCTGGTGGAAATGAGCGCCTTTAAAAAGCAATAGGGGCGGCCATTTGGAAGACTGGACACCAAAAAATCTCAAATTTTACTGCATGTAAGACACAGGGCAACCGACACGAAATTAGAATTGCGTTCTTCGAATGCGTCAAGAACCTCAGTTAAATAATAAATCCCTTATTTGATGGTTTAACAGATAATACGTGCGGACATGTTACTCATTGCTAGCATTTTTTCTCGCCCCTGCGGGAAAAAAATGCTACGCACTCATAAAATATCCGTGTGTATTATCTGTTAAACCATGGTGCAGGAGTTCTCAACAAATCCTGCTGGAAGAGCCTGTTACAAGACTCTAGTTATTGCATACTTAATGCTTAACAACATGGCCATGTTCTGAGTGTTTGTTAGTGACAATCATATTTATATAATGTGACAATTATTATAACAATATTTCTAATTAATTTTAGAGAGAAGGTATTTGATTTTTCTTTTAAAAATATATCCATTTTGAGCTTTAAGTAACAATGTGTGTAAGAAGTAGGCAATGCTCTATTGTTTCTCGGCATTTCGCTTTCCCCACATAAGATCATTTGGGTTTTTTACTGAGAATGCATCAACCTATGGATGACATGTTTTTTAAATAAAATGTACTGGAACTTTATTTTAAAGTGATGTTTCTTTTGTGCTACAAGATTTCATCCAATCGTGAAACTCCAAAACAATGGCCAATAAAGGCTTCTAATTTTACATGTTTCCCACATAGAATTTTGGTTGCATTAAAACTCAAAATAGTTTTCACTAAAAGTAAAATAGAGAGTTATGGCCAATGAGGTGGACGGTTTCAACAATATCACAATTAACACCTTTCTGCATTCCCTGCTGTTAGGTTGTCTACTTCTTACTAGGACCATTACTTAAACAACTGTTGGAAAACTGTTCCAGATCTAACTTCCTCTGTAATAATTTGTTGTTACATTATCTATTTGAATATGAATTTTAAATGATGACCTTGTATTTTTTTTGTGCAAGTCCTTATTGAGTGTAAAAAAAACTTATCAAATGTCATTGGAAGCATTTTATGAAAGTATAGATACATGATTAGAGCTTTGCTAAAGCTGTAAGTATTATAACAATGGTTGTCTATTTAGTAACGGCGAAAGCTGCTAAGATAGCCTGCGGACAAGCTTCCAGTCGGACAGCGGGGTCATACGAAGAAGGGAAGCTCCCCTTCATTGCCAGCGCTTCGCGTCGGAAAATAGCGCCCCTCTGAGCCATGAGCCTGTTCGCAGGCTACTGCTACGATGAAATCTGTCAGTAACAATTAAAAAAATTACCTTAAAAAGCTCTATTTAGCCCCCGAGAGGTTTATGTAATTTCAGGCCTCATTAATGGGGGGCTGAATGGGAAGGGGGGCTTATTTTAAATCTTAAAACACCATTTTCTTCATTCAGCAGTTTGACTTCCTGTTTAGCACCTTTAGACATAAAAATGGTTTCTTTTTCCCTCCATCAGCAGTTGCGGTAAAGCAAACTCTATTTCTGCCTTTTCTTGGGCCAGTAGTCTTGAGATTAATAATAAATTTATTGTATACTCCCCTTGGGGCTTTTCAGTACCTAATTACTCATGCGCGTAGCGGCATGAGTTATAAAATGGGCTCCGTTTTTCTTTTTTATTATTACTTTTACTTTTTGTGTCACGATTTTGCATGCAAATTTATGCACGCATATTTTAAATTGGCACTTCCGATTCATAGCTTTGCCATTTACACTTCCTGTTCAGTGACTTCCGGATACTTTCACTTCCGGTAAAACAGCGTTACTGAAGTGTCACGAAAGCACCTTCTATAACCCTACTTACATTACCAATGATCACGTTAGGTATATATAACATTCAGGAGAATCACTGGCTTCATTGTGGTACAGCCTTCATTTACAAAACATTCAATAGTAAACAACATGGTTTGCAGGAACGATGACTGAAATATATCATAAAACTTTCTTACGCATGCGCATGAGTATAGGCTGCTTGCAGCCTCTTGCTATTGTTATTGCTGGATTCACGTTGTTCTTGTTACGAAACGTATTTGTAATGAATGTTTTTGCCACAGCATAAACTAGAGTTAATGTTTAGCTCATTTGAACCTTGTGCCTTGCGGTCATAGCACGTATTTTCCGGCTAATTGAATTCTTGTACTTTGCTTTACTTACACGCGTGTTCGAACTGCCACATATTTTCAGCAGCCAATTACACTATTAGCATGCACGTGCCTCAGTCTGTTGGCAAATCAGATTTAAGGCCCCCTCACCGTAGTCGCTTTCGGTAATGTACATCGCTCGCGGTCTATTTTGCATTCAGTTCAATTTTACTGTACAAGGCAACTGTTTATTTCCCTCCCACCCACCGCATTTCCCTTATTTTTTTCACCCAACCGAGGTTACCACTCTGGCCCGTGTTTATTGTGTAAAATTTAATAAAGTCCTTTGTTTTTTCAATAAACGGTTTGGGGAATAAGTGTTGCTGGCGACAACCCTTCAGTCCCACACTGAAGCGATGCCTGGGTTGCCTTAGCTTGGGTCGAGTAAGGTGGCCACGCCCATTACCCCTCGCTAGTCACCCCTCTAGGAGCTTGGCATAGGTACACGCCACTCAGCTGTACTCCATGACGGTCAATCCATAGTTTCTATGCCACTCACTGACACTAGCCCCAGTGACTGGCCTCGCATGTGGCAGGCAGCATTCGGATCCTGGACAACACTTACCCCCCGGGCCTTTCTCCCACATAAACAGTGTCTTTCAATTGCGCGTGACATTAACAAAGCATTACGTCGCTAAGTTTACAGCTGATGGAAGGAGTGAGTGAGTGAATTTAAGCCACCGTTACTGATACCCCGTTTATTACGCATGCGCGTATTCACGGGTTAAAAATGGTACAACAATAACTGCTTAACTGTTTTGTTGCAGGCTTTACAGGAAGGTCAGGAAAAATAACAGCTGCTAATCAAACAAAAGCTGGAGCTAAAAAACAAGCTGCAAAACACTGAAAAAGATCTAAAGAAGGTGAGATGTGGATCAGTATTGGTCAGATTTAATCAATATTGACAAGTGGCTATAGACACAAAGTGAAACCCAGTGTGCTTGTTCTTAACAAATTAAGTTTTGTCACATTCAAATTAAAGTTATTAAGCACCTTTTTTTTTGACGGTGTGATGAAATTTATTGAAATTTGTATTTTGGCATTCTTAAGTGTTGAAAGATCACCACACTGTTTTTTTTTTCACATTCTCAAACCTTAGAAGAACGCAAGGAATTAAAGGTGTCCAAACGAGTTCAGTTGCTACTCAAAGAGGAAACAGCAGCAGTTCAAACAAAACTGGTGAGAAAAGAGCTTTATACAATCCAAACCTAACTACTTAAATGCTATAAGAGGTGGCTGTATAAGAAAAGGGCTTGGCTAGGGGATCTGAAATATTATGTACTTATTGACTAAGTGGGAGGGCCGGATGGGAAAATATTTGGCTCGAGGTCATGGCGTACGGAGTGATAAATATTTAAATTACCTGCGCAGCGTTATACTTAATGATGAAATGAAATCAAAGGCTCCTCAGAGCCAACCCGTGAATTTGAAATGCTAACGCTAACGCAATATCGGTAAGCTTATGTTTTCACTCTGTCACGGTTCAATATTTTTTTAAAAATTAAACGTAAGGATTTTTGACAAACGCAAAAGATAAAAATACAGTACATCACTTTCATAATGTTCAGTCCGAAGAAGACAAAAAAAAGAAGAAGAAAAAAATGAACGGCCCGAGCGAGATTCGTACCTGGGTCTTTCGGCTGTGAGTCCGCGCTTTACACCATTCGACCACCGTGACCTCTGACTTGAAAGAAGATAAATTTAATTACTATCGATCTCAGACGTCCTTGGACAAGGGATTTTTTTCGGCCCGCTTCACGGGCCGTTGGTTTCAGTCTGCGGTTAAAAAAATGTCGTCACGTGATGACATGTTTTTGGCTCTGCGGTTTCAAAAATGTTGATCACGTGACGCCATTCGGTTACTCGCGCCAAAAAGAAAACCGGCAAAGTGATCAAAGATGTTGGGGAGTAAAAACCTTAAATTGTACAACGGACATGTTGGCGCGAAAATGAATTCACGGCCGTGGGAAGTCGAAATAAAGCATCACGTGATCAACATTTTTGAAACCGCAGAGCCAAAAAAATGTTATCACGTGACGACATTTTTTTAACCGCAGACTGAAACCAACGGCCCGTGAAGCGGGCCGAAAAAAATCCCTTGTCCAAGGACGTCTGAGATCGATAGTACTTGGAGGTAGATAACCATCAAAACGCGTGTCTCAGTTGAAAATTCCTTTTAGATCGATTTTAACGTTGCGTTAAAGACTCCAAATGCGAAACATCTTTAAGCTTATTGTTGTTTATATTCGTTTACACCAATTTAGTTATTGTTATCGCTGGATTCACGCTGTTCTTGTTACAAAACGCATTCGTAACAAAGCATTACGTCACTAAGTTTACAGCTGATGGAAGGAGTGAGCGAGTGACTCATTTGCATATCTGTTGCCGTTACCGATAACCCGTTCATTACGCATGCGCGTATATTCACGGGTTAAAAAGTGTTAAGTCACTTTATACAGTTATTCCTAATGATGAGGGTCTCCGCGCACTGCAACACTATCTGGACAGGAGAGAGGTACTTGAACCACCCACAGATTCTCTCCTTAGTATGGCAGAACTGGTATTAACACTTAACACCTTTGAATTTAATGGTGAATTTTACAAGCAAACAGGTGGAGTGGCCGTGGGTAGCTGACTAGGACCAAATTATGCATGTCTCTTTGTTGGCTAGGTTGAGGAACGCATGCTAACGAGTTATACCGGTATAAAGCCAGACCTATACAAGCGGTACATGGATGATGTCCTAAGTACTTGGTGTATCCCTGATCATAATGTATGGTACTTCATGTATCCCTTATTGTAATGTATTTAGATATATTGCAGTGTAATTTAGGGTCGGATTACAGTATCTAGAGTTGAAGCACTGATTTTAGTATTTAGGGTTAAGCACTGATTCCAATATTTCCAGTGTATCGAAAGGGTTAGCTCTTATATATGGTCTGGGCTAGCAGCATATTATCTTATATCCCTTAAAAATTACAATTTCCGGCAGCTAGTCCTCGGTGGTGTAGTGGATAGTGTGCATGGAGTAGATCATACGGCCCGGGTTCGATTCCCTATTCTGCTGTTTTTATCTTCTTTTTCTTCTGAAATAAAAACTAAGTGTTTAAATACAAAATAATAAGGGATACACCAAGTACATACCGATGATGTGGCCGGCCCCGCTCGCGCAAATGCGTACGACCCTCATACGGGACTTTCATCAATGGTTTTCGCAGGGCCGTACGGGTCATATGATAATTCTAATTATTGTATGGTTGAACTGGTCCGTGATGAAAAGGAGCTTTCTGATTGGTTCCCTGAAGGGTCCGAATTTTTGCTCTCGCGAATTAATTTCGCAAAATCCCTTTTCATTAAACATTAAACAAAGAACACTTTTTTATTAAGTAAAAACACTTTTTCCTTCATGTTTGGCGGATAATTTTGGTTAAATGGTTAGGAAAATGGCCTGAAAAACGCAAAATATATGCTTTACTTTGGCGCGCGCGCGTTTGCCGTGAACGGGATGCATTAATTTATTAGCAAAATTTTAAAATAACCATAATAATAAAAACTTTTTTGAACCAGCTTAGTCACTCCGTATTGGGAAATATTGGTCTCGGTTCTTTATTGATGAATGCTAAATAAGTTTGAATTTGACATGATACATTTGCAAATAGAAAGACGCATTCAGAGGCAGGCGCATCTAAGTTATGATGACACCGCTGGACGTACGCTTGCTCAAAATCATCGTGACAAACAAAAATAACAAAAGCACAGGGAACCCAAGGAACCACAGGCAAACCAAAGATTAGTGTGACCGCGGCTTCAGTCAAAACATCTAAAATTCTTGACTGACATCAAATAAACCCTGTGTTGAAAAATGGCATGTATTATATTTCATACGAAATGTACCTTTCCATTTCAGATTTCGAACACTCAAAAGAATGCACGGAGATGGGAAAACGATGACGATGTATCAACTTGCAATGGATGCGAGAGACAATTCTCCATGACCATAAGAGAGGTTTGTTCTCTATCATGTCTCGTACAAAAGGTTTCCGAAAACTGTCAAAGATCCAAGGTGTTTTCATTAATGCATCTGCAAAGCTTGTAAATCTAGAAATAACGACAATTTTCGAGGAAGATCCAAAGAAGTTTTCATTATTATTTTTATTTTTATTTTACTAGCTTCTCCAAATCAAGTACATATATATACAAAAAAAGTGAGAGAGGCAGGGTATTCTCACCTGCATTGTTTGTAAATCTTTTGAAATCCTTTCATTATTGCTTTATAACAACAATTCTATGTGTTCATCTCGAGTCTAAAGTTTACATAAAATACCTGGGCGTTCTTATTGAGTCAGAATCTCTCCTGGAAATACCACATTGATTCTATTGTTACAAAAATTAGTAAAAATATTGGGCTAATTGCAAAGCTACGACACTCTGTACCTCGACCAATACTACTCAATATCTATAAGTCACTAATTCATCCTTATTTAACCTATGGTCTTGCTGCCTGGGGTCAGGCATGCAAGACCTATCTCAATAAAATTCTAATTCTTCAGAAAAGAGCTCTTAGATTACTGTACTTTGCAGACTGGCAGGATCATGCAATTCCTTTGTTTCTCGAAGCTAACGTGCTTCCAATAACTTTTCTTTATTATGAGTCCGTATCAACCTTAATGCATGATATCAATTATGATAAAGCCCCAGCAAGCATGCTCAATTTATTTCAGAAAACGTCAAATATTCACTCGTACAATACACGATCGTCTACATCCAGGCGGTGTTGGACACGGTCCACGTGACTTCATTCGTCCAATCACGTCTACATCTGGAAAATTCTATGTTAAATGTTCCAGACCAGAAATATTAAACAATTCTTTCTCTCGGCTCGGAGTAAAGCTGTGGAATAAGATACCACGCTATATAACGGATCTTCCTAAGAATGCTTTCAAAAGAGCTCTCCGCAAATTGCTATTCAATATTTTAGAAAAGGAGGATGACTATATTCAAATCTCCATGATTATTAATAAAGTATAAGTACATAGATACCCTTACTATAGTCAGAGAATCCTTGTCTTAACTCAATTAGATCACTTAACTTCTGTGTTTTTATTCATTATTATGTGCAATCTGCAAGGCTTTTCAATAGTATAAGGTTTTTGATTTTGTAGATATTTGTATTTTCATGTACTTGTTTTGCCCCGCCCCGATTAGCTTTCCAGCTATTTGCAGGGCAAACAAATCAGTCAGTTAACTCTTTCATTATTATACTAAGAATACATTGTTGTTGTTGTTTCTTGTTGAATAAATTGTTGTTGTTGTTGTTGTTGTTGTTGTGCCTAGCATCCAAAGAGTGCCACAGAAACAAAAATGACAAATCTACTTAAATTGTTATTGTGTCTTTCTAATCTTTTGCTTTCTTTCCTTTTTCAGCACCACTGTCGGAATTGCGGGTAATTATATTGAATTTCTCATTTGTCGCTAGTATAGGACCACTCAGAAGTTCTGTCGAGGACGAGGATTCCAAAAATGATGACCCACTTGTATTTCCTCCTTACCTCAAATACTCATCTAGGGGAGATTGTCCTCATGTACACCCAAATGCTTGTGACAAACATCTAATTTCTCCTTACAATTTCAATGTATCGATTAGTAGTGAGGATTAAAAATGATCAAATGTTAGTGATCAGCATCTAATTTCTCTGTACAGTGTGAATACATTGTCAAGCTGATACGTGATGAGAATACAGAAACTGATCAGTATCCAGTGAATGTTCATGGTGTCTCTTGTCTCTTACAGTTTGATTTACTGTGGTGATTGTACAGCAAAAAATGCGCCACTCACATTGAGCAAGAAACCTGTACGAGTGTGTGTCAAGTGTTTTGACGATGTCACGTCACAACAGCTAGGGTGAGTTTAAGGATTGCGCTACATTATACCTAATAGAAAAGTTGCATTACAACTCATTGGCCGAATTCATATTAGAGACGGAAAACCGTCTTGGACGGGAAACTCGTCTACAGACGGAAAACTCGTCTGATATGAATCCGGTGAAGGACGAGTTCCTGTCTCAAATTTATCCGTCTATTTTTCCGTCTAAACCGACGGAAAAATAAGACGGGAAACTCGTCTTAGACGGAACTCTGTCTTAAATCCATATTAGACGCGAAAATCACGACGACGTTTTGCGCTATGCGCTTGCATGCACTAGGAAAAGACTGGAACTAGAAAGACAGCAACTGTTTCTGGCTAAAAAAAATGACAACCAAGAAAAAGGTCACTGAGTCTCAAAGTCTCATAAAGACGATTTACCGTCCTTACATTCATATCAGACGGTATTCTCTCTGACAGAATTCCGTCTGTGACGAGTTTCCCGTCTTCTAATATGAATTCGGCCATTTAACCGCAATTTGCGTTATATAAAATCTTACTTAACAGTGGTTGTGTTACGTTATACCCCATATAGTAATGACCGTGTTACATTACACTTAATAGATCAAAGTGCCCTATGGGCTATCTCCTGTAAGTTCTTCCCATCATGCATTGCTGTCATATTTTGTCTGAATATTGTTTTGGATGTTACAATTAGGCATTTAGAGTAAGGGTACGCGGTTTCTTGAGTTGAAATCCTCATTTGTTGTTACTGTTAGTGACGAGGAGTGTCCAGGAGTTATTTCGAGTATCACGAGGGACGATGTCATTTTAAAGCCGTTATCACGTCATTTTCAATCGAAATATGGGGTAAACCGTACATGATGAACGCTTTTGGACCGTTTCGTGAGAATACCGTAAATGTCTTGAATTTCCGAATAGTGAGAATGATGCAAGAAAGCGTGAGAAAATTATGTTGTCAGACGTGGTTGCTTTGTATGAATAATTGGCAAAGGACCGCACACGAAATGCTGCTGCTGTACGTAGGATCTAGAGAAGATCTAATTAGCCAAAAATGTGAACACAAATAGAGTAAGCAAGGCTGCTACTACATCGACTTTCAGTTTGGGTTCCGTATCATGTCGTTGCCGCGTTAAGTGTTCTACGCAATATCAGCCTTGCTTACTTTATTTGCTTTGTATGGATTTCTTGGGCGCATTCCATTTAGCCAAAAAATCCGGAAATTTCGGTTGAAAGTCGAATGGAGCAGATAATTTCCGGAAAATCTGTTCGGAAATTGTGGACTACCTCCACTATTTTTTTCGTTTCGTTATCCGTACCATTTGAACGATACTTCCGTTTCCAGGCTCTCTTGAAAGACCTTCGCGCGGTTTTAGTTGTCTTTTCAATATGGCGTCTCGTCAACAATGTGGTTCTTGCTTACTCATCTCCGACACTATGGACCACAGAAACGCCATCCCCAGCACTTGTTTTACCGGAGGAATAGCAGAAATCAGTGGAATTTCGTGCTATAAATCGAGTGAACGACCTGGGTACCAGGATAATCTCATCGGTTGGTCGGTATATTTGGAAAATCAATTACCATTATGTAACGGTCGCACCCTAACCGGTTTTTTCCTACACTGGTAAGCACCCCTTATAAAGGGCTATTTTTACAGGTTTACATGCTGGTACCAGTACACAACTTCTTTCAAGACATTTCTTACTTCTGCTTTAGACATACAATATAGGTGGGTATTCTGACGGGTCATGTGGCTTGTGAAACAGGTAAAATAAATGATTGAGACAAGGTTTAGCCTGCCAAAAATATGTTTTTTATTTCAGGCTTAAAGTCACAAAATAAAGGGGGAAGTTGTCATTGAACATGTGTATGGCTAGCTTTTCTTCAAAGGAAGGGGCGGCTGTACACTATACTGTCATTGAGTTAACAGACATCCTCACAGACACCTCAATAAAACAGAAACAGTTCATAGAAATATACACACAACAGTTCATACAAATGATAAAGATATGGACACTCTGTTCTGTCCCTTTTGTGCCCTAATAAAGAAGTTTGATTGTACTTCAGTCTGGTTGAGATATCAGGGCCCGGTTGCATAAAGCAGCTTAAGTGTGATTTACTGCAATCGTTTCCTGCATTCCAAATGATTTTCTCGCTCTCTCTTTGTGTTTCCTATACACTCTTTGTTTTATAAGAATGTATATTTTTAATGCTCAGGCTGGATATTTTTATTTGTTTGCCGACGTTAGGCTAGGCTGAAAATATTTTTGTGTACATTCTTAGATTACAGAGTATAGTATTTCATGAAGCCTCCATAACACCCATGCCTTTATATTTATTTTACACTTTATGTACATACACACTGACATACACGTTATTGTACTACCGCGATATAATTGTCATTCATGGACGTCAACAAACTTCTATAGAATATTATAAAAACGACCAACTGTCATGGATATCTTTTGTACCTTTTATCCGAATTGCCGATATGTCGATCATATGAATGTCTAGTACTAGTTTTTATCGTTTTGTTATAGCTAGTTTTGTTTGAAAATGGAAAGAATTTTCCATACTTTTCAATGGTATATTAAAGTTCATTTAAAATATTATGTGATTTTATTGTATTTATTTTCCATCAGCACGCAAAAAATGTACTTAACAAAATCTCAGCCTTGGGTATATTCGCCAAGTTCAGCCTCAATATTCTTCCCATAAAAAGATTCTTATACTATATATATATATATATATATATATATATATACTTGAATTGTAGAGAAGTCAACAAACAATGCCAACCACAAAGTCCTAAAATGAAGGATCACTGGAAGCGATCGTGGAAACTTGAATAATGTTGAAATAAACTAATTGTAAAGGTCAAGAAACCAACTTCATATAGGTCTTTAGCTGTATTTGCTCTACGTTTCGGCCGTCGCGGCCTTCCTCAGGAGCGTACACTAGTTTGACAATAACGGTAACCGTTACCGTTATTGTCAAACTAGTGTACGCTCCTGAGGAAGGCCGCGACGGCCGAAACGTAGAGCAAATACAGCTAAAGACCTATATGAAGTTGGTTTCTTGACCTTTACAATTAGTTTATATATATATATATATATATATATATATATATATATATATATATATATATATATATATATATGATATATATAAATAAATATAAATAAAGTGTACTCGTTTCTGCGCCTTCGGTCGAGTTATCCATGATAACGCACAAGAAAATCCTCCGAAACGCAGAGAATGGTTGCAGAAAATCCCACAGCCGGGCCCTTGACCTTTACATAAGAATTTCATAAAATTTCGTTTCATTCAAGTACATGTACCAGTCCATCCAAATACTCTTTAATTACTGCTACATAAAAACCCTGATTTCCTACAGATATGGAAATATGCTTCTAAATTTCCTCTCATACATGAGATGAGCACAATTTTTCTACATTAAAATCAACCACTTTACCAAGTTAGAATCCTCATAGTATGCAACTTCTCACAAAGTTTCACATTAAAATGATAGCAATACATGTATATTGACTGATGATTATTTACATTTATTTGGTTTGCATTTCTTAATATAAACGAGACATTTATAAATACTGTCAGGAACAGTACAGGGCATTAACATATACTAACAACTAACAGCGGTTCAGGTCCCTCATAGCCTCCTACGCAGACGTCCTTAGACGTCCCACGTTCGTGGGGGAGGAAAGATTGCGTGACGAGCCCTAACTGGACGTCTGCGTAGGAGGTTACGTCGCTCACCGAATCTGTTTCACTGCAAGGGCCAGTTTCATCGCTGTTTTCATTACGAAACATTTCGTCCGAATTTCACAATAAATATTTACATTCAGCAATAACACTGTTGTTTTGTATAGTCATTTACTCTCTCAAACCAGTATGCAGCTATAAAAGTGGCCTATAAATATTGAAAACACCGATCGCCAATCATGTAAGGGAAGTGGTCATAACAAGATGATACTCGACGAGGACCCACCCTGTGTAGGGGTAGGGGGATTACACAAGATACCACCTATCTGATGAGTGTAATGAACACAATTTTTTGACCTTAAAGTTAGAGATGAGAGCTTAATATTCTGTGTGCATGAAGCTTGCATTGCCAGTAAAATGGCCCAGGAAGATTTTTATCCTTCTCCCAGTTTCTACTCCTGATAGAATGGGGGCTATACCAACAAGACACCATCTTTTTAGGCGCCGGGGAGAGGGGGTACATAAAGAGACCACCAGTTTTTTGTAAAATGGTGGGTCCTGTTCGAGTACAATAGTTTGCACACTTACTCTTCCGGCAGTGTGTTCTCGAGTAATTAACAGAATTATTTACATGAAACAATCGTCCATTTTGTGGTAATGGAACCTATTCCCAAATCCTTGGCAATAATTGGATAGCTTCACATTTTGTTTGCGTATAACATGTTAGAGAAAAGGCTGCTGGATCATTCGTTGATAAGAGTAGTTCACAAGCGGGTTGAAAGTTGTCAAAGTTGACCGAACATAAATCGTGTACACAGGCAAAATGCGTCCGCTTCTTTCCTTAATCCTTTCCCTTAAACAAATCACATATAGGTATTCTCACTTTCTGATCCCAGTGCTTGTAGCTCGAAAAAAAAGCGGTAACATGCCACTGTAAAGTGCTTCATCTCCTCGAATCCCTCTTGTTCGCTATGACACTCCTAATACGACCGTTTTGATTGCGCGCAAAATGGAGATCGACACTTTCCGATCCGGCCGCCAAATTCGAACTTTCCGGCTCGAAAAATATGGGATGCAAAGGATTCTATACTCACTAAAACTCGCATATTCGGATCGAGGGAGTCCCCATTTATCATTTTGGGAAGAAACATTTTTCACTTCACAAAACAACCACACAAACACAATGTCTGGTGTTCAGATTTAATCTTTGATAACAAATACTTATCATGAATATAACATATGTTCTTTTATTTTCCTCTAAAAACACGTTTTGTACTAATACCTAAATTTAAAAACTCAGAATTTTAATAACCCAAACCTATATTTCACAATTACATTTCATATTTTCCTTTCGTTTGAAAACATCTATTTTAGTTATAGACTTTATAGGAATTCGCGCATTTAATTAAAATCGATGTGTTTATTGACCTTCATTGAGATAAGCGGTTTAAGGTTAAAAGAATGTCTCAAGAATGTCTAAGCTGAGAGCGCCAGAACTTTCGTTCATTCAGGCCAGTGATTTCTGGCGCGGACTCGACTGTCTGTGAGTATCTTTCTTTCAATATTTAATTCAACTCAAAGCACAAATTCTCCTTACTGGTCCCCATACATTTCGTATAAGACAAATCAGGAGAAATTGTTAAAGGATCAAGAGAACTCATCTTGGGTGATCATTATCGTAATTCTTATCACCTCTGTACTTAATAGTACATTGATACTACAAGGAGAAATTTGGTACTGATCACTACTGGCGCTTAAAAGGTTAATTCAAAATGCACATACCGTAAACTACAAAGCAAAAAGTCACAGGTTTTAAATTAACTTAAAAAACATAGACATTTTCATGCTCCTCACATTTAACATTAAAGCTTTCTGAGCTTTTCAAACCCTTCCCAAACTCTTTTAAAACCCTTCCCTTTTTCAATACTTCTCAGACCTCTACAAACTAAAATATCGCCACATAAATTGCTCTCTTCTAACGTTCTCTAAAATCTCAGTTAACTAAATCAAGCTATGAATATATCGCTTCATCACGCCACAAACCTGCGCTCGCTAAACCCCTTCCAAAAAAAATATGCTACTCGACTCTCATGTCCAATAAAGTCTATTAATAGTATCTAACAAAAATGCAGCTAACAAAGAATGTACCCATGGATCGACAAAGAATGCAGGTTAGACGACATAATACTCCTGTAAGTTAAACATTAACTTACAGGAGATAAAAATTACAGCCCATGTCAGTATAACGGCGATTGTGTTACATGAGACCTTACTTAGCGGCAATTGTAACCCCATGTAGCGATGATTGTGTTCTACTACATACCACATAGCGGCGGTTGGGTTACATTACACCCCACATAGTTAAGATTGCGTTATATTGTACTTCAAAATCCGTAAAGTTACCAACTTTCGACTGCTGACGGCTCTGCCCAACATTTCAGTTCTGTTTGGTTTTCCTGACACATAAGAGAAATGGTTTCTACTCATTTGAAAAGACAGAAGAGAACATCGGGTTACTCCGCACTTCGTTGCGTTTCTTGCCTTTCTCATTGCCTTAATACAGTTTATTTTTTATTTTATTTTTCAGTCATATTCTTTAAGTCACAAACAAGGCTTCAGCTGAAAACACGCCACAAGATTATATATTGGTGCTAAATAATTTGTATCAACATCAAATTTCACCTTACAATATCAATACATTGTCAACCAGACATGTGACAAGAATAAAACGAAAAGTAAATGCAAGGCTGATCGGACAGCTATAAAGGGTATTTCATTGCCCAATATTTCGGTTAGGCAAAACTAACCTTCATCAGGGGCTACAAAGAGCTTTGCAGCCTCTGATGAAGGTTTGTTTTGCCTAACCGAAATATTGGGCAATAAAATACCCTTTATAGCTGTCCGATCAGCCTTGCATTTAGTTTTCGTTTTATTCAATACTGCTGATCCTGATCTACACCAAGATCCGGCTTCACTTCGCCGTGCTGTTTGTCCAAGTGGTCCTTGCTTTTGAGAGTGACAAGAATAAAGACAGTCATCCAATACGGAAGTAGGTGTACCACCAAATTCTATTGATCAACACGTAATTTCTTCAATATTAATACATTAATAGGCGATAGGAATTAAGAAAATAATCAACTGATGAATACTAGAGAGATTTAGCAATTTAGAATCGTGTAATTGTTTCCCTCAAATGGCACGGATGGTCACAGCAGTTGCCATTTTTTACCTAAGGAGTTTTCACGTACTGTTTGTCGGCAAACGGCAAAAAACAAGCAGACTTTTGTGGTTTGCTGTAAACCTGATGCTCAATATTGTTTCAATATTGGTTCATTATTGTCCTGATATTGTCTCAATATTGAGAACGTTGTGTAACATGACGATTAGCAACGGAAAGTCTGGTCTGCTTTTCACAAAGAAAAGGAAAGCGCTTCTTTTAATGGGTGTGCGTGACACAATGAAGACAGAAGACGCAAAGAGGAATACAGTCTTGTCTCTCGCTAGAAACCGTGAGATGACAATTAGTAAGGAGACTTTGTATTTTAATCTTGTGATCGGATTGGCCAAAGAATGCCGGTTAGTACTTGGAAGCTAAGGTTTTTCTAACAAAGAAAATTAATGCAATATATTGTTGTTTTGGTAGACAACAAAATACAGGTAATTAGAATAACCAATAATAATAATATAAGTAGAACTCATAAGATGTAGGATTTAGGAGCATTTTTGTTAGAAGGGTAACAAATTTATATAACATTTAAAGCGACAAATCTAAGTATATTTTACTGCAGCGTGTTATTAAAGTTATTAAAATACAATTAATCACTTATTCATTAATTTAAAAATTAAGCGCTCGTCCTTAATTAGATAAATTAAGTGTCAAGGTATCCATGTTTGCTGCATTTGTTACATGTTGAGTAGATCGTACAATAAGTTAAAGTCCCATTTGTAGTGTAAATAAACAGGGAATAAATATATTATAGTTTATATAACGCAAATAAATAAAATTCTTTCAAATAAAAAGCTACTGAACGGTGCTTCGTATGGTGCTGTTTCCAGAGCGGAATCACATTCATGTAGACAGCGAAACAGGACCTTAGAAAAGTTGTTAATGTTGTACTTAAAGTTTTTCAATTGCTATTTCTTATTGTATATCTGAAACTTTCTCTCATTCTTAAAAAATATTTTGTGTGTGTGTGTGTGTGTGTGTGTGTGTGTGTGTGTGTGTGTGTGCCTTTTTTCCTTTTCCTTTTCCTTTTTTTTTTTTGGTGGTGGGGGGGGGGGGGGGGTCTTCTGAGGTTAAAAGCGATTATAAATCGACGTTTCGGCCTGTTTAACCGGCCTTCTTCAGGAAATTAAGAAAATCAAGGTCAATATGGCAAACTGTTGTTTCAGCCCGCCATATTGACTGTTATTTTCTTAATTTTCTGAAGAAGGCCAGTTATTTAAATCGCTTTTAACCTCAGAAGAATCCCGAAAAACAACTTTTAATTTTTTAACTAGATAATTTTTTTCTATCAAATAGCTGAAAAGGGATCTCCTCTTACCTCCCCTCCCTTGTTTCCATCTTCATGCCCCCCTCACTTTATCCTACTATCTCCCCCCCCCCTATTTCTCATCTCACCCCCCCGTTATGCCATACTTGCTTATATCACTGAGAAATTATGAAATAGAATTTTTTGTGTGCACTTACCTGGAGTCGAACTCCCACCCGTCAGATGTGTAGTCCACTGTCCTTACCACTGCGCCACCAGGACCACGATGAAAAGTGACGCATATTTTTTTGTATTATTGCTTATTATTGTTCCCAGTCTCGCCTCGGCCAAAATTTAATCCTAACAAGAACTAAGAAAAAACCAAGTGAAAAATTAAATTTACCTGCAACATATACTTTGTTGCCTACTAGAAAATACGGTTTCTTTTTTCATCTCTTTGCGAATGAAACACAGACCCGAAACAACGTCTGCTATTACACACTTCCCAACTCCCACAAAATTAGCGAGCAAATCCCATACGTTTATTCCCAAGGTTCCCATGGGGTTTGCATGTTAATTTTATGCGCGATAGAAAGAGTGTGAGCACGTGATCATTCTATGCAACTTTCAAGGCCATATCTCTTGTAGAAACGGAGCAAATCCCCTCTGAATATTGAAACAATAGAAATTTGTTAATGAGTAAAAATGAGCCATTTTTTCAAAAATCGAACAGGACCCTTTTAAGCTCATTAACCATTTTCTATTGTTTCAATATTCATACGTTTATTCCCAAGGTTCCCATGGGATTTGCATGTTAATTTTATGCGCGATAGAAAGAGTGTGAGCACGTGATCATTCTATGCAACTTTCAAGGCCATATCTCTTGTAGAAACGGAGCAAATCCCCTCTGAATATTGAAACAATAGAAATTTGTTAATGAGTAAAAATGAGCCATTTTTTCAA
Organism: Cladopsammia gracilis; assembly: GCA_022457155.1. Taxonomy (NCBI): domain Eukaryota; kingdom Metazoa; phylum Cnidaria; class Anthozoa; order Scleractinia; family Dendrophylliidae; genus Cladopsammia; species Cladopsammia gracilis. Next base: position 110,103 of record JAJGOT010000579.1, read on the forward strand.
AAATCGAACAGGACCCTTTTAAGCTCATTAACCATTTTCTATTGTTTCAATATTCATACGTTTATTCCAAAGATTCCCATGGGATTTGCATGTTAATTTTATGCGTGATAGAAAGAGTGTGAGCACGTGATCATTTTATGCAACTTTCAAGGCCATATCTCTTGTAGAAACTGAGCAAATCCCCTCTGAATATTGAAACAATAGAAATTTGTTAATGAGTAAAAATGAGCCATTTTTTCAAAAATCGAACAGGACCCTTTTAAGCTCATTAACCATTTTCTATTGTTTCAATATTCATAAGTTTATTCCAAAGATTCCCATGGGATTTGCATGTTAATTTTATGCGCGATAGAAAGAGTGTGAGCACGTGATCATTTTATGCAACTTTCAAGGCCATATCTCTTGTAGAAACTGAGCAAATCCCCTCTGAATATTGAAACAATAGAAATTTGTTAATGAGTAAAAATGAGCCATTTTTTCAAAAATCGAACAGGACCCTTTTAAGCTCATTAACCATTTTCTATTGTTTCAATATTCATACGTTTATTCCCAAGGTTCCCATGGGATTTGCATGTTAATTTTATGCGCGATAGAAAGAGTGTGAGCACATGATCATTCTATGCAACTTTCAAGGCCATATCTCTTGTAGAAACGGAGCAAATCCCCTCTGAATATTGAAACAATAGAAATTTGTTAATGAGTAAAAATGAGCCATTTTTTCAAAAATCGAACAGGACCCTTTTAAGCTAATTAACCATTTTCTATTGTTTCAATATTCATACGTTTATTCCAAAGATTCCCATGGGATTTGCATGTTAATTTTATGCGCGATAGAAAGAGTGTGAGCACGTGATCATTCTATGCAACTTTCAAGGCCATATCTCTTGTAGAAACGGAGCAAATCCCCTCTGAATATTGAAACAATAGAAATTTGTTAATGAGTAAAAATGAGCCATTTTTTCAAAAATCGAACAGGACCCTTTTGAGCTCATTAACCATTTTCTATTGTTTCAATATTCATACGTTTATTCCAAAGATTCCCTTGGGATTTGCGTCCTAATTTTATGCGTGATAGAAAGAGTGTGAGCACGTGATCATTTTGTGAATATTCATGCGTTAATTGCTAAGGTTCCCTTGGGATTTACGTCCTAATTTTATGCGCGTTAGAAAGAGCGTGAGCACGCGATTATTCTGTGTAACTTTCAAGGCCACAGCTCTTGTAGAAGCGGTGCAAATCCCCTCTGAATATTCAAACAATAGAAATTTGTTAATGTACAAAGAATGCGCCATTTTTTCAAACAATCGATGAGGACTCATTTTATCTCATTAACCATTTTGGGATTTGCGTCCTAAAATGATACGCGTTAGAAAGAGTGAGAGTATGTGATCATTTTGTGCAACTTTCAAGACCACAGTTCTTTTAGATGTTTGCCGAGTTTCACGTTTTGAATTAATTTGTCCTGCTTCGTCCAGTTCTGAAACTTTACGAGGAGGGAGCGGGGAGGGAGGCATACCGGAGAAGTAAGAAGATTTGCACATTTGGTATCTGCGGCAGCCTTTGTAGTGTCGTTTGCCCGGGGGGGGGGGGGGGGGGGGGGAAGGGCGGGGGGAGAGGTGTACTTTGCATATTTTTGGTGGGGGTGTGCCGCTGGAACTCTGAAACCCTTACCTTATTCCAGTCTTGATGCTTCATACGACTGATCAGTTTCCTGGCAAATGATATCCTAGTCTAGACCAAAAACACTCTGATTTTTACACCTTATCCCAAAATAACTCTGCTTGAAAATCATACCCCTCACACCTGGGTGGAGAGAGACAGTGTGGAGTAAAGTTTCTTGTCTAAGGAAACAACACGACGGCAGAGACCAGGCTCGAACCGCCGACCTTCAGCTTGAAAGTCCGACGCGCTAACCACTAGACCACCGTGCCGCCCACAACGGCACATACCCATATATATATATATATATATATATATATATATATATATATATGAAGACGTCACCGTTTTCCCTGATTATATATATATATATATATATATATATATATATATATATATATATATATATATATATATATATACCTGGATTTTTGAAAAGGTGGTCAAAAGAATTACAGCAATTTCACTACAAATAGCCAAAAAAAGGGTTTTTATGAACCCAATCAGCCCGAAAATCACAGAGAAGAGAGGGAAGATGGGAAAGGTTGCGTGGGCGAGAGAAGAAAACACTCTGTAATTTTCGGGCCGATTAGGGTCATAAAAACCCTTTTTTTGGCTATTTCTAGTGAAATTGCTGTAATTTTCGTTGACCCCCTTTTCAAAAATCCAGGTATATATATATATATATATATATATATATATATATATATATATATATATATATATATATATATATATATATTATATGAGAGTACTTTCCCCAGTTTGCGGCAGCTAGCATGGGTGGGTCATGAAAACATGGCCTCGGCGTGAAGATAAGCAAAGAAAAAAATTGGAAGGGGGAGGGGAGAGGAAGTAAAACACTCTTCGTATGCGCTCCACCCAATATTTAATAGTAATACAATTAACACGAGAAGGTTGGCTTGAAAGAGGAAGCATTTCCCTGGCTTCTTTTTATTGTCTATTATAATACATTATTGTATTTCAGTACAGTTTTCCAGTTTTTTGTCTTCTGTACATATATACAAGTTAGAGTAGAAAGGCATACGAGTTGAGGTTAGGGTTAGCAGTTTATATAGTTAAAGTTAGGACTAAGAAACCCGAGAAGCTAGGTGGTACAGTGGTACGGTAGGCTATGTAAGCCTAAGCCTATCTGAGGTCACAGGTTCAATCCTGAGTGGGGATTTTAGATTTTCTTTTTTTTACACTTAAAAATTTATTGAAAATAAATTCTAAGTGTCGACATCACGTTATATAATTCTCAATAAGTGTCCGAGGTGATCCAACCTGATTTTGGAGTATCCATTCTAGTCGCGACCCCATTCGCACATCCCCATCACTTTAAATCCAGAGTACCCCCCTGGGGCCATGCTGGCTAGTACGATTGAATGAAATCCTAAAGTATGTCCATTTAAGTTGGAGCTATCTAACCTACTGTTTCTTTTTTGTAATTATAGTCGAGGAACCTCCATTAAAGGGAAAAGTAGACTGTTGCACTAAATTATTATTTTAAAAAGAACTGTGTGTATTTTTAACATAATTTTTGGATCTGAGCAGTTCAGGGTGTCAAAGTGTTTTGAATGCAGTGTACCATTGCATCATCTGCATCTATGGGATGGTATTCCCTTTGCGGACAGCATCTGCAAGCTCTGATTTAGCAATTCCTTCTGCATACGGCTTTGCATCTTCCAAAACCCTGCGCTCGTCCTGCTGAACAGGTTTTACTGCAGGATGATTCTTCACAGCTTCTGCCCACACATAATATCTCTTGTACTCGTCCGTCTGTGGGATTTCAAAGCCACGGAAATGCTTCAGGATGTAAATTCTATAAGACCAAGGAGCAAACATGATATCGACATAACCCAGTTCCTTGCCAAGAAAGAATGGGCCTTCTGAATCCATTGCATTGGTGAACTCTAGTAGATTAGCCAAGAACTGTTCCCTGCCTTCATTTTGCTCTTCCTGGGTTTGCTTCACCAGGAACTTGTAATAGGGTGGGATGAGCTTCTTGGAGACGAAATCTCCCCAAATGCGCGCTTTTGCTCTTTGATATGGATCCCTGGGTAACAATCTTGGTTCGCTGGGCCATGCCTCATCGATATATTCAATACAGACATGGCTTTCGTAGATGGATTTGCCATTGTGTACAATTACTGGTATCAGTCCACGGGGATTGATTGCCAGCCACTCTGCAGACTTGTTGTAAGGATCTTGCTCTTTGTACTCAAAGTCCACTCCTTTTGTCAACATGGAAATCCACGCTCTGTGGGCAAATGGACAGAACCAGGCACAGTGCAGCTTGGGTTTGCTTTCTGCCATACTTAATCCTGAAATAATTCATTGTTCATATATTAACTTGAGAAAATACAGTGAAGCCTGTATTAAGCGAACCCCATATTAAGCAAACACCAGCTTGGGTCCCAAACATTTCTTCCCATATTTACTGTAAGTTGAAGATGAGAAGCCACGAAAAGAGTAATTAAACTGATTATTATTATTATTATTTTCAGTGGAACCCCCTATTAAGCAGACAAGGGCGCCAAATAAGGCCATGTGTAGGTAGTGATGGTGATGTGCAAAGTGCTTTTTGGGGTTTGAAATCTGTGATCTGAGACATTTTTTGGGTTAAGAATTTTGTGGTGACTTTTTGGGGGAAAAGTTTGGTCTGGACTTGTTTGAGGGTTGGCAAAAAACATAACCTTTTCATGCAGAAAGAAAAGGCAATTTTTGGGGGTTTACGTTCGGTCCATTGGGTTTTTTGTGTTTCAGGTTTCATTCTAACAGGACTTTTTTGGGGGTCCAACAATTTGGCCTCATTCACACCTCCCCATCACAACTGAAGGGGTGCACAGAATAAGGCCCATTAGTGACTTTTGTTGTAATGTCAAATTCTCCCATGTTTCACAAGGGAACACAAGGTAATTTGGAATGAGAATCTAGCAATTTATCAGAAGTCACTTAGGGCTTTTTTCCAGGTACCCCTTTAATTATAGCTGAGTAACCCACCCTCCTGCCATCCGGACCCTCTTCCCACCCACCCCTCAACCTCGGATCTCTCCAGATCTGCAAGTATTTATATTTTTTCTGAGGTTATGTAGTTTGGCCTTGTTTTGGAGTGATAATTGTTTTCTCTCTTTTGTATCTTTTGTTTGACATCATTCGTTCTCCAGTACTCGCAGAAGGAGCCCCAACCTGACATGTTTCACCTGACTTGATAGTCCTTTGTCTGATGTAATGCATGGTTCGATTCCTACAGTTACCATCCCCCCCAGGGCAACCCCCGGGACAAAGTTGGCCCTTGTGGCCTGGGGGTGGGGAATTTTGCAAGCAGTCTTGTCCCTGGGGGTAGGGGGTGGGGATAATCTAGGTGTGCAAGGAATTATGGGGTGAAAATTTCATTGAAGCACATGGCGGACGACATGACCCAACAAGCGCACTTCTTTGCTGGGAAATCCTTACAATTTGTTAGTAATTGGCTGGAAGAAAACAATTTGACAGTTAAAGCCTGTCAGTGGATGATGTGAAGTGTTGGGAAGAACACATCCTCAGTATACGAAACAGCCACAAGAGAGGAGCGATGAAAGCCAAAGAAACATGGAAGAAGAAAAACAATGGGAGAGAGTCTAGTCCAGTTCATGTCTATTTTGTAAACTGTTTGGTGGATTTATAAAATAAATATTTCTGTCCTCTTGAAAAACGGTGCTGCTTGCTGTTGAGTGTCCCGGGGGTGGGGAATTACTTCTTTCTTTGTGCCCGGGGGTGGGGATTAGGACGCAAAGTGAAGAAAAAAATGGCAAATCCCCGGGGGTGTGCTCAGGGGGGGGGGGGGGATGGTAACTGTAGGAATTGAACCATACATAATGGAATTATCCCCAAAAAAACCTTTCTAAGGCCTGGTTCAAACGTGCGATGCAAATGCAAGCGCAAACGCAAGCGAACAAGTTCACACGTGTGAAACGCAAACACAAGTGCAAATGAAAATGCAAGGAAATGAAAATTTTTCCATTCCTTGCATTTGCGCTTGCATTTGCTTGCGTCGCACGTGTGAACCAGGCTTAAAGCTCAGAAACGCGGAAAAAAAATAAGGCAGACATTGAATGCCAATGTGCAGAATGACGCAGCGGTCTAGCGCATTTAGCAACAAGAAAGCTTAAAAAAGAAACATGGAAAATATATTTCCACCAGTGAGATATAAGGGGATAACAACCAAAGCATAGCTCACCAATTTTCGCAAAGAAAAGAGAACGTAAGCTTACCTCTTTTGTGTCCTCCGAGTTCCAGCGAGAAAAGAGAGGAGTTGGATCCGAGTGTTCCAGAGTGCCTTGCAAGCCCATCGTAAACATTGCGTTGCGTCATTATGTTTGGAAAAAAAAAATCGTTTAAAAACAATGCCACCAGCTTTCTTTCACAAAGGAAGAATCCTGTATCATTACTTGTGCGATTTCTAAATGGAGACATGTTCGAGATCACCAAACGTCTAGAGCAGGCTAGCCAAGCAGCAAACCCTCAGGAACATTTAGAAGAAGAGCACGTGAAGGCCGGACGAAATGCAGAAATCTCGTTCGCATCGTCTTTGCGTTTGAAAAGCGGACTTGACAAGTCGTCGCTGTTTTGTTGTCTGAGAATTCCAGATAGATATCAAGCAAGGAAAAGGGAGATCGATGTAGTTGTGGTTAACGCTGATGGAATATTCTGCATCGAAGTGAAATGTTGGAGCGGTTCTGTGACATGCAGCGAGGATAAATCAAAGTGGATACAAACTAAAACACGACAGACCTCCACTAACTCCTTTGCGACCAACCACATTGAACACGAAAATAGCGTTACAGATACTCAAAACAAAGCTCGTTTGCTTCGAGATCATCTAAGCAGGAAAGATATTTACGTTACGGAGAAATTATTTCACAGTCGAGTTGTATTCTGTAACAAAAACGTTGAACTGGACGAAACAATTTCGAATGATCCCGCGGTGGTGAAACCGAGTGAGCATGACAAATTTATTCAAAGCTTTAGCCGGGGCTACTTAGAAAGTTTGCAGTACGCTATTGTGCCTTCTTGGGTTTCTGGCAAGCTGTCATACTCGCAGTTAAACCAGATCAGAATTGTGCTTTCTTCAACAGGGACTTGGGATGTGATACAATTAAACGGAGGAAGGCAACTTTACGGTGATTTCAAGGAATGCCCATGTGTTTCTCTTGATCGACAGAAATGCGAAGCGCTAGTGTTTTCGCACCAGCGAAGTCGTGCAGTGGGAATGACTTGGGCTTTGCTTGGGTACAGCCCACAGGTCTCTGTTTCTTTGCTGGAGCGAGGCGGAAGTGGCTGGTTATGGGATGCGTATTGTGCTTCTTTGAAAATACCTTACAATACGGACGTTGTTTTTCGCATTTGCGGGGAAGAAGTGGACTCAAAGATACCAGCTAACGATATCGAGCGTATATTAATCAGCATCTGAGAGGTTACAATATGATTACAGCAGCCTTCGTGAACAAGCGACAATATTACTTTTTCTTATTATGAATAGAAAAGTAAATTGGCATAATATTTGGAAAAAGTAAGTTAAAATTTCACGCGTGACAACGAAGAATCCCGCGAAAACAAAATCCAGAGAGCTTCACACAAGCCGCAAATGTGTCGTCATTTCCTTGCACCTGCTATGAGGAATATATGAGTAATATGGCGATGATAGTTGTATAAATTTTGCTAAATTTTATTGTTTACTATTATTTTTTGCTTATTGTAACATAATATCTTTATATCGCGATTTAATATTAAAGTAACTTTTAATATGTGTTTATTAAACAAGAACCAATCATGATTTGATTTGCAATAACCCTGGTACATAAAATCCTGTATTGTGTACATTTATTTTAAATATTCTATGCTTGGCAGTAGAATGTGATTGGCTCATTCGGCTTTTCCAAGGAAAGAAGCACTAAAAATGTAAATAAGGCAATGAACAAAGGCTGCCAGCCGGCTATATTCTATGCTGATTTTCAACTGCTATAATTTAATTTTTTTTCCTTTTTGGCATTGAGATAAATAATTTATTTTTGTAAATTTATAGGTCTTATAAAACCTTTTCTGGCGGCATGGGGAAAGCCAATGTCATTCCCAGAGTCCGCGTTACATGAGTTGTGCTTGCCAAAGAATCCCCGATTACACACTTTATTTAGCTATTATTAGTGTTTTGAGAATGTTAGCATAAACATTTTGGTAATATATTGTTTACATAGTAACCAGCACTTGTTTACTTGGAATGTATGACACTGTCATTTCAAAACCCACACTGTTGTCAAATTAAAACAATTGTTTTATTTATCTTCAAAATTATTTAAAATTACAAGGCACTACAAATAATTAATATTATTGTTATCACTAGCATTAAAGCCCCGGCTACATGTTCTAACATTGTCATATAACATTATTTTGTTGGTCTAACATTTTTGTTAGAAGAATGTTTTGATTTTGATCAAACATTCGTCTAACAAAAAAAAATGTTAGTCAAACATCATCTAACGTGCCGGCTACACGTTCTAACATTGTTAGACCAACAAATGTTATATGACAATGTTAGAACGTGTAGCCGGGGCTTAACAGTATGTACATGTTGTGGTGCAATTTTGTCCTTGGTGCAAATTTTATTTTCCTTTGTTCAAAACTCATTATCACACATTATCATACATTTCCATACCCAAAAACAAAGGAAAATAAAATTTGCACCAAGGACAAAATTGCACCACAACATACACAAGCTTGCACTTGACTGGCATCAAACGAGACAGTTGGTATTTAAAATGTCCCCAAATAAGAATAATTTTGATTTTGTTTACTACAAACTTAACTGCATAAGAAATGTTGGGATACATGAGATAACAACTAAAAATCTTCATATGCTTCAACTAATGTATTTTCTATTGATAATAAAATGATCAAACTTCTAAAATGACAAAATCAACTAAAACTGAATTTTATATCTGCCAAATAAAAATTGTTGTAATTTAATTCTGGGTATCAGGAAATTATATCTTAGGTTGCAGTCCTTTTATAACCAATCTAAATCCATTCAAACCAATCTTAGATTGCAATCTGAAAAATCCACATCTGGAGGTGGTTCTTCAGATTGGTATCTGCATTCCATTTGGCAAACTAGTTTCAGTTCACTAGCTGTGGTTGTTTAGAACCTGCTAACAAACCAACAGACTGAGGCACTTCGCAGAGGTGCCTGGGGATGATAAACGGAACAGATCAGACTTTTTGGGGGTTTTTTGTTCCAGCTAACGTGAAAATCCAAGCAATCTGGATTGTCGAAATCTGAAACTTGATTGTCTAAAATGAACGCCACCTTATTGGCAGTCAACACATGGAAGACTTGCACTGAATCAGTATTCAGCTGCTAGGAATCGGTATCAAATAATAATGCAGTTTTCTGTGACACTTTAACATGGGTGAAATATGTTCAACAAACCCAACTCCCCAATCCCATAGCTATCCTAAAAATTTCATGATGAATAAATCGTCGAACACTACAAATCCACAGGTAATTTGATGAACACATATGAACACATTCCTACTCAAGGCTGCCATTTACCTTTGAAGAAGCCAGCTCCCCAAGGAAAGTAGCCACTCACAACATAAAGAAAGAAAGTCTTCCATGCCTGTTGTGTTATGGTCAGTTTCAAATTTTGAGTAGACAGTCATCTTTAGTGCAGTTGCCATCTAATGACAGCCCCACCAACTATGGGAATTCTCCTGGGATCCATGACATCAAAGGTGGTTATAGTTTATTAATGTGATGGCATCCAAACATTCAAAGAAGACTCCAAACATCCAACTTTTAGTTTAATACATGTACTGACATAAATTTAAAAATAAACTTCTATTGCTTTTAAGGTTTCTATAACTCATGGGATTGAGGAGTTTTGAATTACAGATAGAGGGAAATTAAGAAAGCTAACATGGAAATAAAGGCTAAAAACGAAAAATTCAAACATCTAATCTGAGCAAAGGCCCATTCAGATACCACATCTCCAATGCACGTATATTAACAGGTTCAATTCAATACTGGTCAGGAGTTACTGTCAATTCAAATGCATTGTGTTGTCACACAAGTCAAGGCAATTTCTTCTTGAGAGAGCTGTTTGCATAATAATATGAAGTGCAGATTAAGTAACACCCTTTCTTCACGAATTGTATTGCCACACAAAAAAAAAAATGCTTTGCAAGTTACAGAACATGTTGAGTAGTTGACCATAGACTTCTAGCACCTGTCTAACATCTAATGTGCAACTTGTAAATTACTTTTACTAGTCACTGTTGCATTACAAGTCGCAAAAAAAGAATTACGGTAATCTCTTGTTATGGCACCTTAACTTAGCCTACATGTCAAAGGATAATCTTACCTTTGCTATAACAAATAACAGCTTTGGTGTATAAATATAACTATTATGGTGCTTGATTTGGAGTCCTTGTATTGTCTACAGCATAATATACATGTACAATCAACTCTCTCTAAGACGGACACTGTCAAGACCGGCTCGACTGTCTTGCATTCTTTGCTGTGTTATATTCTTTGCCGTTTGCTTGCTCCTCGGGGCGATTTAGCGCGATTTCGGTGAGTTATCGTTATTTCGGTGTTCCAGTATCGTGTTCCACTGGAACACTGAAATAACGATAACTCGCCAAAATCGCGCTAAATCACCCCGAGGAGCAAGCAAACAACAAAGAATACAACACAGCAACAGGGTTAGTCAATTTTATTCACATAAGATTCGAATTTTTAAGTTTTGAAGCAAAACCGTTGCGTTCCCATACAAACCTTTATAAATCGAATCTTTGTAACACAATACCGCTCATATAGTGAGCTTGGGCCGCCTGTGGACAGACCGGTCTGGCCGGCCAGTTCTAACAAATGGTAAGTGCCCTTAGAGAGGTAACCGTCTTATAGAGAGTTAGTTACAGTGTTTAAAATGACTGAAAAACGGCAGGGACCAACAACAGGTGTCCGTCTTATAGAGGTGCCTGTTAAGGGAGAGTTGACTGTATAACTGAACTACATGTAAAATCAGATTTACCATTAGATGTTGTGCCACTGTCGTACCATTATGTGCGCTGCATGTGATGCAATGTCCAAAACAGGCCTAAGGTAGACATGTACTTTTAGTAGCTTCTGTGGTTTTCAGTCCTTTACTGCGTCGTCCTCTCCCACTTTTCAGTTGTCACTAACATGTTCTTAATGTCTGCTAACTTTTGTAGTGCGACTGCAACTAAAAGTGTCTTTGAACACGCAATTGTCGTAACTTCAGCTTGGCCTTTCTCCAAAGCCACATAAGAAAATCTCTTGTAAGGTTGTTTCCTCCTTCGTCTTCAGACAAGCGAGCTTTGAAGCAGTTCCAGGCAGAATATGGTGCCAGAAACAACATCCAGTAAAATGCAAAATCACAAATAAAAGTCGGCAAAAACTGCCAAAGGACAAGCTGGAATAATCCATTCATGAATGCTGTTGTAGTAATACTGGCACACAAAGTTGGAAGCTGCCTGCAAAAACAACAGAAAAGAATCTCTTAAAAGCCACCAAAAAAGACTCAGAAGTTTTAGTTTATAAATAACTTGATCTTTCGGACCCAGCATGATACCATAATTTCTTTGCAAATTTGAATCTTTACAACTAAGTTTGAACTCTCCTGAGAAGGAACTAATTCTCTGGTATTCTGCCCTTTGTTATGAAATCAAAATGTGACAATTTTGAAGCTACTATTAGTTTCATCTATGCATGGCCACATGAAGAAAAAACATGATCTAACCGGGTATCAAATGCTGTGTTTACACCAGCACTGAAACATGTTTAGAGTAATTTGCACTAACATGTTTCATCTGGCTTAGATCAACACTACCTCGTGAAGTAGTTTCAATCATGCTCAGAGTAAACTTAAAACATGTTTCGATCATGATTCACGCAATGTGCCACCTGATGTGGACAATTTTCATAGTGAAGCATGTTTCATTCATGATCAGACTGAACATGTTTCGCCTTAGTGTGAACACGGCAAAACATACATATAGCATTATTAGCAATCGCACATTTAAAGTTTGACACCCTGCTTCATGCGCTTTCATACTCAGATTACTGAAGTCTGAATGATCTAGAATGCTTAATGAATGCAACTTTAATGTCCTTTTTACTGAGCCCCACAACTGCTCATGACTAGGGAGTAACTTTGTGCCATGGTTATTCTTCCGTTCAAAATGGCAGTGCAGAGAAATCCCTGGACAATGCTAAAACGTTTTCGTTCTGCTTTATGTAGGGGTTCTAAACTGTAAAAAAATTCTCCTAAGACAAAATAATTTCATCATGTGTCGCATGACAAATACTGTATTTTAGCAGTCTTGACCAGGGGTTTCCACATTCTGCCATTTTAAACACAGAGGACGAGGTTGGACTTAAAGGGGCACTGTCCTGCCAAAAAAAAAATCTTGCTTACTTAACTTTCATGTTATATTTGCCATTCGCCAAATGCCAACAAATATACAATTAAATTGAATAAAAAGATTCTATCTATAGAGCAAAACAGAAGCAGTAGTTTGGAGAAAAAGTGCAGGATTACAAGTATGAAAGTGGATTACAGTTCATAAATTTTGATTTCCTGACAGGTGCTCAAGAAATCAAAGTTTCCATTCTGGTGGAATTTTGAGTTTTTTTTCGTCATTATATCGTCTTTGTAATTCATATCTCTTTGTATTCATGACTTATGGCAATTTTTTCTTCCCATTTTAAGATAATTAAGCAAGCTTAAATCAAGCTCCTGGCCATAATCATGACAACACAATATTTCAGCCAGGACAGTATCCCTTTATGGGAACGTCAACACCCAACTCACCTCCACCCTCCCAAAAATAGAAGCCACTTGAGCTTGGAGAACTCCACAAGAGTCATAAAAACGCAGTAGACCAGAACAATGCAGCTGACCCAGTAATTAAGGTAGAAACACTTCATTGTAAACTTGGCAATCAGGTAATATGGAACAAGAAGCAGACGCAAAGAAAATCGTAAATATTCCTCTGAAGGAAGGCTAACCTAAAAAAGAATCGACCAGAAATATTATAAATCCACATGTACAGCTAACTAATCAGTCAAACAGTAAAAATTACTATTACTGTTAAGGAACAAATGAGATTGAGAATTAATAGTCCTATCCAATCCCTTGTGGTAATAATTCCAGTTTCAAAGCATTTTAATTAATAAAAAACTCAAGTCCCATAAGGGTAGGGAGGGGGATGTCCATACCCACCAGACTCTCACACTGGATTCACCACCATCTTGCACACTCTCACACAAGTTGTATGTGTTGTGTGTTAAATTTTGTCTTTGGTTTGAAAATTTCAAACCTATTTTTCTCTGTCTAGTAAGCTTTATAATAATTCAAACCAAAACAAAATAGAACCACAAAATTATATTTTTTGTGTATTTGAAAATTTTCAAACCAAATTAATTTTCATTCCTTTTATCTCAGATTTATTACCATTATATGATAATCTAAGACAAAGGAAAACAAAAATCAAACTTCTAAAGAAAAAACTGAACCACTTTCATATGCACATCATCTTTAGAAATGAAGAAAAAAATCTGATTAATAATAAAACCCAGCTTGCTTAATAGCAGATGGATTTTACCAGATGTTTCCTGACCACAAGAGTTGGAATACTTCAATCAGTATCTTGATCATCAACATTTGGTGATGCTTAAAAGCTTGTAAGCAGTTTGAAAGTATCAACACTCATGCTTCATAAACTCTGTTAAATTCTCACAACTCAGTCTTATTCTTGTCTGATGCTAACATTGTAGCTCATCTCTCACCTCATTTAGATTTTCTTCCACATCAAGTTCACTTGTGTAGTACAAAAGAGGCTGAAACACTTCTTGATGATAAATGAAGAACATGGACATCACTGTCAATCTTGGAAACTCGCGCAAACCCCACAACAGAAAAATGGACCTGGCAGGATGAGCGGCCTGGAAGAGATTGATAAACAAATAAATAACCTTTCACTCCCAAAGTCAATAACTGTAGTTTTTACTTTTGAGTCTGTCAACCAAATCCTATGGTGTGACCATTCAAATGAAACCTCTTCCGCATTCTTTGCTATCTCTATCTAAAAAATATTGCATACAAGTCCAAAACATAACAGACTAAAGATCTTTACTAGGTTGGGTAAAATTTACTGACTACAGTGGAATCCCAATTTTTCAAACCTCCTTGGGAAACGGAAATTGGTTTGAAAAATCGAAGGTGGTATTGACTGAAATAATATCCAAGGGAAACAAGTTTTGGTTTGAATAATCGGGAGTTTCGAAAAATTGAGTATTTGAAAAATCGGGATTCCACTGTTTGGACCAATGAGAACACTTTATTTTTACATGGAAAAGTTAAGTTTACCCCTGCGAGTAAACTTTAAAAACAGCTGAATATGGAAGAGTGGCTTTATTGTGGCCAAACAATTTCATCTAAGTGTATAGTCTTTTAATAGTGTAAATTATTGCAGCTCATCTGATATTGATCCCAGACATCTTTTAAAAACATTTTAAAATGGCTAGCCAGCTTGAAAACTACTAACATTACACTAATCATACATCAACGCACCTTGTATTCCCAGAGATCTGTTGGGGGTTTTACACCCAGAGTTCGCAAAATTTCAATCTCCTTGAGGAGCGCCCGTTTGTGATAGGAAATTTCAATGTTAAGAGGAGAACGTTCCAAGTCATATTCTGAGAGTGACAGCAAAAGGTTTCCATCAATTCCTGCTCTCTGGAACCTTACATCATATCCCTGAGCCCAGTCACCCAGGGTTCCCACCCACTTGGCGACATCTAGTGCACTCCACCTTAGCACGGACTTTCTGACGAGTGATTCTTTGTGTCCCATAAACAGGCTCAGCACTTGATAAGTAAACTAAAGAGAAATAAAAAATCTGTGAGTTAGAATAATAACTTCTATTTTGTCATTCTCATATACATGATGTAGCCAAGAAAAACTATCAACTACATTGTGTTTAATTAAAATACAATGTAAAGACAAACATCAGGCCCATTGTGACTGATTAAAAACATAATATACAGCCTAACGTGCTGTGGAAACATTTTTTGATAATAATTTATTGTCAATAATATTCTTTTAAATAACTTTCAGCATCTGCAATGTATCTCTGTTGTTCCTTACATTGGGTTATAGATTATTTGAACAACAAATAAATAATTACTATGTGACTTGGGATTGTTGACCTAACTAACAATACATGTACAATACAATACATACAATACATGTACAATACAATACAATACAATGCAATACAATACAATACATGTACAGTACAATACAGTGCAGTGCAGTACAGTACAGTACAGTACAGTACAGTACAGTACAGTACAGTACAGTACAGTACAGTACAGTACAGTACAGTACAGTACAGTACAGTACAGTACAGTACAGTACAGTACAGTACAGTACAGTACAGTACAGTACAGTACAGTACAGTACAGTACAGTACAGTACAGTGCAGTACAGTGCAGTACAGTGCAGTACAGTGCAGTACAGTACAGTACTCTCAAAATGTGTCGTAGTCGTTATACATTATACAACAGAAGTAATTTTGACAAGTGACATGGTATCAAAACAGTGACATCAGTGCAGATTAAAAGTAAAATGATGACAATTGACATGACCATTCTGTGTAATAACAAACTTTTGGTGCAGTAGTGTGTGAAACTCTGACATCGACATGTAAACTTCACAAAATGAGAAGGTTTGAAATTTAAACTGTCTAGGAACAGTGCACACTCCCCCCCCCCCCCCTCCCTCAAATAGGGCCTTAGTAGTAGGCAACAAGGCCTGGAGTAAGCTGGGAATGTATTTGTTATCAGCGAAAACCAGTGTGGAATAGACAGCAACTAAACAACATTACTGTAGATGGCAAAATCACTAGCTGACAGCCATTTTGACACGGTTTCACACAATGAGACAGTACTTACCATACCAATCCCCAAAATAGAAAGCACAATAAATATAATCTTTGAAAAGCTGAAGCCCACCACATGTTGATGTTGAACAAACTGAGCTTCACTGCTGCTGGTCCGCCTGTGATGTTTGACGTTCAGTGATTCAAACTTGGTAATCAGTGATTTGTAGTCAGATGAACGCTCCTGTGTATGTTGCCGTTCTGCAGCTTCCTTTGGAAAAAGTATTTTGATAGTCTTTCTGTTTGCCAGGAAAGAGGTAAAAGAAAAAATAATTATTTTAAGTACTATTGTTGTTGCACAAAAAATGCAAGAAGAATTTACAGTGTACACTAGCTGTATGACACTAAAATAAGTTGCTGCAGTGAAGAAAGTAGTGGATCTGAACCTGTTGCAGTAGCTTTGGTCACAATGATTTTGGTATAAATATAGTTGGACCTCACATAAGTGACAATCTTTACTTTGAATAGTATGAACCTGTAGTAATTTAGAGTAATTTCAATGTACAAAGCACCTATCAATGTCAAATCATGTATCATAGACTAAATGTTTTGGTGGAATGGACAAACTTTTTGTTTTATTGGAGTCAAACTGAGTAACAAATTGTGTCTATAGTGATGTGCAAAAATTATGGGCAAGTTGTTGTTTACCAGAAGGGCCCCACAGAAGGGCCCGACTGAAAACCGCCTTCACAAGTTGGGTTCCCTCATTAAATATTATTATTATTTTTATAAAAACAATAGAAAAATTCAAATCACCAGTGTTGAAAGACATTGTGATCACCAATACTCCTAGTCGCCTCATGTTCCAGACAGAACAATGCACTGACATCTAGGTGCTGTTAATCTACTGTATTGGACATGGAATTTATCTTTAACTCTTGGAAATGAAAGTGTTAAATTTATTGACTTACTCGGAAATTGTCACCCTCACCTCAGTACAATGTTGACTTTAGGGAATCCCACCCAAGGCTGCCGACACTCTGGACATGTGGAATGTTTTGACGCATCCCACCACTGTGCCAGACAAAAGCGACAAAAGCTATGGCCACAGTTGAGTGTTGTCGGTTCCACCATCAACTCAAAACAGCAGCTACATTGTAAGTCTTGCTCTGAGAGGATCTCCTCTTCATCATTGCTAGCCATGATCTGTTAAAAATAACACAAATGAAGCACACATTAATAGCATAACGGTAGTTAGTTAGTTATTCCATTAGGTTCCAAGTGGAACAAAGGGCATCCATTAATAGCATAACCATTGTAAATATTACAGTATTTAACCCTTCATCCATCTCCCCCAAAGAAAAATTTTGAGTCCTGTCATGGAAGTGAACAACTATACGAACTTTGACAAGATGCGTGCAACTAGTTTGCGACTCACCTGACAGCTTAGCTGGCGAAATGAGGTACCTTGACAATGCATTCGGTAAGAACAACTACTCCCAGGGACACCTGGGAGAACAGGTTACTGAATGGTGTTCCCTGCTTAAATAAAGCTTATTATTATTATTATTATTGCGTTGACGAAGGAGACGCTTCCTAATCTTGTCGGCTAGGCAGAACGAATCGAGAAAAGAGTCGGTACCAAATCTGCGCCATCTTGAAACGTCACAATAGTATCCAGCATGCTTAGCGCGTCGTCTAGGCAGAGAATCGAGAAAAGTGTCGGTACCAAATCTGCGCCATCTTGAAACGTCACAATAGTATCCCGCATGCTTAGCGCGTGTTTTGACCTGCCTGTGCACTTTTTTTGTTGCCTCGTGCTCTGACAGCTCGTTCGACAACGTGCAACGTTCCACAACTACAAGCCGGCCCTTAATTAAGAAAGAACCAGAAACATGCCTGAAATGCGAATGCCATGTCACCAACGAGGTACCTAAGGAGACGCACTTTAATCTGTGATTACTTCTAGTTATTATTATTATTATGCAAAATTTACAGAAAACAACAAACCTAACACAGCAAAATGCCAAACTGAAACCTGTTACCACAGCGACAATATCCTAAATCACAGGTACTTCTGAGACTATTGCACAGATCCTACTGTACAACCGTACAATATCTTTGTCGGTCATAAATATAAATAAACATAAATAAAATTTTTGAATTAAAACTACATGTATTGGAAGTATATATGCATACTAGTTACAAATTAAGAAATATAAAATGTAGATATATAATATAATATATGAAAAGGTCTATTTTCTTTGAATAAAAATAGACAAAATACAAGAAACACATAATTAAAGTATGAGGCTACATGCAAATATTTCCATTGATACCCCAACATATGGTTGTTACAAAGGCCTTCAGCTGTAAAAGAATAATTCACTCCTTATGGATTTAAAACCCAATCCAGGAAACCGGAAATAAGAACTTTACAGATCAAACTCATACTCGTTCTAACGTAAGATAAATGTGAAATGAAGCCTTATTATTAAAATTAATTATTATTATTAATTACTTAGTGTTGTGTGTGTTCTTCAATTCCGCTAAAATATAACAAATTTCCTTACTTGTAGCAAAAAAAAAACATAACAAAGTTGATAAAGTTTAAAGTCCGAAACGCTGCACTCTTTTATTACAGCGACCGAAAACATTTTTAACGTATTTAAACTCATCAGATTGCAACGATGTTACGATCAGAATAATTTACAGTAGTTTATACTGCATTTTATTCCAATATATATGTTCTTTTTCCTTTTCCAGATCGTTTGTTTTTTATGACACTTCAAAGTGAGACGCAATCTACAACAAACACATTTTTCTCACCTGAAGATCGATGTGCAGAAATCGTTCGTTCTCTCTTCTGGGGAGTAAGCAACCCGAATAAAACTGGATTAAAAGTTTCTCAGTCCCTCAATTGTACATTATATTGATTAAAAGCACACAATCCCACGTAAAAAGGTAAAAAAACTCAACATAAAAAAAGGACTTGCGCTGTTACATTTGGCCGTTCGTTTGTTTTTCCATGGTGCTACTGAGCCTGCGATTTTACTGGTAGGTACGTGGTGTAACAGTCATATAGTATACTAGAAATAGCCGAGGGCCAGTGAAGTGCTGCGATGTTACTCATCAAATAGTGTCAATACTTACAACCTTAATGATTGTCAATAGGCTCTCTGATGATCACTGTTTTTTTGGGCATATTTTTCTCAAAAATGTAAGTGAATTGTTTGAATACTAAGCATGAATTTGTGTTAAATGTAAATATAGTACTAAATATTACACAATTCGTCGTTTTACATTGCTTAGCTTGTAATGTTTTATGCCCCCGGGCATACGAGGAGGAAAGGTTAGATCCGCAAAGTCATAGTCCAATGCAGACATCCTTAGGGCTTGTCACGCAATCTTTCCTCCCTCATGCTACATAGTGGGAAATTTGACGCGAAATTAAACGAGGCCCGGACGGGGCGATTGACTTCAACAAAAACATTGGTCAGCGGTCGCAAGCTAAAGGATTTCGTAATCCATATTTTTCGGTAGTTCCCACGACAACTTCCAGCGATTGTTAAAATTGTGTTTGACATGATAACCCTGCGTAATAAGTAAACAGCTTACCTCAAGCAAGAACGCAAAACCTCGGCTTTGGTTACCTTTAGGGGTGCCGCGCTATAGCGAAAAACCAACTGTATTAGCGCGCGCTGAAATAGCGCATTTAATGTCGTCAAATTGCGTCAGTAAAGTACTAATTAAAGTTCAAAAATGGAAAAAATTCAAATTTGACAAGTTAAAAAAACAACAAAATGTCACTCAAAAATTGCTCAAACACAAAGTGTCACACTCCGGACGTGTGTGGTTGCTCTTTATCAGGTTTTTTATCTTTCAACCATGCAATTGCAGACTCGAGAGAAATTACTACTTTTAGAAACTCAATAACATTCATCATTTTCTCTCAAAATGACTATGATCGCGAGATTAATTCAGTCGCAATTTTAGCGCGCGCTAATACAGTTGTTCGAAACCAATCATCGTTTTCTCTCAAAATGACAATTTTACTCGCCATATGATCGCGAGATTAATTCGCAATTTTAGCGTGCGCTAATACAGTTGTTTATACAGTTGCTATATACAGCCGTTCAAAACCAATCATCGTTTTCTCTAAAAATGACAATTTTACTCGCCTTATGATCGCGAGATTAATTCGCTATTTTAGCGCGCGCTAATACAGTTGATTTTACAGTTACTAATACAGTTGTACATGTTCAGACCTATCCTGACCACGCAGAATTCTACAACTACTGCCGCTGATGATACATACTGCATGCTCACTCAAAATCATAGTCCACGAAAAAGTCCACGAAATCCTCAAAACGAACTGTTGCGCCGTATATAAAGCGCCCAGGTCTCACTCGGTCAAATGAAACACAGGGAGCCTGTCACGATTAGTGTGCTGCTCGCCAAAGGGCTCGCAGCAACAATGCCGAGGAAACTGGGATTCGAAGTCACGCAAGCATCCGATCCATCCAGGGGTCTTGCGAAATACCTAATAATTATTCTCGCATTAATTTTATCTAGGATTAGTTCTACGGATTTAGTATAATATAAACGCAAGATACTCGTAATATAACGCCGGAACGACTTTGAGAAAGTCTAGACCACCTCACAATAGCCCTTATGCACGTCTCGTTTTAGTTCACCCCCAAGACTCGCTTTGGAAGTGTAAACCTGTGACAATCTCATCAATGTATTCTCAAAGGAGCAAATTTGAAAAGAATACCCACTCAAAAACAACGTGAACTTGTCAAAGGTTTGCAAGGAATTTCGTACAAACGAGGCTTGGTGGTGCATTTTCAGCTGGTGACGTCATCATGCATAAGGCATATTTATTCCGAAAATGTAACCCCGTCCTCCCCCCCCCCCCCCCCCCGTCGTTCCATTATGACTGCCGCTGACTTATATTTTAAGGACAAATTGAATGTAAAACTATTTATTTATTTTTTGTTATGATTTGGAGAAAAAATAAAACGTGAAATGTGAAATATGGTAATTCAGTAGACTGTTGAGCATTTTTTGGATGTTAGTGTAAATTGTTTTATTTCAAAAAAAGCTGGTTGTTGTTGTTTTTGGCTATCGTGCCCTTAAAAAAAAAAAAAACGCTTATTCCATCCCTTTGAACAAATAAAAGCCCAGGAACCATATTCGTAATTTGACGGTATTGTGTTTTCTTTTTCTGACAATTGCTCTTTTTGTCGGTCTGGACAAAGCTGGTTGTGAAACGGTTTACTGCCTGAGACGAGCCACCCATATTTTATCGTGGACAAACGCAAAAAGAAGCGGAACCTAATATACCCCTCGCCAATCCAACTTCCCTTTATTAAGCGGACAGCACGCGAGAAAACTCCCGAATTTTCGTTCTCATATTTACCGTAAAGAAAGGACACTGGAGCATTTCCTGGGGATGTCCGCTTAATACAGATTCGACGATCACTTACAAAACAGTCAGATTGCACGTCCAAAATTCTGTGGATTTAGGAGGACTGAGGTAGGCGGGGTGTCTATTCATTTCCCTACTTCCAAAATTTAGAGAGAGAGGAAAATAAATCGTCAATTTTATTGCATTTTCATTCAACCAGTTTCAAAGTTAGTCGAAACTCTCCTTACAAAATTAGCCTGCGCAGCTTGCGGTTTTTTGTTGGCGCGCGCGATAATTCGCGAGCGTCGAAGCCGCGAGTCTCCAACAAAAAAACCGCCAGCTACGCAGGCTATGTCAGAATCGTCCAATAAATTGCAAATTTTACTTTAAAAAATAACGAGCATCAAACAGTACCACAAGAAAGAACTGCCCGGTAGCTCTCATTTGAATGGTCACACTTCAAGTTGTTTTGTCTATGCATGTCTGAGGATTCAAAAGTTGAACCATACTACATTAGCGGTGGTTTGATTCTGAGCTGTTAAGAGAATAACTTCTCATTAGATTAGGGTGACACATCAAACTTTAAATATCCACTTGGTCACATGCACAGAATACCATTTATAAACATTTTGACAATAGAATATAACCTCGTTATCTTGATTCCCTTCTTAAAGTTTATATTACGTTTTTCGTTTTGAACGATGAAATTACACCTTACTTTGTATTGTAAAAAAATCATTTGCAACTTCAATCTTTACATTTAAGTCATCGGTGAAGCCATGAAAAAAAATGTCTAGTAAAAAACTACTCTTTTTTTAAATAACTGCATCTGTTAAAGTACTTCAAAGACAAAGTCTGTTCTGTTCATCCACTGGGATCCATGCTATGTTAGCTGGAGTAGAATTTGTGTTTTTACGACGACCTTTACAACGACTGAAGTTTAGGGCTTTAAATTTTGTTGTTCAGGATACGTTTTGGTGATACGGGGCTTACTAGAAAGATTTGAAAAATCACACATAAAAGCAGAGAATGTCACTCTAACAAAGAATGGTAAGCTTGTGGTATATCTTCTAAGACTTGAAGACGAGAATTCCAGCTCTGATACCTTATGTGTATAAAACAGTCAACGCGTTGCGCTTAAAGCGAGCACAAAGTCCAAGGAACAATCTTGTTTTTCTTTCGTCTTGTTGATAATTCCTTTCAAAAAGCGATGCTTGACAAACCTGTAAAAACACAAAATACTCTCGATATTGTTTTCAGTCGTATTATACAGCCAACCAAGAGAAAGCAGTATTAAGGCACGCTGTGATGAAGGGTCAGCGCTTGAGCGCTTGAAACGTCAGCTTTTGACTCTCTTTACGGTGGCCAATCTACCTTATCAACTTAGTTGAAGAAATCAAATTTTCTTGTTATATAGCTGGAGTTTTTCTCAATGTAACGCGCGCGTTCATTGGTTAATTCATGGTCACATGACATCTAACAAACAAACTGTTTCCCGCCAAACGTCCATGAGCGGGCAACATTTGCGAAAGAATTGTTGCCCGCTAGCGCACGTGATCAGACCGTGACAAAAGATGGCATGATTATGATGCGATTGATGTTTAACTCGAGTGCTCGGCGCGTTTTTCAAACTGTGTTGTGTTGTGTTTTTGTGTTGCTATATAACAAATCACTTAATGACTGATCCCTCGGGAGACAGTGAATTTTGTTTCGCTCGAATCTCGATTTTTCCCGAGACGAAGTCGAGGGAAACATCGAGAAACAAACATCGGAAAACATCGAAAAACAAAATTCACTGTTTCCCTCGGGACCAGTCATCAAGTGTTTAGTGTTTCACTTCCCCACCACAGATTCTTCAGAAACTAACCCCTTTATTCTTTTGGGACAACCCTGTCCATTCCAAAAACAGCTCTTGTATATATTCCGCTTCTGAAACGTGTAAAAAACTCGCTGCTTTGTCAATGTCTTGTTGAAACAATTCAGGTTGGAGAGTGTAGAAACATAAGGCCGGTTATTTAAACGAAGTCTAACTTAGACCGCGGTTTAAGACAATAAAGGAACTCCACATCTGTTTATAAGTGGGTCATTTTGAGTAGATAAATGTTTTTTCTAGTCTGCTATATGCTTTCTGGACACTCTTTACAGTAAATATAACGTTTAAATATTGGGATTGGCCAGATTGAAATTGGTTTAGACCACGGTTTTATTAACCCCCCTCTAAAGTTCGTTTAAATAACCGGCCCATAGATTTCTAGATTGTTCTGATTTCAAAATGATCAGAATACCCCCTACCCCCCCCCCCCCTAAAAAATACCGTCTTACACTAAGTGTTCTTTGGTGAGGGGCGCAATGGGATCAAACAACTATAGTTAACAACTGACAGCTCATTGTGGCTTTCCTCTGGATTCCACAATAATGGATTAGAAATAAGTTGTTTGGAGGAGAAGGGAAAATCGGTGAAGTCGGAGAAAGTACAAGTGCCATTAACAAACTTAATCCATATATGAGGCTGCGTCCATGATTCAAACACAGGGAACTTTGGTAAAAGGCAAGCTCTTACTACTGCGACACCCCTGTACAACTAATGGCTAACCAAAGTAAAACTCAGGGAAGAGAAAATGTGTCTATAATGTACAATACTGTAAAATGTACTTGCCAATCTGTGAGGCATCATTCATCGCCCAAGCAATGCAGTAATGAGAAAGCAACTGGTGCAAAAGATTCACTTCATCAAGGAATTCTATTCTCTCTATTCTATTCAGAAACAAGGGATGAAAAAAATCATTTTCTTGTTCATTCATGGTCAAAGTGCCAGGGGATATTCAGAAACAGATTAACTCCCTTTAGTGAAAAACAATTAAATACCGTACAGTATGAGCTTTCTTTTAGTTTGAATGAAAAGGCAATTTTGAGTACGGTGTACAACAAGAATAAACTTTAATTTATAAATACAAACAGTACGACAAGAAATTTTCGCACATTTTTTTTTATAACTGCAAAAACATCACCTAGCTGCCAAAAAAAATTTCAGTTAAAATATATGGTGATGCAGATTGGAGATCCAAAACATTATCAAATAAAAATCACTATTAATGTATTATTAGCTGTATACTTAAAAACTTAGTATTTCAACAACCTTTATGAAGTTAAATTTTTTCAAATAACACTGTTGCTATATTATACTTTGTAAAATCCAGATGGTGCAATGTGAGCAGTTAGCGTTAGCTGTTGATCATTTACGACGCTGCACCTGAAAATACAATCAATCACACGCACCCCTCCCCACCCTAAATGTAATCTATTTTACTTTACATTCCTATTAAAAATAGTCTAAAAGTTCGGTCAGTTATCTTCAATTCACATTTAAAAAAGTAGCTAAATACAAACCTTGTTCTGTCGTTAAGCGGCAAGCTGTTATAAACACTCATCATGTCAAGCACTGCTGCTCTCTCCCAACTGTTGGACAGGAATCTTTGTTTCTGTTGATAGAGAAAATGCGGCATGAAAATTGTTTGGTTATGTATCAGTCATTTCAAGCAATGCCCATCCTGCCAGGCATTAACATAATCTTGAATGCCACAAAAGTTACTTTTATGTGACACTTGCTTAGTGTTTTATTATAGTTATTTTATATCCTGAGCTTTCACGCACAATTTCATTCATAGTTTCATCATATATTTGTTATGAGATGGAGTATACAAACTCACTTAACCTTCTTCTAACGTTTGTACTAGTATCACAGAGGTCATAGATCCATTTCCGTCCAGAGTTTTAACTTTTTTCAGGCTTACACATTGCAGTTGCATAAATTGTGTTAATAACTATATGTCCAGGGAAAAGAAAGCAAGGAAAGAGAGTTCGGAAAGAATTAATCTAAGAACCATATCTGTCACTGTCACCATGGGCGATTCGGACTCGTGATCTAAACCGACCTTTACTGCGTGGTTTTGTTTATGTTTTAACTTAACAAGGTAAGACAAGTGACTTAATTTCAGTGTTTATTGAATTTTGTTCAATAAAGCCTGGCTATTTGTATGAGTTAGTCATCTGTCGGTAAACTGTTGGTGAACTGTCGGCCGACTGTTGGCTGCTTGTCGGCCGACTGTTGGGCGTCTGTCGGCCGACATGTTTTTGGGGAGCTATTAGTCATTTTTACCAAACTATGTACTACAAGCAATTGCAAAAAGAGTTGAGACATTGTGTACTGTAGTGAATATTTCGAGGGTAACATGGTTTTCAACAACTCCGCACCCCCTCCCCCCTTATCAATGTTGTACCAGATCAGAAATGCCATTCAAACTGACAGTTATCAACATTGGAAGGGGGAGGGGGGTCAGTAGCACATTGCATTGTTTTGATTTGTGTTACGCGGCCGCTTTTATACGGAATGAACACTTTTTTTGGAAAGTGTCTCAACCTTTTTGCAACTGCTTGTAGTTAGCCCTGAACTGATGAAGCACTACATGTAGCTGTAAGTTGCAAACATTTTCAAGTTACTCACATGTGATTCGAGATCAGGACAAGTATATGCTCCAAGAAGCTCACAGTTTCTACCCTGCAATGACAAACCTTGAATGTTAGCTTCAGGTTAGTTGTGGGGGAAGCAGGAGAAGTGAGATGAACTTTTACCCTGCCATGACACCAACATCTTCACATGTCAACTTAAACACATTCGTTTTATTCAGGCTTAGTATGGAGTAAACAAAATGCGAAACCGAATACGAAACTGAATGAAAAACTATTATTCCTGAAAATATTGTATCCACAAGTCTGTCTGTTTGACAAGGTATCGATGCTTTAATATAAAATGAAATGTAATAATGTAAAGTGAAAATGAAACATACCCTAAGATTCTGGATCATAACATGACCAAATCTATCCTGCATATTTACCTGCAAAAATAAATCACATCTAAAACATAACAGCAAACCTCGGCAATCTAACAAAATTCTCTTGCTGTTGAAAAGTGATGAAACCACTGTTAAGGAAATGCATTTCAAGTGTCTTGTTAAGATGGACAATTCTGTGTGCACGCTGTACAGCTGCACAATGCAATACTAAGGAATCACCTTTTAAAACTAGCAGTAATCACAGCTTATGGAGACGCGTTCAAAGAAATTTCCGGCGGAAATGAGCCCCTGAAAAAAACAATAGGGGCGGCCTTTTGGAAGACCGTCTACCAAAAAATCTCAAATTTTACTGCACATAAACCACAGGACAACCAACACGAAATTAGGAATGCGTTCTTGGAACGCGATAAAATGACTTACAACCAAACAAAACAAAAACTCAAAATAACAAGCAGACATAAAACACTCTAAATCATCAATGTTCCGTATCTCCATCAGTAACCAATACTGTCCTCCCCTTCAGTTCTTACCTGTTCGTAGTTTATAAATAGAGCTGTTTTAAAATTTGTTCCTGCCCAGTTAATAATGGCAGCTGAATGTTCAGCATCCATGTAAACCAACACACACTCAGTGATAAACACTGTCGGAAGGCTGAAACATAAACAGAACTATGCATCAGTTTCATACTCAATAAATCAATATTATTGAAGGGCCAGGGGCATAAAGAGTCGTATAGTGTGCTTTGTAGCCAAAACATTGTTTTGTCTTTTTTTTTTTGTAAAAAATACATGATCTTTTGGCCTGATTGCTTGTCTTTTACTTTACCTTAGCTGAACCTGCCATTACTTTAGCAAAAGAGTGCTTTAATTCTTGGCTACAAAAGCCACAATTTGTGAACAAAATATTTCAAAATTCGAAATAGGCTGGTTACGCAGTATTACTGTGGTATTGTGTATAATTGTGTGTCAGTGACAGAGGAAGGTGATACACAACCATTTGGTGTCAACTGAGTTTATAGAGTCAGTAAGCCACTGTAAAGAGATCAAAAAGGGGATGTCAACAGTATTAACCCTTTGTCGGGGCTAAACTTCTAAAAAAAGCTTTTAAATCAATTAAAGAGTTTGTGCAAACACAAATAATTATTCACTTCTGGGCCTCAAAGAGACTTCAAAACTGTGCCTATTTTTGCACGAGTCCATGGAAAAAGCAGCAATAGCTCAGCAATAGCTGAAGCGGCAAAAAAGGACCGGAGTGAGTCCGAGGCTTGCGCACAAGGATCGGCACTTCACGCTTTACCCTGAATCTGAAGAGAGAGAAACTGACTGTTTTGCAGTCCTAGGCCTCAAGAACAGATTTCAATCTTTGAGCTTACCTTTTATCAATTCCAATTTCATTTAATCTGCTTTCAAGTGAACTTATGTCTCTCAGATCAGCAGCCAGTAAGTGATAATGTTTAGAGTGTGCTTCATTTCCATCTGCAGTAAAGCAATAGTTCATACAAAACATTCACTCAAATATTATTAATCAATAATATTGCATTCCACCTGTGAATGACTTGGAGAATAAATGACTTGGAGAATTAAAATTAAAAAAATAATAATTTTCACAGTACAAATAGTCCATTCCAAATGAAATTTATCGAATTCCACCTTTGGAAAGTGCTTTGTTTAATTTTTTCATATGCAGGGCCCCTATGGATATCAGCCTTTGAGCTGAATGGGCCACCCTGGTTAAATAAAGTTTTACTTTCAATTACTTGTTAAGTTTACTTTATTTTTATTTACTTGATGTCTACTCGTCGTTATACATTAAACTCATTTTAAAAACTGTATGTGATTTTTTGTGTGCATTTTCTATGAGGTAATCTCTATTATCTTTCTAAAGAAGAAAATGAACCATATATTAAATTCAGAGAAAGTTAACTGGTGGGAGATTGTTCAAAACACTTTTATATTGGCTTAGTACTGTTTTGGTTATAACTTTTTATTTCATGAAACTTACCAATTTTTAATCCATCATCTTGAGAAAAGACTTCTTGGAGTTTTCTTCTTGCCCTTGAGAGAAAAAAGATATGAAAAAGTTTGGCTCATTGGTTATCAATTATTCAAATTCAAATTAGGTACATGTAGCTCAGCTAGTACACAGCCTTCACATGGCTATGCTATGGTTCAAATCTTTCTTTGATGTGTTTTTTTTTTCCAACAATTTTCAAACCAGTTCAATTTTTTTTCCACTGTCTCAGATTCATTATTATATTCTGAGACAAAGGAAGAAAAATCAAACTGGTTAAAAAATGTTAAAACCAAACAAAATGTGAACCACAACAGCTACAAGAAATCCCAAGGCTCTGTTAGGATCAATTCGGACATACAACAAGGTGTTGAAACGGCGACAAATCACATTGACAAAGTAAAATGAAAATAAAAAATTGCAAGCATGTGGCATGGTTGTGCACAAAACTCTACCAGTGACAAGTGAACCTTGCAAAATTGCAAATGAATTTTAGACTAGGGACATGCACACCCCTTTTTACCTCCTGAATACATAAAGCATTGAACATTAGATATAGCATACATGTACATGTACAGTGGCAAATATACATATATATCTTGCTAAGATATTTTGGTTGTTTTAAATCTGTTTTACTCTTCAATTCTTTGACTCAGAATGGAAGATAAAACCGATCTGTGGATTTAACCTTACGTTACTTCGTATTTACAAGATGGCTCTTAGAGCCATTTGATCAATTTTCCATTTTAATAATTAAATTTAAAGGATAACTTGCCTTATGCTGTAACACTTTCTGGTGGTCACATCTCCAAAATCGACTTCAACAAACAGTTTTGGATTTAAACCATCCTCCTTTACTTGACAAAATAAAAATAATGAAGAATGACTTAATCCAGAAATGTGAGGACTATCAAGAATGTAGTTCAACAACAACACCCCTTTAGAGATCTAGAGATAGAGATAGATGGAATTTAATTCCAGAGAGTCCCAGAGATGGAGGAGAATTAATGTGTTTTGAACATTGGGGTCCGCCTAGAATGGGGTCTAGGACTCTTTTGCGGACCTCCTATGGCTATCTCTAGTTTATAATATATATTTTTTTGTAATGTAATTTATTTCTATTTTTTTTAGCCACGAATTGTAATAAATAAATAAATAAATAAAATAAAGAAGGCGGTGGTCTAGTGGTTAGTGCACTGGACTTTTGGTTCAAGCTTGGTCTCTGCCGTCGTGTTGTTTCCTTAGACAAGAAACTTTACTCCACATTGTCTCTCTCCATCCAGGTGTATAAATGGGCACTGGCGACATAATGCTGGGGCGTATAAATCTTGTGATGGACTAGCATCCCATCCAGGGTGGAGTAGTAATACTCTCAGTCACTTTATGCTACAGAAACTGAGTTAAGCTCGCCACCAGCAGTTGTGAGCCATTAGGCTTGTGAAGACTTACCTTTTACGCAGAGGTCTTAGATATCCAAATTAAATAAATTATCAATTTATCGCTGGTTCACAATGAAGCTGGTCAAGTGAAAGAAGTGGAATTAGAATCAGAAGAAAATTCTGCTCTTATGACTAGTGGAAAATTAACACACCTGATGGAAATAATAAGTAATGGGAGCGTTAAACCAGAATGGGAGAAAAGGAAGTCATTCTGATCCTTCTGATTGCAATTCTGTTAAGCTGCTTCCAATTCTTTTGCTAGTGTAATGGCTCCATCAATTCCAAGCCCGCTCATCCCCCATTTGTCGGTGTGGATGGGTAAATACACTATATATATTTTGTATGAAAAGAAGAATTCTTGGTTACCTTTAACAGCCAAAAGAGAGAATCAAATCCTGCCCCAAGGTTGATAACCTGACAGTTACATTCTGTTTGTGAAAGGAACTGGTCCAACAGGGTTCGCATGCCTTTCACACGAGCATAGTAACCTGTTTGGAGTTTATTAATGACATTATTCCACCTTCAAAACAGCTACAATTAACTGTGTTTTACAGTAATGTAGGTGATTTACTGACATGGTACAATACAAAGAATCCTTCAAACAGTACATGTAGCTTAAAGTGCCGATAACTCTTATTTTTTTTAATCACAAATATTGATTCTTTATCAAGTGAATAATTGAGTGGTGGAATATTGTTTTAATTTGAGTGTTGCTCATGTGAGTTAAAGAGGTTTACATTTCCAATATGCTAATGAATGTGATGCCATTCTATCTATTATAGAAAAACGGCTTCTTTAAGCAATTTTAGCAAATATTGTGATGTGACTAAATCAGACAATAGACAATAGCTATAGTCAAATTCCCAAGGAGAAAAATATAAAATACTGGTTGGAATGATGTCACATTCATTATCATATTGGAGATATAAACCTCAATAACTCACAGATGCAGCACTCAAATCAAAATATATTCCACCACTTAATTATTCACTTGATATAGATTGAATCAATTTTTGAGATAAAAAAGGCACTTTAAAAATGAAAGAAAAATAATCATATGTAACACATGCTCTTGTTTGGTTGCATAGCCATTTTGCATGAAGTTATGCAAGTATGGATATGACTTCACACATCTGCATTTTCAAATGTGACCTTGTTCTCATCAAATCTGAATTATTTTATGTTGTTACATGACTAAGACAGTCAGAGGGCCAATAACTAAACTCAACCAATCAGAATGCTCAATTGCCGGTCCAATATTCTCTAAGTATTGGACCAGGCATTGTCCCGAATGATCCCGTGCGCTCCTCCCGCCGGCAGGAGTTGTGTAATAAATCTCTTATTAAGGTTACAGTGTACCTTCGGGGGTGTCTCCAGTATAACAGCTCTAGCGTCTTAAGATTACACTTAATATACCTAAACCCAGATATCAAATTAAAGCTTATAGAGCTGGCTATCTAAATATGGAAACCATTTGGCAATAAAATGAATTGTCGAATTTTTTACGACGTCTAAATTCGAACGTCCGAATCAGCTTTAAAACGCTATAACTCAAAGTGATTATTATATTTTGCTAATTTGATTTGTTCTCGGATTTCCGGACACGAAGCGCTAAAAAAACGTGTCGGCGATTTTCCATATTCAATTGCAGTGAAAAGTTACAGAATATTTTCGAAAAGGGGAGAAAAAAAATTGGAATGATCGCACGGAAATGCCTCTTGACGAAAAAGTTTTCGGAATTAAGAAATTCGCCGACACGTTTTTGTTGATTATATGTTAGCCTAGCTTCTGTCCAAATTTGAGGAAAATCGAACAAATTCCCTCTGAGTTGTAGCTCTTTAAAGTGTCCCCAACAAGCGAAAAATTAACTTTGAGAAAACGGCGCTTAAAAAAACATATCGCTTAATAAACAAACTCCGCCCACAAAAGTTATACCGTCATTTCTCCGTCAATTTTCACTATTTTTCGATACTTTTTTTTTTGGATGAAAGTTCATTCTGTAAACTTTATTTTAACGCCAAAAAAAAATTTTCAACAAATTTTCGATCTGAAGGTACACTGCAACCTTAACCAAGCTTGCTCTGGACCGTACTAGGAGAATATCGGCCCTTGGTCTTCTTTTTACGGTCCTCGCTACGCTCGATCCGTACTGTCAAGACCTCAGGCTGATATTCCCCAGTACAGCCCTCACGCTTGATCAATAAGATGTATTTGTACAACTCAATAATTATTGTTTTCTCAAGCAGCTTCTCCACATTTTTTAAAGTACAAGCTGGTAAAAAACCCTGAACATTCAAGCAAAGTCAAGGAGATATTCGAATATATGTGACCTACACTTACATGTACTGTGTGCTGTGGTTTAACTTTTTCCTTGGTTTGAAAATGTTCAAAACCAGTTTGATTTTTGTTTTCCTTTGTCTCAGAATATTGTAATGAATCTGAGACAAAGGAAAATTAAAACTAAACTAGTATCAAAATTTTTAAACCAAAGAGAAATTTGAACCATGACCGTCATGTACAACTGCATGCCACCTACAGTGTAAAGGGACACAGTGTCCCAGCAAAATAACAATTAAATTGTGTTTTCTTCATTTCCATGTCATATTGCCATATGCCACCAAATAAATAACTAAATTGGATAAACAGATTCTGTAGAGCAAAACAGAAGCAGTAGTTTGGAGAAAAAGTGCTGGATTACAAGGATGGAAGTGGATTACAGTTCATCAATTTTGATTTCATTTTTTTGTCTTTTTTGTTCATATTTCTTTGAATTCATCACGTTTGGCGATTTTATCTTCCTATTTTAAGATAATAGCAAGCTTAAAGCAAGCTCCTGGCCGTAATGTATTGTCATGAAAACACGACATTTCAGCCGGGACAGTGTCCCTTTAAGAATGTATGCGATGGCTCATTTCAGTAGATGTTCAGGTTGGGAAGGAGAGCATTTTGAACCCAAAGAACATCAACATAGACAGCAAAGAGCTATAAAGCATCACCTCTGTTAATTTCTGGAGTCTTCCTTTCTCCTATCTTAGAGAAGTGTTGAATAAAACTGTCTGACCAATATCCCAGCTGTACAGCAAATCTAAAAGTAACAAGCAAGGTCAGGGAAAGTACTGTTTCAAATACAATGGAGTGAACAAGTGGGATGAGTCATGGGGGACGACACTTAGCTCAGGTTGCTGTAGAATGAATCAGAGCATTACCACTCCTCCTCCCTGGATGGCATGCTAGTCCTTTGCAGGGATGCCCCACCCAGCATTTTTAGGTTTCCCTTACGGTTTGTTTTTACCTATTAAATATAGTGACTTGCAATAGGTAGAGAGAGATGATTTACGATTTACTTCTGATCAAAAACCTGATGTTACAGCAGGCCACTAGACTACTACATCTCTACATACGAGGATATCCTGAAATTTTCATCATCTGCTTAGTTATGTTCAACCCAAGCCTCCGAAAAAGAGAAAAGAGACATCCAGGCATTCTCTCTGATCTCAGTTTCAGGCTGGGATGTTGGTTGAGTAACAAGGTAACAACATTTCAGGCTGAAGTTAAGCTTCTGGTCAATGGTTGGTCCGGTTGGTGATTCATGACAAATCCCCCCCGCCCCCCGCCAAGCAATATGCAAATCTTGACCCAGAGTCCTAAAGGCCCCTACTGCTAACAAGAAGCCTGGGAACCCTGGGTACTTTGTATATTTTTGGGTGGGCATGTGTTGGAGGACTCTGAAACCTTTATGCATGCCAGACCATGTTAAGCTGATTTTGCAACCCTACACTAGACTAGACACCAAAAATCCCTACGATAAATATAAATATGTATCCTGCATAGCGTTAATTGCAGTTATGTAAAAAAGTGTTAAAAATGAAACTAGATGTTTCGGCAATGCTGCCTTCATCAGTAGTAAAAATGTATTCGTTGCTAACGTGTGTGAAAATTCAACAAATTCAAATTCGCGCGTGCCAAAGAAAAGTGCGCGCAAGGCTAGCATACGAGTTAATTATGAAAAGCCAAAGTCTTGGTTTAAACCACTCGGCGCCAAAGTCTTGTAATTGAAAATGAACCACATTTCTTTGCATCTTTGTCTTCTCTTCTCCAAAAATCCCTACCCTAGCTATCCCAGACTTGCTATTTTTAGAACTGTATCACTAATACAGCCCAAAGTACCAAAACCATCTGTCAACAATGTTGCCGCAATGATTTTATTTCTGTTTAGGTTAGTCTCTCTGTCTCTTCAGTTTCCCGGCAAATGGCAGGGGCGTAGCTACCTGTAAGCAACGTACGCATGTGCGTACCCAAAAAAGTTGAAAAAGAAGAAAGATTTGGTACTTGAGGGTGGGGGGATGAGGTAGGGGAGTGTTTAAAAATTGACTGTGCGTACCTCTGCAAAAATCCTGGCTACGCCCCTGAATGGGGTTTAATATGGTGTAAAAACCTGTGACTTTTTCCTTTGTTTTCTACCTTTGTTGTCTTGCACTCTATTGTTTCAGTACCTTTTGTTTTGTTTGTTTCACATCACTTGTGAGTTGGCAGGTTTTTACACCGAGGATGAGCCGACAAATGATACCCTATACTGATTTCTATACCCCATCCAGACTAAACTGCTTGAACACCATACCCTTCACAGCATTTCATACCAGTATAGCTTACATATGTGAGAAATGCTGCCAATCCCCCAACCCCCACCCCTGGTACAAGATCTTTCCCCTTAAAGAAAAATTTTAAGAATGATCCCAAAAATTCTCTACTATTGATATAGCACTTCCAGATCTAGGCATTTCTTCATAGTGGCTGTTAAAAAATGTATTCGAATCAAAGGGAAACAATCACAGATGTTTCTATAGCCTGACAGTGCTACACCACAAGTGTGGAATTTTTCTAGTTTCTAAGGAAGTGGAAGCACTGACATGTTAAAACGTCTGTCTGTTTTCTCAAGCTGGATTGACGTCCAGGGGATGCATATGTTGTTATTTTATCGAAGACATACGAAAAGTCACTAACTACACAATACTGTATTAAAAAAAATATCAGCGAAAATGCACAAAAATCTATAATTTGTATTTTTTGGGGGGTTGTGCAGCGTTATCTTCAGTAATTTCATACCTCTTGCAAGCCGTTGCGTCGTCGTTGGTGGAGATAACACCCTCATCTTGTGACATTCTCTTCTTCAAGCATAAACTTCATCAAAATAAACACTCCACCCACCGCACGTATTTGAAACCAGCCGCCATCTTCGTTCACGTTGCCAAGAGTTCCCGTGTCGAGCGATCGAGCACTATGGGATTGAGTACAAGAGAGACACTGGGGACGACTTACAGGGGGGGGGGGGGGGCGATGGGGTGCATTTGTGGGGGTGAAAGTAACGTTAATTTTGCGACCCTCCTGGTAGTAGTTGTGAATATAAAGTTCTGATATAAAGTTTTTTAGTGGGATGTTATTTAGTATTAAATGAAAATATCGGCAAGAATGTACAAAAAAATTAGTTGACG
This sequence comes from Cladopsammia gracilis, assembly GCA_022457155.1. Lineage (NCBI taxonomy): Eukaryota > Metazoa > Cnidaria > Anthozoa > Scleractinia > Dendrophylliidae > Cladopsammia > Cladopsammia gracilis. The sequence continues at coordinate 144,911 of JAJGOT010000579.1, forward strand.
TTACTATCTTTTAATTTTTCTCAAAATGATGAGCTTTTTCCATTGCAAACTTACCAAAACTCTTTGCGCCTGATCAAAATGCAGTTCACAGTTTTTAAATGCTTAGAACTTTTTTAGTAAACTTTTAAAACGTTTAGTAAATTGACAGTATATTGGCAATATATTAAACTTTAAACATTGATAAACTCCTGTAAGTTAAACATTAACTTACAGGAGATAAAAATGACAACCTTAACTTTAAGTACTTTGCTTTACTTTTGCAAGTTTCTCTCGTTTGACTGCTAGGGCTAGCCTGAGTAGCAGGTGTTGGGGAGAAGTATTGAGACCCCCATTTGTTCATTTCTGTGGACGTATGGGGGCGGGATTGAAGATGTTTAAGAGACTGAAAAAAAGTTTTGGCCCATATTTTTTTGGCAAGAAAGGGGGTAGGCACCAGGCCCGTCTCCTAGATCCACCACCCAGGGGATACTACAACGAGCACCCCTGTCATTTTTTATATGGGAGTCCCCTGGGATCTACCATAGGGTTAATACAAAGTCAACCATGTACTACACTGTTTATACTTGTTTATTCATGAACAACCACAAGTCATCAGCCGAAGACAACTATTCATTAGATAACTTAACCAGTACTGATAATTAAATTAATGACTCTCTGTCCCTCGTTCTATATGCATATTTCACTGCATGCAAGTCGCATCACACTTTGCTAACAGGGGTACAATAGTTGTCACATCTGAATAATACTATCACAAGTGTCAGCAAAAACCTTCGAGGTTCTTACTGTCACTTACTAGGATTTAAAAATAGAACTCACGCCTGGTTATCAGTGGTGATTCACCTTGGGAAAGAACCATCAAGCGTCTGCTATGAAAATAACGAAGATTTAGAATAATATCTTTGTTTACTTTTCTTGTGTTCCTGTTTAAGTGACATGTATGCAATGAGCTGTAAACTGTACTTCCCAGATAGAAACAATGTCTGGCAGGTTGAAACAAAATAATTTGGAACTGCTAACAAGAGAACAATGTGGCAACACAATTTATAAATAGAAAATTTCATTATTCCACTTTTGCAGACAATGCAGTACAGTGGGGCATCTTTTTGTTTATGCTTGATCTGAAAAGAAACCATTTTTTTATTCTAAAACTTCTAATTTGAAAGATGGTTCATTCCAGATATAAATAGTGAATCAGAATATATAATAATATTTATTGTTATCAGATATTAAACACTGCACAATCTAGAGATGGAGTAAACAAGTTAGTAAATATAATTATTTCAAACATAATTTATTGATGCCACTTCCTGAGTTTTAAGGAAGGCAACCTTGGAAAAGATAAATTGCTTAATCATCACTAGATTGTCCAACAAACTTACTGTCCCACATACACTTTTTTAAGGGTACTTTAACATTTAGTAGCCTTTGACTGTAATACAGCTCTTGAGTTTACTTAAGCCACTATGCAAGTGATCAATATATTTTCTGAATGTCTGATAGCAGACTTGATTACTTACTACCTACAAAACAACTGAGGAAAAATAAGATATTACCTTGAGGATGAATAACTTGTGTATAAGATTTGATAAAGGTCAACTTAAGGTATAAGGTGCTCATTGAAATATCAGTCTTCTTCATTCACAAATTAGATGAGAGAGCACGACATATAGGCAGGATGAAAATACAGTTCAACCCCATTAATACATACACCAGAGACAGACTGAAGTGTCCATTATTATAGAGGACTTTGGAACCAAAATAATACAGTGTGCGTAATAGAGTGATGTCCGTATTATAGGTGTCTGTGGGGAGAGGTTCCACTGTAATGACTTTTATCATATCAATAACAAAAATCTTGATCTGCATGCCTATTTCTTATGTAATTGACATGCGGTCACGTGGGTGTCCAATTACAGGTGTGCAATTACAACCACTTGTAATGGATAGCTGTCACTGGACACCTATGTTGCGCGCACATCAATCGGGTGCACTTAAATGGTTCTTTTTTGTCTGTTTCTTTACTCGTTTCAAACTCCTAGAAAACATCCCTGAAATTACTCGCCTGACTACTTCCTGAATTGTACTCCACTCAGTTCAATTACTATTATGAATAATAATATTAGAGGAAACTCATAACAAGTTATTCAAAGGTCAAGTCTATGAGGTTATAAAATTATATTCTGTAATGAAGTAAAGCATGGTTTGAGTTAGTGATTAGTAATAGTAATTGGACTGAGTGGAGTACAATTTAGGGAGTAATCGGGTGAGTCATTTAAAATGGGCCGAGCGAATAGTGTGAGGACGATTTGAAATTACGAGCATGATTACCCCTGAATTGTACGACAAGAAGTTCAATTACTAATTAATCGCATCAATAACAAAATTCGAGATTAAAAGTCAATGTGGATTTTTTTGTACTCAAAACGTCCAGGATATTTTCTATCAGTTTGAAAGTAAGAGGAAAACAGCAAAAAAGAACCCATTAAAGTGCAACGTAACATAGGTGTCCAATTACAGCCATCCAATTACAAAAAGTTGTAATTGAATAGCTGTAATTGGACACCCACGTGACCATGTGCCAATTACGTAAGAAATAGGCACGCAGATGACCAATCACAATCAAGAATTTTGTTATTAATATGATTAATTTTGTTACAAGTTGTTGATGATTCAAGTTATTAACATTCTACAGTATTTTTTTTCCAAACCTATATCAAAGCCCTGCCAGGGGGAGTCCCAGTGTTGCTTGGCTCTATTTCAAAATGTCTTGTGTCACTGTTTCAAAGTTCACCAGTTCTAAAGCATTTCAGACTCCATGATGGGTCTTACTTGTCTCTGTCGCTATTTTGTGATATGTAATTTTTTATAGCAATTTCATTTTAAGTGCTGTCGCTACTTTTATTCCCAAGTAGCTTGTTGGAATTCACCCTGACAGGGTCTCTATATTGCTTGCTTGCTATTTAATTTATGAGTGGACACAAAGAGCACCTTATACCTTAAAAGGGATTTTTTCATAGATTTTTGTACATGATTTCTTTAAAAAATATAAAAGCTTTCTTTTTAATTAAATCAGATTAATAATATTAGTTAAACTAAAGACACACAATATGCAACATCAAATTGCACAATAATTAAATTACTGAACCACAACTCAAGGCAAGATCTTATCATGACAATAGACATAAACCTTTCTTTTTTTGCCATTGCATAACCTGATCGTTAAAAAGGTCAGAGCCAAAGGTTGCTCGCACTCTACTCCCTCCTCTCTCCTTGTTTGAGGGCTTGTTCATAACATCATCTGATGACATCAACAACAAACCATCAAACAAATAACATCACAAATGGAGATGGGAGAGTGAGTGCAAGCAGCTTTGAACCGTTTGAGAATCAAGCTAGCCATTAGCAAGAAAGTTTGAACTCAGCCCCAAATAATGAGGTTGATCCATTAACATGTTTGCCATGGCCTTGCAGTTGTAGGGACAAAAACACTTAAAATAAACTACACCCTTATAATCACCTTCTCAACAATACCTCAACTCTGGCAAAACAAGATCTTTGTGTATTTTTCTGTGTTCTTTTAAACTTTGCTTTGGACAGTCAACTATACCAATCAGCTATTTATTGTGCTTGATTATACTATCAAGTCACACATTCATTGTCTAAAGTCTTTAACTTCAAGCTGTTTAAATGGATGACTCGGTTCAATGGTATACCTCTTTTCCACCAGTCAAGCTGATTTATTTGCTTCCTGGAAAACACTATTTTTGTCCAGACCATAGTTTAATTAAAAAAATCATGCAAGACCTTATTAAATCTCTATTTCACAGGAATACATACAACAACTCTCCAGATTAATACCAGCTGGAAAGTTCTTTTTTAAAAAATAAATACTTGGAAGTATTAGAAATCTTAAATGACAGCACTCTCTCGCTCCCATACAGTATCTCTGCACAATTATTAAATATTCTTAAATGCCTTTATAAATGTGATTTTTTTTGTGCTACTGGAATTTGGAATTTATGTTACAATAAAATGCTTTTTCAGCAATACAAAATATCTGTACAAATTGGACACAAACTCTACTCTGAATTTAAAACTGTCTCACGTAACTCGAGATTATAGACTGCAAACTGCCTCTTTCATTCATTCACTCAAGTAGCGGACATGACGGAAAGCAGACTGGCCAGCTCCATCCTGATACTGGTGATTTATTACCATAACTTAAGCTGTTTTTTACAACACTGGCTCAACATCATTTGGTTCAATTCAATGTCAACACCATCGATTTGACTCAGTTTAAATGTTGTGAAAAACAACTCTCTATAGCCATGTGATCTGTTCTTTTCTCACTGGCACCCATTTTTTAACTACACCTGCACCTTGACAAGGCCTTGCATTCCAGGGCTTTGATAATTACTTTTGGGAATTCTACTCGGCCTGAAATCAAAAGCAACAAATCTGTTGATATTGGTAAACAAACACATACAAGTGAGTACAGTCGAACCTGTATTAAGCGGCCACCCTCAGGACTTTGGAAATTGGCCACTCAATACAGGTTGGCCGCTTAATACAGGTTCATTGAAAATACTTTTTGGGCATACAGTATTATAACACAATCAAGTGATCTCTGCCTTGTGGTAATTGTTCCCCACAAGCCAAAGCTACAGAAATCTACAGTTTCAAGAGTTGGATGTTGGAAAACTGCCTCTTAACCATGTTCCTACCCTAATGAACTGAATGACAAATGAGTTCAAGTGTGGCTGCCTAATACAGGTAAAAATAACAAAGACAGAGGTGACAAATACAAAGTTTATATGGGTGAAAATTTGGGACTGTTAAAACTGCCTGTTTAATAGAGAATGGCTGCTTTATACAAGGCAGTTATATACAGGTTTGATTGATGTATATTAATCAGTATAGTCACAATTACCTTGGAGAATCTGAAGGGCTACTAGAACCAGTTGATCCTCTTGGATTCCGAGGCTGATCCTTAACAAAGTTCCGACATGATGCTAGCTTGGATTCAAGAGCCTGGATAAAAAGAGAAACAACCTATCAATGATTTCATTGAAAAATAATTGCTGTGTTGTTAGATAAAACAAACCTAAGAAAAACACCTTCATCAAGTAAATATGTTAGCTGTACACTAAGCAATGATTCATGCATGCAGCATTACAGCAATTTTGCAAAACGTTGCCATTATTGCAGTTCACCTACAGGTATTTTGAGATGATTGCCTTCCATGCCACCCCTTACAGCAATTTGCACAACTTATCGAAGGGGTGATTATTAGAGAAACTACATGTAGGTCAGAGATGACTGGCATGCTATCCGCGCTCACGCAGGATAAGAGGCATTGGATCATCCACACTCAGACCTGCTCGAGGGTGCCTCATTAGGGTTAGTAGATTATTAATACCTGAGAATTACTGCTGCAATTCAATTCTCTACAAAAACTTACCCCAACTTTTCTAAGAAGATCTCCAACAATGTTTAGTGCTGAAATCCTTGCAGAAGGTGTCAGTGGTGAGCTGCCATATCCAGTATGAAGTGGTGATGTTCCAATGGAGGCAGTTGATAAATTCGCTAGATTATCAGAATTCTGAGTAGTAGCATCTGGCTTTGTAGGAGTTCCTTCCATTTTTGATGGCTCTTTGTTTTCTTTGTTACTTCCTTTGTCTTTGTTCAAATCTAAACCTTCACCAGGCTTCTTTTTCTCTTTCTCTTTGACTGCAAGTTCTTGTCTAAGGTCTAATGAGAAATTGCAGCACATTGTCTGTGTTAAACAAGGTATTAATACTTCTCCCTGGGGGGGAGGCTAGTTCATCACAAAGGTACACCCTGGCATTATGTTTGCCAGTGCCCATCTGATACACCTGGGTGAATTAAGAGAAGGGTGTGGAGCAAAGTTTCTAGTTAAAGCGTTGAAGAACCAACAAAATAACCACTTGACCACTGTGTCTTCACACTTGTTTAACAAGATTTACACTTTAGGACATTTGCATGAATCAATGGAGACAAACTATCTTAATCAAATTTTATTTAAGTGGGCCTGCTCAGTACAAATAATTTAAACTAGTGGCATCCTTTCAAGAAAACTTAACCTTTAAAGAGAGCATTATGTGTACAGCTACAGTCTAGCAGTTTGCAAGATAGCAGTTTGCTTCCTTGGTTTGGCACTCACATGAATTGAGTATGCATGTAATAAGGTTGTGCATAACTGAACAATTAGGATGAATGTCTACAAATGAACTCTCTAGAACTTCACATTAAACACCTATTATGCTTTTTTATTTTACTTTAGTTTATTTGTTATACTACACAAAGATCTTCTTTCATCATAGCCTACATCTATGACCTTTGATATCATAATCTCCTCCACAGACTGCAAAGAGAATTAAACACTTAGGTATTCAGGTATTAAGCAAAATATTACCACTGACTTGTATTCCATAAACAGTATCATTTGCTCAAATAAACATTATGTTCTTTGTAGGTCAGTATCTGATGAAGTCATTTTCTAATAACATACAATATCTCCAAACCAAAAGATAAGAAGCAAAGTAATGTAGGTAATTCAAACATAAAAAGATAGTGGAAAAAAATAGTTGTAAAAGCTAAGTTTTCATATTATACAGTCTAAAACTGTTGCAAAATAAGGTTACTCAACATGTTACAGTCTTACCTCGAGCTTCATCCTTTAGTCTCTGTACAGATTCTTGAAGTGTCTCTTTTTCATCCAGTTCATTTTCAAGAATGGCATTTCTTTCTATGGCCTAACAATGTTAAAAAATAACAAATTGAAGTTGGTAAATTATATGTTTCATGAACTGGCTGAGGCCAACTTCTACACTAAAGAGTGATCCAGACAGTTCAAACTCAAAGGTAATTATTATAAATAAAGAAAAACAACAGGAAATTAAAGATGAACACATTGATCACAATTCAAAATTAGAAGCATGTATTAAACATGCACGAGTCAAAGGATTGTCAGTGGGAAGTCAAGAAAAGGTTAACCTCTGCTCTTAAGAGGAAGATCACATCATTGGAATGAAAATCCCTATATCTTTTGCAAAATCAAACTAACTCCAAAAACTTCAGAATTATTAAAAAGAAGTAGCATTAACCATTACATCCCAATCAAAGATCAACTGTTGTTGCTTTTCGGCCTACAGCTGAAATCCTCAAGTAGCCATATGTATTTAGAATTGTATATCATCCTGTGGTTCTGTTTGATTCTAAATACTTTGCAACTGGGAACTTTTGCAATTTTATCATTGAAAACAATGTAGAGTAAAATAACTTTGCATGTTTTATGTGGAGTTCTGATTGCGGAAACAGGGCAACAGGAAGACCTACTGGTAATCACATTGACACCTTGAAGTGACAGCGGCTTCGACATTAAACACTTGTTTGGATAGCACCAACATTCTAGGTTTTGTGAATGCTTATCCAAGTTGGATAGTGATTTATCCAGTGGAGAGCGTTATCCACTCTTTTATTGCAACTGGCACATATTGGAAAGCCACCATAATTGCTTGGAGGGAAAATGTGCCATAATAATAACACTAAGATTTACGTTAAAACCTTGTGTTTTATATTTTAAACTTGATCACCGCCAAAAATGCCATTCTTGAAAGTCAAGTCTAAAATGTGGCAACACAAGAGGCAAACAAATCAACTAAATAGACAATGAATGAATAAAGGGGTTAGTTTCAAAAGAAACTGCGGTGCTTTGTCAGTGGGGGAGTGAACAAGAAACTTGGTTTGGTAAGGTAAATTAGCCACTGTAAAGAGATGCAAAAGCTGATGTTTTAGCCTACGCTATCTAGAAACATCAGCTTGCCACCACTCGAAATGTCAGTGGCCAATTTACCTTATCAACTTGGTTGATAAAACCAAAATTTTCTTAAATAGACAAGTACCTGATTCAGCTTCTGCTCAAAGTCCTCTAACGAGCAAACAGTCGCCCTAAAATTCAAACCATGATGATTAGCAACACAGAATACTCAAGAAAATATTTCACCTATTTTAAACATGAATTTCAAAGGAAACAGCTGAAGTGAAAGCTTTCTCAAGATTTGGTTTCGTTCAGAACAAGATATCCTTAGAAGCTCCAATCAACAGTCAAAGTAATTAATTATAAAGCAAAATAAAATTAAAATAAAATTTCATAAAATAGTTCATGTAGTTGTAAATTGCACGATCCCTTTCATTTCAAGCTCAAGTGATCAGAAAAGTTAAATTAGAAATGTAAAATAATCTTCCCAGCATGACAACAAATTGACACTCTCCCACTCAACAGGTCAACCAACCTTACAACCCCAGATTTGTGTTAAAACATTTAACAGCCTTGCATCAAAGCAAAGCCTTGCATTTCTAGTAATGATAAAGCTTGCCTTATCTGATCAAAAACGTTTTAAAAAAAGCAGTAGTTGAAAGATATATACTTTTTGATGGAGTGTCATGGCTACCAATGTTTTCTTTTAATTCTCCCACCGTGCCAATTAGAAGGCACAATAGAAGGCTTGTTCTTTAAATTTTATTTTCACAGGCATACTTTGAATTCATTCTTTTGTAAAACAAAAGGAACATTCAGATTGCATGAAAACGTAATTTTATCCTGCAGTGTGGACATTTAACATTTCCATAATTACGCCTAAAATAAACTACATTTTAACTTACCATAGTATTATTTTGGCATGGGAGGTCCAACATAAAAATGCTCTACTTTATTGTTTAAGTAGAATAGCGACATTACGGGACAACTACTTTCTTCGTATTCAATAGGCCAGGGTCAAATCATCATAATATAAATCGACGCATTTTATGCAAAGTAGCTGTGAGATACATTATTAAGCAATCCACTTTATATATAGCAATGGAAAAGCAACAGTTTGTTTCCTAAAGTATTTTGCAACAGCTACATTAATATCAATCGGTGAAACTATAAAAGAGCTTTGATCTGTAAACGTGAACACCTTTGTAACTTAGTATACATGGCAACAGAAATCGATACGGAGGTTATTTCCTCTTTCGCTGGTGCGATACGCGAGATTGTCACATGCCTGAAACTCACTCGCACACGGCGAAAACATAAATTTAGCCAATAATATTTAAACAAAAAAATAGGTTTATAGAGTCACTGATCTGTAATAATAAATGAGCTCCAAAAATGTTCAGTTTCTTTGGTTGACTAAATATCGCAGATTGTAATAAATATTGCAAATCCATAACAACGAAGGAAAGAAATTTTGCGCAAGACAGGACAACATCCAAATACAATTAATGAGGCAAAAAAATCATTAGGTCATAATATGAAATGGCGAAATGATAAAAATAATGTGTACATATTGTTGTTAATTTTGATTTTAGTTCCAGAAAATTAAGTCGAAACTCGACAATTTATTTTTCGCTATTTCACCTTTTTGCTCGCTCAAGATCGTCGTTCGCTTGTTCGAGTTCCCGAACGTATTTTGAAACCTCTTCTCGCACAGCTTTCAGCTGGGCAACTTCATCCTGAAGCGACGATATCGTGAGGTAGGATTCATTCTGGCTAGCATCTAGTCGCGCCTGAAACGATAGAGAACAGAATAGTGAAAACAGATCCGCCGTCAAATTACTCAAGAATATCATAAAAATATGGCCGCCGGCGTACGCAAGCAGGTCTTGCATTATTTACAAATTTTCATTTAAACAACAGACGAACTCGCGAAACAGAATTTACGCCATTAAAGTTAATATTTTCCCATTTACCTTTAAACTTTCGTTCTCTGATTCCAGTCGTGTCTTAGCTGCTAACAGCTCTCGCTGTCTGGCTTCGGCTTGCTCTAACTGCGTTTCCAACTCTGCTTCTAATTCGCGACTACCTTCTTGAAACTCGTCGAGTTCATCTCTTGCTTCTTGCAACCTTTTCCCAAAAGAAATATTGAAATTAAACCTTCATTTATCCATCCTTGAAACTGTGAGAATGTCATCAAAGAACATGGCCCAGAAAACACTCACTTTCGTTCTAAATCCTCGGCAAGTTGTTTCCAGTAACTCGCCTCTTCCTTCGGGTCGGCGAATTCCAATTCCTTTTCGCCCGTAGAAATACTCATTCCCGGCTGTCGCATAAGGGCGGCAAGATGTTTCAAACCCAATACCACAGAAAATTTACTGATCTAGAAATCTAAAGACGAAGCAGGAGAGGAGCCGGTCTCAATCAAGCTAAAATTTAGTTTACGACTCGAAGCTCACAACGAAATTATCAACATGCAAAACCGTTCCCCTTGATGACGTCAGCTCACGAGATGTGAGGGATTGTGGGATGGAAATGGCACGAAATGATAAAATGTTTCGCGTGTTTTCACACTTTCTCATTCAGTCGAACGTGAAGTTTTTATGGTTTTATGGGTTAATGTGTTTATGGGTCACAGACAACAAGTGAATCATCTCGGTTCATTGAATACTGTATTCCTGCAATCTATATATGGTATGATTGTTGGGCGTGAAACGATCATGGCAGAACTTAGTCTTTCATATTGTCACTAGATTCAACAAAGGCCAACCGACCCTGGGAGGATGAAAAACTTTGGGCAGCATTAAAAGTTTTTACTTGTGATAGAATAAAAAATACTTCTGTCGTATATTAATTCAAATTCCAGAATTAAAAAAAAATGAGCTTATTTGATGATATATCTACTAAGAAGTTTAGAAAAAAGTGAATTTGTCGCCGAACGTTCGTCGCCCTGCCCTGGAGCTAAAAATAGTATTTTGATGACGAAAACATTTAGAAACAACAAAAACCTGCTCTTTAATTTTTTTATTTGCTATATTCTATTAGGAAAATGCAGGTTTCCGTGAATATTTCTGTCATATGGCACGTTTTGCTACAAATTTCTTCTTGACAAAATGCTGGCTTGAGCGAGTGGGTGCCGTGACTGGTCAACCATTTCAACACTAGACTAGACATTTGTACTGGTTCACCGGCTCAAAAACACTTGAGATATTGAGAGCCCTTAAAAAAAATCTCAGAAGTCACGCGCACTCAGTTCGTGATATCGTGTATGGCAGTGGATATCGTGCAGTAGCTGAATAAGTAAACCTCAGTAAACTGCACGTGGTCGGCGGGCTTTCTGCCGTCTCCACTGTAAATGAAGACAATGAAAGCGAACCTTGATTTAAGGCGGTTAGTTTCTGAAGAAGATGTGGCGCTGCGTCGTTCCAGGGGCGGATCCAGGGGGGTTAAAAGGGTGAATTTTCACCCACCTTTTCTGAGACCCTTTCTTTCTCTTTTCTAACAATCATGTTGCTGATGCACTGACCTCAAACACCTCAACCAGGCTTTGGTTCTATTGCATTTAAAATTTCACCCCCATTTCAAAATCCTGGATCCGCCCCTGCGTTCGGTGAAGGAGATAAAAAAAAAACATGAAATTAAAGTTTTATTAACTGCCGATTTGACAAGGTACTGAATTGGCCACCGTAAACGATATCTAAAAGCTGACGTTTCGAGCCAAGGCCATCGTCAGGGCGAATTGATAAATGTATTCGCTTTGACGAAGAGTCGAGCTAGCGTTCGAAACGTGAGCTTTTGAATCTCTTTTATTATGGTGACCAATTGACCTTATGAACTCATTTGATAAAACCGAATTTTCTGGTTTAAGGCGATTCTGGATAAAATCCTAAACATGGCCGGTAACCGCTCGAATAAAAGCCGTTACGCAACACTTTGGTGTTGTCCTATTATAGTTAATTTTCCCGAGATAAATATTTTGTAGAATTGAATAAATGTTGCTTTGCTTTTTTTATCATTTCATTAACATTTTACCTGGCTCAGCCAGGCTTGCGTGTCTAAAAGCACGAATTTACCCAAGCGTGCGATTGTGGTAATTTAAAGAGGCCAGTTCATGTATCAGTTTTTGTAGAACAGCTACATGTACTTAACTTTCATATCTGTGGTTCCCACGCCAAAACTTTCTCACACTCATCACCCGGTATTTTGAGTCTAATACCGTGACATGAAAACCGGCGAGCACGTATTACATGTTCCCACCTCTACCTCCTCCACCGGCTGGCCAATATGATCAAAGGAGTGCCTATATTAAATGCTATAAATGGTTTCGTTATTTGTAATTGAGTTTCTAAGAAACATTACCTAGTTACTAAAAGGTCGCCTTGGTTTTTTGCTTTTGTTAAAAAAAATTGCTTCTATTTCACCGAAGCTTGCAAGGTTACAATTAGTGAAAGGAAGGCATGCGCGAACTCGCGCGAGCCGAACCCTCTCGCGTTTTTCTTAGTGCGTGTCTTGCGTGCGCGCGTAGATAAGTTTACATTGTTTCAGACTTTTGGCATCACACGTGGATAAATGTATTGATATCAGCGGGCCTGCAAACGGCGAGACTGCGGCGTGAAACCACTGCCGGGGAACCAATCCATCCAATCACAACGCTTCGGGCTTTTTCCGCGTTGCCGATAAAATCTAAAGGAGGAAGTTAATCATTTCCCTAAAGTAGAAAATTTCGCAAAGTTCGGTCGTGGAATGCACAAAGGAAGTCAAGGCATTCTTGATTTGCTTGGCCTTTCGTATAGAACATATAAACGGAAGTCTTTGAGAGGATTTGAGAAGCACTGTTTAAATTAAGAATATTAAAATAAGGGTTTGTATTGAAAACCAAAATATTGGGCTTAATATATTGTTCTTTTTTTTTTTATTTTGTTTCTCTGTTTCTTTGCCATTAGGATGTTTGCTGATGTTTTTTTATGCACCAGGGAGGCTTCATATACTTTTTATTGCAATGTAGTACCGTCTAAAATGCTACTTGGAGCATCACCACATTGTCATTTCCAGAATCGTATTAAAACCTCTTAGTCTCCGACATTTTTTTAGCTGGGTAGCTGTATCCTGTGGTAACGATATTGCAAAAATCTGTATAAGGATTCAATACATAGGTCAGTGATTATATTGGAAAAGAAACCCAAGGGATTCCGCTAAAAATCAACCGGAAGTCAAGAACTCACAGCTTTTGTGATCGAAGGCTATTTTGGTTTTTACGACGGAAATAGAACCTTTCCTAAATATAGACAATATAGGATATACGTGGTTAGTTTCTGAAGAAACCGTGACAATGTGTCGATGTGAAGTGGTATTAACTGAGTTCAGTTGTTCACTCTTGTGTCCAAAATTCAAGACAAGGAAAAGGCTTTCAGTAAAAACATACACTTCCTGTAAAATTTCAACAATCTGTATCACTTGCCTTATTTAAGAGTCTCATCAAAGCCCGCTTCCTTTAGCACTTAACGAAATCTAAAATTTATTTTTTATATATACCAGTTCACATCTGTAATTTTTTCCCTAGTTTTTAATAAATTTTAACCAGTTTTAACTATTAGAGGTTTCATATTTTTATAAATTGTATCATCTTTTCTTAGGGACAAATGTCCATATATGCTGTAACAAACTGTACCAAGTAAACCAAAAAATTCTGTAATATTCTTACAAGTATTAAACTTCTGCATATCTAACCAATATATCACTATTAAAAAAAATTCCAATTAACTTTTTAGTTCCTACAAAACATACAGAGTCCCCGCTACTTGAGTTACTAAATTAGATTAGGTCGGCAATGTTTGTCTTGCTTATTCCATTTGTAAAGCCTGTTTAAAGAAGCCTGCCGATGGCCAAAATCAGTTACGGTCACTTTTTTTCCAAAGTTTAAGGTAAGGCTGGCTTTCAGTTTGGGCTCTGTCATGTCGTTGTCGTGTTAAATGTTCTACGTAGTATCAGCCTTGCTTCAGTTACACTTTGATTTTATCTATATTTTTGGCTGACTAGATATTAGCTGATATTCTCTAGATCCTACGTACACCAGCAGCATTTTTGTTCGCGGTCCTTTGCTTCTTATTTACTTTTTTCCGCCCAAACAAAGTGTCGGTCATTACATGCAAATCTATCATCCATAAATGCGATCAAAGACCACTTTTGCGCTATAAATAAACAAATGTACCTCCCGTAAGCGAAGGTGGTCGCTTGCGGTCGGGAGATGGTCGGTAACGGTCGGGAGATGGTCGCTTGCGGTCGGGAGATGGTCGGTTACGAGAGTTCAGACCACAGTGGGTCTTGACTTTGAACTGAAACTGTAGTCATTTTAATGTACAAAGCACCTACCAGCGAAAATGTATTTTATCATATAGAAGTTTTAGTAAAATTGACTAATAGCTCCCCAAAATATCTGTCGGCCGACAAACGACCAACAGTCCGCCGACAATAGATTAAGTCGGCCGATAAACGGCGAACTGTCGGCCGACTGTTTACCGACAGTTTCGTTGTTTTGGAGTTGTAGGTTGAAGTGTAACACACTATTCATTTCGCGTCTGTAGTGGCATCAAAATATCCGCGGCGAGTGGTCGCTTACAAGAGGTTAAATTCAATAAAAAAATTCAAATTACCAGCGTTGAAAGTGCATGTCGCGGTCGCGGTCGCGGTCGCGGTTCCCTAGCTATACGAGAGGTTTCAACTATAATGATTTGAATTTGAAAAGTGGTCGCTTACGAGAGGTGGTCGCTTACGATCGAAAGTGGACGCACATTTAGGGTTCGAATGTTTGCTGTTAATATGACCAACGGGGGCACTAGATAGGCATGCAGTAAAACCTGTAATAAGCAGACCCCACACAAAGCGAACACCCTCTATTAAGCGAAGTTTGCCTTATACACTTCAAGTGACGTCTGGTTCGAGCATCTCTACTTAGAGATCCGGAAAAACTGAACCAGTGCATTTTACTTACGCGTTGTGTGGACCTCTGCATTCAAACGTTTCTCATGATTAAGCGGAGACCGGCTTGGATCCCTAAATTTGCTTCCCATTTTTATAGTAAAACGAATCTGTATTCAGCGGACTCCTCTCGAGGTAGCCTGCGAGCAAGCTCTTGGGCTCGGGTTTGGGGGAGGGGGAGGGGAGGGCGAGATCCTTTCCCTCCCCCTCCCCCAAACCCGAGCATGTACGAGAGCTTGGTCGCAGGCTAGTCCCGAGGGTGTCCGCTTGATATGGGTTTCACTGTAACAGGATGTAACTGGCAAAAAGCTAATATTTTATCATTTTAAAATTGGTTTTTAGGGCCACTGGTTTTTCAGTATCTTCGAAATCACGATACTGTCATGTGTTCTACTCTCATAAAATAAACTGAGTCGTCGCTTCCTTCCTTCCTTCTTCCTTCCTTCCTTCCTTCCTTCCTTCCTTCCTTAGCTTACAAAGTCGTTACTAACAAAAATCGACAAACAACGAAAAATATGATTGCGAAATTCGTAATTAATGTACATAATTATCAAGTTATTTCCTCTCTTATTAGATATGGTTTACGTATTTTACAGTAGACACAGAAACAAATAATGTGTTTAGAAAGGAGTCAATATTTAGAGAAGGAGGGGGGGTTGTGTTAGGTTTCGTTAGGCAAAACGAAGCAAATAAGCAAGCAAATGAAATTTGTACTGTAATGGCGTTCGGTGGTTTAGCACTTATATATACAGTGTTTAGGATATTTAGCTTTCATTTATTGTTGTAAGTAACTCTACAAATGCGTTAAAAGATTACAGGTCCCCACCGGCAGCTGGCCCTCGTTGTTGTAGTGGATATGGATCGATATTAGTGAAGCGAACGACTCGGGTTCGAGCGACGCATACACGGTTCTGACCTTTTTTCCTTCTTTTGCTCTAAAGTGTGAAATAAATTTTATTCCACGTAATTTTACGTCAAAGAAAAAAGTCATTTTGAGAGATGGAAACAAGTGTTGGAAACTGGCCAGTACAGTCCCGGGAGTACAACGCAGCGTTTTGGTTTGAACAATACTGTTTTGGCTGGCTAGAACCAGCCTTCACGACCATCAGGTTTAACTGGTATAAAATTACTCAGTTTGGATAGCGGTGGATTAGGTTTCTTATCAAGCCACGCGTGCAGCTAGCGAAGTGTGTATTATTTGGTAAAACAACACTATGTCAAAGAATCTAAATAGATTTTACTGACTCCTTAGGAAAGTGTCCGATTTTCACCCTTTTCACATAGTTACTATTATTTAGCGGCGAAAACAATCTTTTTATTGATGTCCCAGTTGCTAGCTACATTTACTATACCGGCTAATGCTGGCAATACAGAGAAAACAATATAGAAAATCCCATTCTATTAAAACTCTTTAATTTGCATCGATACTTGAATGACATAAACTATTTCTATTTGTCTGAAAAATAAACATTTTTTAAAATCAATTTAACAACCTTATATTGCAACGCCTTCTCCAAAATATCATTACTGACTTGAGCGAAAACGAGCAGGAAAAGATTATATAGAAACAATACGAAACAAAGAAACTAAATATAATTTTACTAGCAGGAATTTCTAAAATGTATTCATTTGTAAAGTGGACTTATCACCTTAAATTGAGATGTATTGTAAGCCTAGTAATACACTTTGCTAATTAAATATGTCTTCACGCAAATATAACAAAATATAAATATAAATTCTACCTTAATAAGAGTAGGAAATAGAAATGAAAAAAATATAATAAAATGAATCACAAGTGAAAATATACTGTTCATGCATACTAATCTGCTAACATGATGTTATTGTCTCTCAAAATTGAAGTAAGCAATTTTGGAAAGGACCAATAATATATTTATTAGTCTCAGTTTAACTCATTCACACAGTTATGCGCAGCTGCCTTAGAGGTGATTTTAACCATTTCTTTAGCTCTAAAATACGAATGTATAAGGCAAGTCAAATATTAAATTTCGACAGAACAAACCCACAAGACACGTAACCTAATTCAGTATACCTTGAGAACTGACTATGTCTGATGAACTTGTCAGTCCGCCCATTAAAAATAGACAGCTGAACCCATTCAAAACCCTCTGTGATGACAGTTTCTAAGGCCATCGTGTACGTAGTCATATCGGTATAACTAATCGCTTGTCTCGTTCAATAAAAGTGAGGTAAATTTCTACTTTTAAACGCTTGTCACTTCCACATGAGTTTAGACAGATGATATAAATTGATGTCTAAGATAAGACGTTTCTTTGAATAAAACAAGTTTTGTTCAAGCGATTAATTCAAGCAATTAATTCAAGCGACCAACAGGCTGAAAAATATACTGATCTCGGCTCCTTTACAGGAAGTTACTTTCACATAGTATTTCATTCATATCTGCATTTTGTCAGAGCACTGTTTCGTCGAGAGGTAAGGCCATTGAATTTGTAGTTCTTTTTAAAATACAGTTACCGATAAGAATATTAAGAACAGCAGTAAATAGTTCAGTCGTCGCTTCGCTCGTTACGTTTTTATTATATTGTTGTAATCACCTTTAAGGAACGATTTGTTTTTAGGGCCAAAATATGCCTTTTTTTAACTGGGGTTGAGAGAATAGCGTGCCATTTTCTCGTTTCTTTATTTCGAATGCCGTTTACGATTTTTATAACGGAATTGTGAATTGTTTTATATTCTTAATAGCGACATTTATTCGGTAGAACAATTATACAAGAGATAAAGTAAAACTCTAACAGTACTGTTGGAGACAAAAACGAAAATGCTTGGAGAAACGACACAATACGGTATTCATAATTACTTATTTATCCCAGGTAGTTAGGTAATGTGTGATGTTAGTCAGTTTCACAGTTGTGTTCCGGCAATGCAAATCTCTCGGTTTCAAGAAGGACACCGAATTAAATTTCCTTGACGGTGTTGGCTTTTATAATAGTTTTAAAGTCAGTTTTTTTGAACTACACTACTCTACAAAGAAAATCGGCAAAACGCTGGCAAAAGGTTTTCTGTGTGCGGCCCAGCGGAATCCAGAGACAACAATTTTTGATGATTACGACACAGGCAAATTTCTCGTGATAGATTAGGGAAAGCATTCTTTGCCTTTTAAATTGAATGTGAATTCCAAGCTTTGACTTCAATAAACCCGTTTTATTTGCCTTCACTTATCTTCACGTTCAGTTGCACATAAAATAATTTTACAAAATTGTTTATTACTACTAAACGTTCGAAGGCATTATTAACAGCAGCCTGAGAAATATAACAAGACGAGATATATTGTATTATATATATAATTTAGATATATTCAACTATTATATAATCGTGAAGAAAAGCGCATCGATGGGACCGCTTCTTAAAATTTTAAAACGCTTTTATCTATTTATTTCACTGCCGATGCTTTTTTAACATCTTTTATTTTGCATATTTAACTGCAGATGCTTGTATTTAATATCACTGAAAGCCGCCTGTTTAGATGTATTTTTCCGATAACCTGACGAGAGCATTGTTAAACCGACTCATAATACTGTTTAAAGAAACGTTTCTGTATTCGAATCACAGGCACAATCATGATTTGAAAAGCGAACAGAGAAGCATGTCATAGTTTCGTTTCCTGAAGACGATTGATCGTTGCAATAATTGAAATACAATCTGAAAACGACGGCGGTGAACTTATAATAATAACGTCGCGGATTCTTTCCATCAAAGAACAACAAACAATAATAAAAAAAATAAATAGCCTTAGCTACAGACTGCGATATATTAAACAGTACAAGTTGGATATAAAATCCCGAAGAAAATGATAAGGTGTATTTAATAACAACGTCGGGGATTATCTTCATCGAAGAACAGAAAATAAAAATAAAAATAAGTCTTAGCTGCACACTCGGTAGATATCACTTCAATACACTTTACTTATAAGGCTTAACCCGATCCTGACAAACATGCAGTATAATTCTGAATCCCCTCGATGTCGATTGCAGCGGACAATTTGTTCAGTTTTTTAAAAAAAGACCGGGCCTTAGGTCCTCAACTCATAAAGTTCTAAATAAACACAAGCCTACTGCCCATGCGGTAGTTTCACGGTTATGCTTTCGATCTTTAAATATAACAAATACACCTTACTTGTAGTAAAAAACGCTAGCGAAATAACAATCTATAAAGGGGCGTTAGTGAAGAATGAAAGCCGCTTATATTAGTCAACTTGACCGGAACAGTCCTTGAAATTACACATTTTCCTGAGCATATATCAGCTCCGCCTTTATGCGAAATGTTAGTCTCAAAATTTGGAATTTTACTTAAGTATATGAAATCCCCTTTAGGCAGCAAAAAATGTTGATTTTGTAATAACTGAAACTGACTATACGAATTTAAATTTCAAGAGACATATAAAGTTTAGCTCGAGGAACATCGTAAAATTTCAAAACATCTGTACAAATATTTTGGCCTCGTGTTTTGGAAGCATTACCATAGGAACTGAAAAACAATTATGCGTTTTAAGAAGCATAAATAATTCAGGTATTATGTCGTAAAAACATGACACCACATATATCACAATCAATTAATTTCTTTTTTGAGATACATTTTCGCCGATGAAACTCATACAATTGGTGATAAATTGTTAGCGCGGCAAGACTGCACAACACGTGTCGGAAGTTATACTTTACACAGGGAAGTGAAATGTCGCTCTAAAACTCAGCTAACGATTCATCTTCGTTTCATTATCGTTTCCGATAAAAATGCAATTAATCTTTTCTGATATTTCAACTCGTTAGCATACGACATAAATGTGATTTTAATATTCGAAAAACCATCCTTTCTTATTATTCAATATACGTGCGCGTGCTATCGAAACTGATATTCAAATTCTGTGACTCTTCGATTGGCAGGTGGTAGGACTGTTGCCCTTGGCACCGTACCTATTGTCATCAGGGAAAGATGGCAATCACCCACTGACAAAGGAGCCCGCAAGCGCTGGAAAATAGTCAAGATCGATTCTGTTTTATCAAGTTAATACTTTTAGACGTCGTGTAAAACGTAAAACGTAAAACGTAAGTCGTAAAACGTAAAACGTAAGTCGGTTTCGCGAGACGTCTGCAAACGTACAGTGTGGAGTCATCGGAGCGTGCCAACAACATGATGGCATTGTGAAATGCAGCATGGCCTTTCCCAGTAAAATTTACAGGCATTCACCCGTTGCGGATGTTTTGGAAGACAGATTTTTTTCAGTTTCAACAACTTCTAAAAATAGCTTCAGTGAAATTTACATATATCCTAAGGGCTACACTAGGCATTTCCCTCTCTATCTCAGACATTCACCCGTTTCGGATCTTGGAAAACAGTCTTCAGTTTCAACGACTTCTAAAAATAGCTTCAGTGAGATTTACATATGTCCCAAAGGCTAGATTAGGTATTTCCCTCTCTATCTCAAGTGTTATTATTCAAGTGAAAGCGTTTGAGCAGTACGTACATCTCTGCGATTGGTCCAATATGTCCCTGACGAGGTTGTGACGGCGAGGGGGGGGGGGGGGGGGGGGGGGGACTGTTGGAGATGTAGCTTTTGAGTCTGTAAATGTGTGTGACCATTCAAATTAAAGCTATCAAGTCCTGATCTCTATTGACATTTAAGGCTATTCCAGGCGTACGGAGGGGGAATAGGTGCGAAAGAGCCTCTCCCGAGACTGCCTTCGTTCTCCCCGTTTGTTCGCGCGCCGGTTTTTAGCTGCTCCCCAGGCCCCACAATTTTAACGCCCGGTACAGGTTAGTTCTCCATTATTTGATGAGCCAATAGTGTGCTTCCATCCTGCCGAGCAACACACGTCAGAACTCAGAATTTTACATGGTTCTGAGATTCAATGAGAGGCTTTATTTATGTCATTCAACTGAGGAGTCGGAACGAAAGCTGTCGATCGATGACGCTGTCGTATTGACAGTTCTTATGTCCAATGTGTTTACTTGGAGAAATTACTGGAAACTCCCTCCTCCCCAAAAATTGTTGAGAAAAGGAAACGTGTCGGCCAAGGAGATCTTTTGTTACTTACATTCTGTTTCTCATGGATAACATGAAAATTTGAATTTATCAACTGAGTTGATGAGATAAATTAGCCATCGTAAAAAGAGTTTCGAGCGCGAACTCATCAGAGCGAATCCACAAAGGGCTGACGAAGTGCTAGCGCTCGAAACGTCAGATTGATTAATCTTTTAACGGTGACCAGTTTACCTTAACAACAGAGTTGATACTAATAAACAATTTTTTATGTTTCGCTCCCCCACTCACGCAGCGCCACAATCTCTTTAGACCTCTCTGCTGATTTGTTCCTGATAAACCGTTCTTTTCAACTATATTTAGCTTTCCCCCTCCTCCTAATTGTTTCTAACTTCATAAATAAAGTTTTTAACAAAAACTAAAGTGATTCTAGACGGAACTAATCACTGATTCTCGCTTACTCTTCGTGTAGGGCTCAAATCACCGAAATGGATTTTCGGCTTCTTCAGTTTGTTTTTATTATGGCTCATCAGCAGCGAGTTTCATCGACCTCGACATCATCATTATCATCTTCAGTGACAGGACAGGTATCGCTCTCTTCACCGGTAAAACCATTCACTTCAAGCTCACCATTTGCACAAAAAACTCAAAGCTCTGAAAATCACGAGGCCATTGCAACGAGCGCCTCGTCGAAAACTGTTACCCCCACAGCAGTACATTTGCTGTCTGTACAGACAGTACCAGCGCAGACGCCTTCGACGTCGACTGAGAGCCGCCTACAACACAGCGAGACTGTAAGCAAAACTCCACCTACCAGTCATGTGGGCTTTCAGAGTACATCATCGCAAGGAGTACCTAGTAAAGTCAGTTCTCCCTCAAGTGCAACAGGTTTTCCGACGAATGGTATACAAAGTTCGCGTCTTCAGCCAAAAAGCACCAATGTAATTATTGCGACAAGCTCTTCTCCTGTAGCTCCTATCGCTACTACACCAAATGGTACACAAAGTTCGCGTCTTCAGCCAAAAAGCACCAATGTAATTATTGCGACAAGCTCTTCTCCTGTAGCTCCTATCGCTACTACACCAAATGGTACACAAAGTTCGCGTCTTCAGCCAAAAAGCACCAATGTAATTATTGCGACAAGCTCTTCTCCTGTAGCTCCTATCGCTACTACACCAAATGGTACACAAAGTTCGCGTCTTCAGCCAAAAAGCACCAATGTAACTGTTGCGACAAGCTCTTCTCCTGTAGCTACTACACCAAATGGTACACAAAGTTCACGTCTTCAGCCAAAAAGCACCAATGTAACTGTTGCGACAAGCTCTTCTCCTGTAGCTCCTGTCGCTACTACACCAACAAGCTCTTCTTCCACAATTCAAAGCGTGGTATCTACACCGTCAGGTAAATATGCTATCAATTAGTCAATCAATCAATCAATCAATCAATCAATCAATCAATCAATCAATCAATCAATCAATCAATCAATCAACCAATCAATCAACCAATCAATCCGACTTTATTTAAGTATCAATCCTACAAGCTATCCACAAGTGGACTACTAACTGGTGACACTATCAAGCAAAAATTTCAATATCACCTAATTGAAGAAACAATGTCGGGAAAAATCAGTAGCCTGAGAAAACAGACGCCATTTCGCGGCGCCGCCACACGTCCGTTTTCTCAGGCTAAAAAATCAGAGGCTCCTATGAGCCAACTCGTGAATAAAAAAAAACAACCTTAGGACCCTCCCCCTCCTAGGCGCTTTCCTCTACCGACTCCCCGCCCCCTGCGTTCAACTCCTCACCCTCCCCTCCCATCAGCGCCTTCCCCATGGGTAAGTCAGGTGACCATTGCATATTGCGGCCTCAATATTTACAGCCGATCGACCGAGTGAACATTTGCATATTATTCCCCGTATACTATAACTCGTTAAATACTTCGCGTATTCACGCAGATACCACGCAGCTCTTTACAACCTCTACTTTCATTGGACCTGTATATCATGCAGCTCTATTGTTTTTAGGTCTAGGGTCTATTGTTAGCCATTGTTGTGTTGTTTGTTCTATTGTTTTCTCAGCAAATCAGAGAAGACCTTGTAAGAGCTGCGTACTGCCCCTATTCACGAGTTAAAAAACATAAAGCATGAACCATACCACACTTGTTGACATTCCATTTATTGATGTTTAAAGGGAACCTCCATTGTTATAGCAGTTTTCAATTGAGTGTCGTAAAACCAAAACCAAAGTAATTACTCTGACCAATCACAGCAGTCGTAAACAATCCAATGAACCAATCAGAGCTCGAAGCAATTACCTGTAGCTGGCGCCAAGCGCGGGAAAACGCGTGCGAGCAAGTCACGATTGGTTTTGGTTTTACTTCTGATTGGTCGAGAAAGTGGCGCGAGATTTTTTACCAATCACAAAGCGTAGCAATGCAAACCCAAAGCAATTGTGTAATTACTTTCGATACTCAATTGAAAACTGCTCTATAACAAATTGACGTTAAATTGTTGAAAATAACGTCTAAATTTATTTTTTTTTAAAAAAAAAAAAAAAAAAAACCAAGTGCAAATATAATCACTATTAAAATCCCACGGTCCACCACTGCTCCCTTGTAATTTTTACCACAGGATTTCTTCACATTTAAATTCAACGTGTTGTTTAAACGTTTCTTGACAGTATTTAACTTTTCGATGTTTTTTCAGCTCCACAACGCACATCGTAAAAATACAATTTAAGCAAAATTTACGTTATGATAAAATGGGCAAAACAAAAATGTACTTCCTTGTTGTGCTCAAATATCAATCCAAAAGTTATAAGTTTGGTCTCTTCCGTCACACAGACAAACGCTGAAAAAGAGTTTGAGGATGCCTGACGGAGTGCCTTCGTATCGTTATCTGGTCCATGCAAAGCTTCTTGGGACAGTAAAATAACGGTAGCGTGGGAAAAAACAAGTTTAAGTTGTAATTGTCTTGTTATAGCGTCGCTGAACTGGACAGACTGGACTGTTGGGAAAGAAGATTGCTCTGCTTCTTGTTCCAATGTGGGTGGAACAATTGACGCGTCCCGGCAATGTTACTCACACACTAAAACACTGTTGCCTAGTGCGGTTTGTGCCAAAGAAAATTCAACACTGACCATAAAGGTTAAATGCAAGGATTACTGTCAAACTTCAGGTAAACTTGTAGGGAATTACGCTACTTACAATATATTTATTACTTACAAAAACTATTTTACATTGTACTCTCTCAGAGAGTTTCTCATTGTCTGAGATCCCACAGCGATCCAAGTTGGTCAACTGGTCCCCCTTTCTCAGGCTCCGGCGGCTAAGAGGGCCAGACTGTGGAGGATGCTAATTGGGGTTAGCAATCTATATACTTAAATTTAGGCCTCAGCAAATCGAGAAGCTAGATGGTACACTGGTGCGGTAGGCTTAAAAGTGTAAGCCTAGCTGAGGTCACAGGTTCAATCCTGAGTGGGGATTTTAGATATTCTTTTTTTACACTTAAAAATTTATTGAAAAAAAAATTCTAAGTGTCGACATTACGTTATATAATTGTCAGTAAGAGTCCGACCTCCTTCTGAGTTATAGAAGGTAGACTCTACCCACATAAAACTATTCAAAGTCAGTTGAATACACTTTATTATGCATGCAAGCCAGTAATCTCGTGCAAATGGACATGGAATCCCCTCGGGGCGCTCTCGTTGGTGTAACGGGTATATATTAACCGCTCCCTGCTTAATTTGGCATCTTTTGGCGGAAAACCACGCAGTGGAAAGCTCGCGACCCACCCTCCCTTCCCGAGTGATCTGTGTTCGGAGCTTCCATACAATGGAGCGCAGTTTTTAACCCCTTGTGCGTTTGGCGTGTCGCCAAACAAAATGTCCTTAGCTGCAATACGGCCGCGTGTCCTTCTCGCGGCCGGGGCAAAAAAACTGCACTCCACCAGCGACACTCCGTGTCGTTTCCTGACTACGCCGGAGTGTCACTCCCCATATCTTAATCCAACAACAATGGCGGCAGAAATAATATAGTACTATTCCTCTGCATTTTCATGTAACGGAAAAACTTTTTCTTATACAGGCACAGAGGCTTTCAGCAGTCTCCTCTGTAATCTTGTGGTTGGCATCTTGCTTGTCATGTAAGTTGAAGAGATATAGAAAATATTCCCATAGAATGAGGTTAACACGAGCGTGCGGAAGTTCGGTAGAACGAGAATTAATGGCAAATGTTTCTTCTGAGTTCTTCCAAGTCTTCCAAAATAGTCAAGAATGTCACCATAATGTTACGGAAACAAAGAAAGGACGTTTTCTATAGTCTACTGACCTCATTTTCTACAAAAGCCATGGGCCATAAAAAGAAATTTTCCGGCTCTCGTTGTGAGGAGTGACCGTTATAGTGAAGGTTCTGAAAAGCACTCAAAATAATTTTGTATGTTTCCACAACATTTTCACAACATATCTGTAGATGGAACAACATACTACGCGCCACTATTCGGCGAATAGCGGCACGTACGTTGCTATAGTATCTTGTTCAAACTGCATGTTATATCGAAGCCGGGCCTGTTTGGAGCGTACGATTTTGGCAAATACCAGGACAAAGTAACAGTATTGAAAAGACCAATTTATTTTAAAATTATCTAGTACTAGTCTACATTAAACAATAACTCACAACAAAATTTGCTACTGCGCTACAATTTCAATCAATAATCGTTGCTATACAAAGTTGAAAAACGTCGCGTAAAAAAAACCGGAACAATTGTCAACTTTGTTAAAAGGACCCTGTCCCGGCTGAAATATCGTGTTTCATGATTATGGCCAGGAGCTTGTTTTAAGCTAACTTTATTATTTTGAAATTGGAAGAAACTATCGCCAAAAGGAATAGAAGGAAAGAAACATTAACTAAACAGACAAAATAACGGTTAGAAAAGTCAAAATTCACAACAATGGCAAGTTTGATTTCCTGACCGCCTGTCAAAGTTGATGAACTGTATAAATCCACTTCAATCCTGCACTTTATCTCCAAACTAATGCTTCTGTTTTGCTCTATAGAATCCATGTTTTATCCAACAAAGTTGCATATTTGGTGGCATTTGGCGATATGACATGGAAATACGCTAAGCGAAATTTTGCTATTTCAGCGGGATAGTGTAGACAAGTGGGAAGCAATACCGTATGAACATTCAACTCTTCTTGCTTTTGCAGGTTATCGACAAAATTTGTCTGATCATGTTACCAAAGGGGGACTTCAAAGTGTTTCAGAGACGGAGGTCGCACCCGTTTTTATAAGGAAAATGTGTTAGACAGTCAAAACGTTATAACTAATATATAAGAAGATTAGAACTTTTGTATATACAGACTACATCTTTTGCCTAGAAAAAGAAAAGAAAGGTATTTGACATTTCAGAGTGGTTTTTGACCCTATCAGAACCAACATCAAAGGAATCATATTTGGCCAATCACAAAACACCGAATGAACTTATAGGAATCAATCAGAACTCCAAACTAAAACATGCTAAATATAATACACTACTTGTATGGAAATTTAAATACATTTATTATATAAAATTAACTTGGAACGGTTGTTAAGAAGCTTATTTTGGTTTTAGTTTTGTTTTAGATAGTGTAGAACACTCAGTGAGTGTGGGTTTTCTGAAATCTTAGTACAGTGTAATGCCAGGAACAATCATGGCCGCAAGGAGTTAAAAGATCCAACCAAAGCTCAAACAATTATGGAAAATGCGTGAAAACCTGTCAATGGACAAAAACGCGGAAAACCTGTAACTGGTGGCAAGCGCGGGAAAATTGCGTGAGTGAAAGCACTGTTTTAAGAGTTTCGTAGCCATTTTTATAGGTTCCGGGAGTTTACGCATTTTTAGAATTTTATGTAACTTAAAAAATTAGGAACTGTAATTAAGAAATAAACGTTTTAAAATACGTTTACTCCATCCCGCTTATCGCTTAGCGCTTGCAAATGAAAATTTTCACAAGGAAGAGTGCATTTGATATTGATAAACGGATGAATACAAAAATAAACATTTTCAGGATGGTGTAAACTGTAATTAAGAAACAAACGTTTTTCTCTTGACAAAAATTAATTTAAGGAATAAAGATAAGACCGTATGATCTTACCCACCATTGTGTATTCAATTTTCCCTCGATCTGTCAACTTTGACAAGTTTCTTGGGTACTGAGATGCCTCGCATCGGACTTTCCGTTGCAGATGAACACTGGCCCGATGGTTCTAAAATACGCTAACTCCATCCCGCTTATCGCTTAGTGCTTGCAATGAAAATTTTAAGGAAGAGTGCATTTGATATTGATAAACGGATGATTACAAAAATAAACATTTTCAGGATGGTGTAGTGATAGGTGTTGAAAATGAAAGCGTGAAATACAAGACGGAATGAAGAAGCACAAGAACTCGGGAAGCTGGAGTTTTAAACATCAACAAGACTCGTACGACAAGGTATACCAAAGAAATAAAGAACACACCGGGTGCATTGTTGACTAAGTTATATAAGCACGCGGGACGTTTAAAAAACACGAGAGAGGGTGTTCTAAGTGCTTATATATGGTTCAACAATGTATGAGAAACAAGTTTTTTTTAATTTCTTTTATAAAAAAAAAACCGACCACAAAGGGACAAGAATTCGCGTGACATAAGGCGCGTGCTTTATCGAGATATAATGACCGCCATCTGACCAATCATCGAGCTTCTGAATAAAGTAATGAAGCATTCTGCAAAAAATGTAACAGTAATTTTAATATATACACTAACCATGTATAAAATTCTCATAAATAAGTTAGAAATTTGAGTGAATCTTTTCTGCGTTGTTGCAGTTTGACCTGCAAAAAAAAAAAAAAAAACATAGAAGTAGGTGAAGTATCACTAAATGAATTTTACGTTTCGCCTTTTCCCCGAAAAAATGTCTTTGTGTTCGACAGCTGTAATTCAGCTTGCTGGGACTGTTGCCTAGGATACTACTAGTTGCGTGGCAACGACTCCAACGCTCACAACTCATTGGTTTTTGTGTGTAAAATTGGGTGGACTGTAAAAAACACACTTTCTTCGACACAGACAAACTGGTTTAACCGGTTATCAGCCCTGATCATCCTTGACGTTGTAATTCCTGACTATTAACTTCTTAGGAGTGAGCTTGGCCTTCCCAGCAGCCTTTTTAGACAGTTCTGACCGCTGTTTAACCGGCCTAGTTTGAACCTCCGTTCGCCTCCCTTTCAGTGCAAATACGTCACGCTCCGGTGAATCGCGCGAGGGGATGTGATCAGGTTCTAGGTTTCGCTCGACTGCAAGTATCCGAGGAGAGCTGGAGCGGGCTTTTCTGGGAGTTGGGCTTCGGAAACTCTCTTCAGCGTCTAACATTTTCCAGATTTCTTGTAAAGAGGCTTGGCCTTCTGAGGATGAGGTAAAAAGAGGCTGATCATATGCCGGAGAAGATGTTCTCTGATTGGATGAAGGATGGGTCACGTGATTCTCTAGTGGCACGCTGTCTTTTGTGCCCGTATCACGTGACACCACATCATAGGATTCTAAAAGAGGCTCTGGAACTTTTCCATCTGAAATAGATTATAATGATCAAATCAATTCCATTTCAAGAAATACATTTTTGTTTTCGAATGACCGTTATAGCACTTTTCAACTTCATTACGATATAATCGGAGTAAAATTGAACACAGATGAAAATGAAAATTTGGTGGCATCAACTGACGTTATGAGGAAAATTAGCCACCGTAAACGTAACGAAGAGCTAGCGCTCGAAACGCCAGCTTTTGGATCTCTTTACGGTGGCTAATTTACCTTATCAATTCAGTTGATAAAACTCAAATTTTTCATGTTTTTCTCCCCTCAGACGCAGCACCACAGCTTCTTTAGAAAGTGACCCCTTTATTCACTGGTCATGATGAAATCGAGTTTTGCTGGGATTTTTTCCACGTTGAAAAGCAAAGCCAGAATCTTTACATGCAGTCAGAGGGTCTGGAAGTAGAAATTAAAAAGCTAACTACTCATGCGCCGCATAAAATTTGATCACTGCAGAGACTTTACAGCCAGTTCCAAGCTCTCAGATGGTGGAAAAAGCTACAAACAGTTGCAAAAAGAGTTGAGACATTCTGCATCAAAACGGTCATTCTACACATTTTAACATTTATACATTGAATCTCCCCTCCCCCCTTGTCAATGTTGAAGAGGTGCAGGGGGGAGGGTCAGAATAAAACTAAGTTGATTATTTTTCGAATATTTGTACGGTTTCTAAGGAAAAAGCATTTTTTTTTAGGAGCGTGTTCTAATCATTTTGCAACTGGCTGTAGCTCGAAAATTAACGCGGGGACAAGTCCCGCTCTCCCTAGTCTTCCCGTGTTTATTTTCGCACTCGTTTTTTCATTTTCGTTAAAAAACCGCTCTACCGCTGACCATGAACACTCACCTTCATTGGAATCACTAGAGCTTGAGACCACAGTAACCTTGACCTTTTCAGCGGCTTGCTGTTCACTTTGAGCCATGCGCTGTGCAAACTGGAGCTCGTGAGAAGTGAGCTGGTACTGAAGCTTTTCTACAGCACTCAGCTGACCGTGAAGATCCTCCCTTATCTCACTTGGGGTCTTTCCCATAGGGACCCGGTTTGTATGGGGATGAGGAACCTGAACAGAAATGGAACCAGGAGGAGCGCTCCTTCTGCCACCTAAGTTATACAGCAAAGAGAAACTTTTTTTCAAGAAATACCCAGACTTACTATTAAACATATGGAAACCCTGTCAGATACTGTAATGAGCATCTTAATTGGTCGTAATGGTGTTCCCAAAAAATGTAATTTTTGACGACTGAGTCACGAAGGAACGAACTAGTCATAAATTATTATTCTGACGGCACGATAAAGAGGCTTGCGTGACGTCATGGGACATCTCGGGACTATTTAAGAGATTGGCGGGAGATTTTCATCATTCTACGTCAGTCAGTCTTCACGAACGTTTCCTTTTTCGTTTAAGTTTTTTTTTTCAAATACGTTGGGTAATGAAATGTTACAAAAAGTGTCAAGTAATTATAATGTTATTAGGTTTTGTACCTTTTCCTCGAGGTCCAGTACCACTGCACTTATAGGGGGAATATGTTTCCACATTTATTTTTGGCCACATCTAAACGATGGTTTTCAGTGGTTTTTCGTATCTGGCGTGGCACAATTTTTTTAAACTTTTGAAATATAATGTAAGTGAAATGTAATTTAAAAGGATCAGGAGAATAGACAGAATATGTTATTAGGATACATTCGTCATATGACTGACTGACTCATCCCAAATAAACTATTTCACATTGAATGTCTCGTGTTAGTGGAGCCAGAATACTTTGTTTCCAGGAAGAAATCTAATTGAGATTGAGAACTGTGTATGAAAATAAATTTATATGAACTGCAGCAGAAAGTATTAAAGAGAAAGAGATAATCTGATGAATCCTATTTTTTGGTCATTTAAACTGACTTTTTTTAGTTCAAAAATCAGGTTCTCACATACTGTGGGCTTGACAACCTTAAATTTCAGAGTGTATGTTCTTAATCCACTGGGCTCTTCTATGGGTTTTTCTGTACTTAGTTACTTAATAAATACTTAATGTACTTAATACTAATAATGTACTTAATAAACAAAGCTGACTTTACCAGTAAACTTTGTAAGTTCAGCTCTGAGCCTGTTTCCCATCTGAATGAGCTGTTCCTTCTCTTGAGAAAGCTGGCTGATGCGTCGTGCCGCCGCTTGCAGTTTGCTGTGTAGTTGTCGTACATTAGAAGTTAGAGGCTGAGCTACAGACACTGGTTCAAGGAAGTCGCTGGTTGTAATGCCTTAAAAAAATCAATGATGAATGACATTTAACTATAAAAAATTGCGACAAAACGTTTCTTAAAAACATTTTAAAATTTTAAAAAAGCTAAAAAGCTGACGACGTTTCGACGTTACCGTGACGTGATTATCAAGTAAAAAATGTATAAAAACTAGGTTCTATAAATACTAAGACGAACA
Organism: Cladopsammia gracilis; assembly: GCA_022457155.1. Taxonomy (NCBI): domain Eukaryota; kingdom Metazoa; phylum Cnidaria; class Anthozoa; order Scleractinia; family Dendrophylliidae; genus Cladopsammia; species Cladopsammia gracilis. The sequence continues at coordinate 175,701 of JAJGOT010000579.1, forward strand.
ATGATGAAAGTAATTGCGAAAATCACAAGTTAAACAAAACGTTTTGCACGTATGGAGTCCGTTTGGACGTTCAAATTAGGTTTGAATTTCTTGATGTAAAGCATTTCAAACACTAAACAATCAAATTTGCCTTGACACCTTCTCAGAATCTTAAAATGGCTCTCATTCAAAAGATCGCTCCCACCGTGCGCTACATGGAAATGTTTGCCAATTGCCGAAATTTTGTGCTCAGCAACACGTTGAAAAGAAATGTTTTGTCGCAATTTTTATAGTTAAATTTTTTTCTAAATGTAGAATAAGCTTGATAATGAAATTCAAAATTCTGACTTTTTTCTGTAAACTTTATTAAAACAGGCAATAAATTGGTCGAGTTGAAATCTGGAGGTTCCGGGTTCAAGCCCCGCTCCGCCGGAATTGTTTCATGGTAGACCTGGGTTCAATTCCTTGGCCAAGCTTGTAAAATAGCCAAGAGGTATATGTTGCATTATCCCCCAAAAGTCTCTAACAGGGAGAGGATAATTTTAAAAGTATTTTATAATATAATTATGTTGTTACTGATTTCTTCATTAACTGCTCACAACAACAAATAGATTAAGAAACGAGAAACACAAAGTTCTCTCTTATGCAAATGAAAATTGCTAGAAAAGAAATTTGAAAGGTGACCAATTACGTTGTAGGAAAGATAGCTCACTGCTTACCTGAAGCAGAGGAAGCCTAAATATCAGATTAGAGGGCTCCATGTGCCTGAGGTCTCACTACAATGGAACACCAACCAAGTTGTTTTACCCACCTGATGTGAGCTGCCTTCTCAGGCGAAGAATCTCTTCTTGAAGCTGTTTAACAACTGTAGCTTGGGGATTAAACAGTGCACCACCTCTCCCTTGGGATGCAAGTTCCACCTTAAGTGTTGACAGCTGGGGGGAAGGGGAGAGAAAGTGAAATCAGATCAAATTGGACCAAATACAATGTATTTAAAAGGTGACCAACATCTACCTTTCCATTGCACTGGTCACACGCCTGTCAGGCAGACATCTCTTTAAGATGGACATCAATAATAATTATTATATTATTATTGGCTGGTTCTGACTGAACTTCACTTGTTTGTCTGTAACTAAACTCTGTATAAGGCAGACACCTCTGTAACGCAGACACCTCTGTAAGGCGGACACCTCTGTAAGGTAGACACCTCTGTAAGGCGGACACCTCTGTAAGGCGGATAACCTCTGTAAGGAGGACACCTCTGTAAGGCGGACACCTCTGTAAGGCGGACACCTCTGTAAGGCAGACACCTCTGTAAGGCGGACACCTCTGTAAGGTGGACACCTCTGTAAGGCAGACACCTCTGTAGGGCAGACAGGTAGGGTGTCTGGCTGAGGCAGAGTTCACTGTATTAAGAAAAGGTGCCAATCCAGCATCAAGCTGTCAATCATTATTTTCAAGTCACCTGATTTCCTAAGGATGTGGCCTCGGCATTCCTTTCCAATCCATTCTTGAAGTATTCGTCAGCTTCTCTCCTGGTCTGAACCAGCTGTAGCTCTAGTTCTGTTACTCGCTGTTTGAGAGTACTAAGCTCATCAGTTGCTCGTTTGTTCTGAGTTGTAAGTTCATACTGTAACTGATCAACTGACAACTGCTTTTGGCGAACCTAACACATCAAGCATGAAATACCTCATTATTGGCATACAGTAAAAGAAAATAGTCAGGATCCAGTGCATTTTTCCATATTATTGCGTTTGCACAACCCTAATCTTGGGTTGGGTTTCCTGTGTAGTAGCTCGATTGAATTCAGCTTTTCTTCTGTTTTTTCTGTTTCAACACTAGTTTAGCCCCCTCCACCGCCCTCCCTGCACCCAAAGTTTTGTTCTTTTCAGGGTCAAACCAGGTAGGAACTGGTATCTACTTTGGCCTCGCCGTCACGTTTCCACATACCTTTTTTTGTGCAAAGAAATGCATTTTCCTTATGGTCGATTACTACTAGTTTTTATGGGTGATCCTTTGATTAGGGAGACTCAAATAATTTTGGTGAGACTTCCTGTTAATATTTAAAAGTCTGGTGTATATCCAGCCTTTTTGCAAGGGCAGAATGGAGGGGGTGGGGTGGGGGGGGGGGTCTATCTCATCTGAAATCAGTTACTCAAGGCAGTTTAGTTACACAGGCATCCAAAACTCATGTGCATGTCACGTTCAGGAAAGAACAATTTCTTGACGTGAAGTGTCAAATACATAATATAGCAGTTAGCCTAACTTCACCCATTTCTTGTTTTCACATTGAATTAGTCTGCTCTTTCTTGATTTTTTGTAAGAATTCTGTTCTCGATTGCTGAGAGAAGGGGAGGTGGGGGGGGGGGGGGACCAGAAGCGCTGGAACCCACCCTGGGTACACCTCTGAAAGTGACAGCTGCTGGGTTATCTTTGTTAAGAATAAAATAACTGCTAATTGGCAGTGAGAATTCAGACTGGTTTCAACTAAAACAATTAAGAGTTGATGTTATTTTGCTTAAAAAGTGAAACTACTGGTACTCCATTTTTTGGGAGCTGTGCTGTTAGGCTAGTCTGTCCACATATATGATAAATTTTATAGTTAATTCTTGCATGCGTTGCTTTATACACCAGATGCTATACACTGTACTAACTAAAGGTACCTCCTCATGTGCTTGGTTCAGCGATCCTTGCAGATGATCAACAGTAATCTGGTGCTTCTTCACTTGTGCAGACAACTCAAGCTTCTCCTGTCGTAAAGCACCTGATCAAAAACAACACTTTGATCAACAAAAAACTGCAGGAATCATGGAATGACATCAAGTCTAAAAGGAATTTTGGAGTTTAACGACATCATTAATTTTGGCAAAGGGCATTGTTACTACTGCAGAGAACTGGGTTTTTTCTTTTCATCTACTTTTTTCAGATTCTACATGTAGCTGCTTCAAAAATTAGTAACATCCTTAAAGTTCAGGCCCTATTTGTTCATATAGAGCAAAACAAAAGCAGTAGTTTGGAGAAAAAGGACAGGATTGCAAAAATTGAAGTGGATGACAGTTCATGAAATTTGATTTATTGATAGCCAGTCAAGAAATCAAACTGGCCATTCTTGTGAAATTTTGACTTTTCTAGCTGTTATGTTGTCTATTTCTTAATGCTTCCATCACTTTTGGCGATGATTTCTCCCAATTTCAAGTTAAAGGGAACCTCCATTGTTATAACAAATTGACCTTAAATTGTTGGAAATAAAGTCTAAATTAGAATTTTTTTAAAAAAAGTTGCAAATATAATTTTAGTGTACAAAAAAATGGATATGAAAATTTCCTGCGCGCCGCCATTTTGAATATTTATGACGTGTTACGGTTGTCCAATTGTTGCATACAAAAGAACGCCAATTCTTAACAATAGCGGCAACCGTAACACGTCATAAATATTCAAAATGGCAGCGCGCTGGAAATTTAAATGCGAAACTAGGCGATATTTATATCCATTTTATTTGTACACTAAAATTATATTTGCACATGTTTATTTAAAAAATTTAAATTTCAACTTTACTTCTGACAATTGAATGTCAATTTGTTCTGACAATGGAGGTTCCCTTTAATAAAACAAGCTTAAAGCACTTTCCTGGTCATAAAGCTACTGGTCATAATCATGAATCATGAAAACACGATATATCAGCCGGGACAGTGTCCCTTGAACAAACTTGACAGTTTTCATTAAACACATGAAAATGTCAAGTGTTCCAACGATTATTGACTGAAATTGTAGGACAGTGTAGCAAATTCCATTGTGAGTTATTGTATGTATTCTTACCAATTGTTCCATTCAGTTCCTTGATGTGGGCCTGTATGAATGGATCTTGTGGATTAACTCCATGCAATGCTGACCGACCATGTGGAGGAAGTTTGGCAGCTTGTGATGTTACTTCTTCAATCTGCTGTCTCAGTGTTCTGTTCTTTGATTTTAATTCTGTGATTTCCTTTTCCAGTGACTCAACATATTCTGGCAAGAGACGTAACAGTCGAAGCTCTCTAAGTGGACACTCTCATAAGCAGGACAGCTCTACTTACAGCTGTACAGCCGCCTTGACAAAACCCTCATTAAATTCTCCTCTTATGGACACTTTTTCTTCTTCCTGAGGGTATCCCCTTATGGGAGCATCGACTGTAATGGCCAAATCATTAACAACAAACAAACAAATAAACAAACCAAACCAAACCAAATAAAAACAGCAAAGATAACAGAAAAAACCAATGTGGTTGCTTCATCATAAAAATCTACCAAAACTTTCATTTGCCTCTTTGGAAACAAGCATCATATGTAGCTTGATGCAAAGAGTCAATCACTTAGTTTGTCCTGACCAGTACTTTTCCAACAACTGGGTAGTAACTTGATGTCGAGATGATTATTTTGTGCTGATGAAGCTAACCAAAATATTAGTCACTACAGTGTAACAACAGTTTTCCTTAAAACTAATCAACCTTTTTTTAGTTGCATGATTGGAAATGACTCAAAACAAACTGTACACATAAGAACACACAATTATAGGAAGCTAGTAAAATTGTCTTCGCTCACCACAAGTTTCACGTAGCTCAGAACGTCCTGTTTTTGACTTTTGTTGGGAATAAGATTTTTTTGAATATTTCTGAACATAATTATGGTTAATTATGTTACCGGTACTCTATGTTTATCATGTTACCTAAAGAGAGTCACAATGGCAACAAGGCACTGCTACATGTGTACATACCTTTGGTCAGTGGTACAGAGGGCTGTTCTTCACCATCTCTGCCTTGCACCATAACAGAGGGGGGCCTGCTAGCTAACTGGTTGCTTAGATCTTCCATGTCGTGCCGCATTTGTCTGATCACAGCCCGTAAATTGTCATTCTGAGCCTGTAGATCACCAGTGCCATGTCCATATACTGCCGTTTGCTCTTCCTTATTTGGTAACTGTGTTGGAACGGTAAGTCCATGCTGATGAAGCATGGCAAGAGCCTGGTCCCTGGTCTGAGTCAATACGCGAATCAGGTCATCTCGCTGAGACAATTCACGCTGTCGATCTTGAGCTAAAGCTACAAACTGAGAGGAAATAAACATGATTATACTGCTGGTGTTTAATATGACATATTTGTTTTAGACAGTTCTTAGGATAGTGTTTGTATTATACATGAACCCTTTAACTCCCAAGAGTGCCACTACTCAAAATTCAAGAAAAATACCAAATGTTGAAAAATAGAAAATACTGTAGTACCAAAGGAAAGTTCTGCTGAAGAGGTTTCATTTGAATGGTCACACCATAGGATTTCATCAACAGACTCAAAAGTTAGAACAAATGGTACCATGCAAGTACTGCTGAAGAGGTTTCATTTGAATGGTCACACCATAAGATTTTGTCCACAGACTCAAAAGTTAGAACTATACTGCATGTCTCCATAATTGACTCTGGGAGTGAAAGCGTTCACAACACTACAGTAAATGGAAAGGACATCTTTGAAGATGCAAACATTGTTACTACCATGGTGTATTTATCAGGGGTACAAATGTACATGACTATGGTCACACATCTTAAAGGGAACCTCCATTGTTATAATAAATTGACATTAAATTGTTGGAAATAAAGTCAAAATTTTGATTATTTTAAAAACAAATGGAAATATTTTTTCAGTGTACAAAATAACTGATACAGGGTATGAATATTAAATTATCATCTATTTTCGGCTTTAAATTTCCAGCACGCCGCCATTTTGAATTTTTATGACAACATATGGTTGCCGGTATTGTCAGGAATCAACATTCTTTGGTACAACAAATGTAGACAACTGTAAGAAGTCATAAATATTCAAAATGGCAGCACCAGGGAAATTTAATTTAAAGTGAAAATATATTTAGGCGATATTCATATCCATTTGTCTGAATGTATACTAAAATTATATTTGCACTTGGTTTTTAGAAAATTAAATTTAGACTTTATTTCCAACAATTTAACATCAAATTGTTATAACAATGGAGGTTCCCTTTAAGATTGGATGGACTTAACCCTTTCAGTTACGGAGACATGTAATTGTAGTTCTAACTTTTGAGTCTGTGGACAAAATCCTATGACATGACCATTCAAATGAAACCTCTTCAGCAGTACTTTTGCATGATACCATTTGTTTTTCAATTATTTTACAAAATGAAATGTGATATTTCTTGAATTCTGATATTTGGCACTCTTGGGAGTTAAAGAGTAAACCAACAATTTCCCAAGAAAACCAGCTTGGAAGCCCATTTACTGTACCTCATCTCTCTGCTTGGTGAGGCCAGTAATCAGTTGTTCCTGCTTGCTATACACCTCTCTTTCAGTGTCCTCACAGCGCCGCTGCCAGTCAACTTCTAACTGAGCTCTGGATCGCTCGAAGGAAGACTCTCTCTCCATGGCCACTGTGAGCTCCTTCTTGTATCTAGAAGATAACAAATGCAACACAAGAACAAAAAATGTAAGGCTGAAAAGTAAACAGAGTAAATTAATTATTAATATTCTTTGTTCGGTTGTAATATTGCAATTTGTTTTTTAGCGCGAATAAACGCTTCAATACAAAATATATTAAATGACAAGCTTAAAATAGAAAATGTTTAGTTATTTGTGTTTTGAGTCTTGGGCCACAAGTGGGAAGTGTGTGCTAAATATGTGAGTGCATGTGAGGAGTAGGAAAGACAAAGCGTGAATACAGCTGTAGCTCAGAAACAAGTAACTTGTGTCACCTGCAGCAAATTAATTTCAGCTGACTTTGTTATGAATCACGCTTCTATTTGAAAAACGTTTTACGTGAGGAAAGTTTTTTTTGCTAAAACTTGTTGTTTGTTGTCTCCTAGTAGTTTGTAAAACTTCTCCTGATGTCCTGGATGAATTTTAAATGTTTCCATTACTGACCATTTTATTGTTGAAAATTGTCAATTATTCTGTTGCAAAACCAAAATAAATATTGTGTTCACATGAAAATAAAGTGCAACAGACCTTACAAACTGAAATAAGCCTGCTAGATTTGATGGCTGTTTGATTAACAGCGGTTAAAGAGTTGAATTTTATTGGCCAATTTTTGTTATGATAGCGTTTGATTTTTATTATTATTGGCAATCATTAGTTACTTACATCTATAATCAATCACTTAGCCAAACATTTTATTAATAATTAGTTATTGATTTAGTGATTGTTACTTTGCAATCATTGCTGATCAGTTGAAAACCATCCTTAGTAACTGTTATTGAATAAATAACCTGTCTGTGGTCTCTTTGATCTGTACAATCTCCAGCCTCATCTTCTCTTCCTGTTGTTTCAGTGCTTCTAACTCTAAGTCCCGGGCCACTATGGACTGAGCATGCTCAGCTGCTTGCTTGTCCAGTTTGTTTTCCAGATCAGCTATGATTCCTTGTGTTCTGACAACAAATAAAACCAAAGATGGCCACAGAAGGACAGGCAAAATAACAAGTCATGTAAAAACGATTGACCTCATTGGCTGATGATTACTAGCAGTTATAGCAGTGGAAATGCCATGATTTGCCCTCACAGGACTTGTAGAAAACTTGAATACTGTTGCAGTTGAATTCTGGAGTGTGTTCTTGGTTGGTCATCTATTTGTAATTGAGTTTTTGTGCATACATTCAAACTTCTTGAAGTAACTACAGTGTACATGTACCTACTGTAGTGGTGGTGTGTAATGCTGGCTAAAGAAGGTGAGGCATTGATTCACTTACAAGACATTTCAAATAGAATGATCTGAATAAATAACAAACATGGTGAGAAGGACAAGTGGTCGCACAGGAGGTGTGATTATTGTACAGCAAATAAGTCAGCAAGTAAGCATCTGGTTACAGAACTGTATAAGTTGCCCAACAGCAAAATCTAGTACTTGAGGTGGCTTTTCATGAGTTCTGCCCGAGTACAGGTACATTTACATTATTTATAATTGATAATAATTAATAATATTATACAATTTACTGGTACATTGTTAAATTTGAAGAATTTATCTATGTTGTGGTTTAAATCTTTTTTGGTTTGAGAATTTTCAAACATGTTCCTTTCTTCCAAATTCAACCATATTCTGGGAAAAGGGAAAATGTAGCTGAAATCAAACTGGTATGAAATTTTCAAACCCCCCAAAACTAAAACCTGAATCACAACAACACAGGGCTGTCATTATTACACATAAGGCTGGCAGCCAGCTCTTAAGGTCAGCAACTAAAAGTTTACATGTAAAAATGGTCAAGGAGCAACAACCTTGGAGGATATCTTGTGTTTATGATGGCTAATTTTCATTGATGTGTAGCGACATGGATGGCTATGTCAAAGCTAAATAACAGCCCCGCCATATTGCAATAACACACACTTTACCTCTGTACTTCTAATTGTCTTTCCTTCCCAGCATCCTTGTTGGCCCACATCAATCTGCGGCACTCAACTTGTTCAGTCTCCAACTGATTCTGCAATGCTCGGATCTTTTCTCCTAAACTTCTTTCAAGCTCACTATAGGTCTAATGGCAACAGACAAAAGACATTTCAATAATTATACGAAGGCCCACATTTAGAACAGTAGACGGATGCTTTAAAATGATTTCCAATGAAATAATAAATTAAATTTATATCATATTATGACAGTTGGATAAGGTAAAGTTGCACACAAATCACAGTTGGCCCACATGGTCAGAGCTAATAAGTTTCTGTAGCATGAAGCAACAAGGTATATTGCTACTCTTCCCCTGGAAAGGATGCTACACTGTAGTCCACCACAGGGTTAATTACCACCAGCATCATATCACTGGTACCCATTCATATACCTGGACAGAGAGAGAGACAATGTAGAGCAAAGTTTCTTGTCTAAAGAAACAACTCAATAGCAAACCAGGCCTCAAACCACAGGCCTTCAGATCTGAAGTCCAACAAGCTAACCACTACACCACCGCGCCTGAACAAAGTTAAGTAAAGCACTAACATTAAGGTTTAGAAATCGACAAACTATAAGTTTCCAGTTGTGAAAAATAGGTACAGGAAAGTACTCCTCAATAGACTTCATCTGAATGACAAGAATAAATCAGCCAACATCTGGTTAAGAGTCAAAGGTGCATTTATTTTTATTATTATATTTTTATTAGAAATTTTGCGAGCAGGCATACTTCTTTAGCTGCAATAAGGGCTTGTTCTTTCTCTTTAGCATAACGGTCCAGCTCTGCGTGCTTGTGTTGAAATCGGTCCTGTGACTTGCTCATTGAAGATCTTAATTGTTCAATCTCTGCTTCTAGCTCAGCCACTTTAGCTCTGTGCATGTTCTGTTCATCTGTTAACTCCCATTCCTTCTGTTTGAGCTGTTTTTCCATATTATGCACCACTGTTTCAGTACCTTCCAGTTCATCTTTAGTTCTTTCTCCACTGACTCTGACCAGCTCCAGTTCCTTTGTTAGCATTTTGACCTGAAAATACAGACTTGATTAATCATCTAAAATGTAGTCACTCAATCATAATAGCAATGGTGGCCCCCTTGATGGGAAATTACTCCATCACAGTGTTACCCCCAGCAAACTCTCATGTTTCCCTTTCCCCATTTACATTACATGTATGGTTTGCTGAAACCCCACTTACTATAAGCACCCAGTAAGAATTGGTTCACATGAAAGCTAAATATTATAAGTATAGGAAATCGTATGAACACGAGTGCATTTTGTGATTTATGGCAACGAGTGATGTTTTGAAAGTTCTCAAAATTGTACGAGCCGCTTCGGCGAGTGCAATTTGAGAACTTTCAAAACATCACGAGTGCCCATAAATCATGAAATGCACAAGTAGTTCATACGATTTCTTGTTTATAATATTCTCAACAAAATTTCGGTAAGGCTGTCACGGTACACTGCGCGCGACTTTCAACTTTCACTTTCGCGCAACTTTCGTATTGCACTTTATAACCTAATTTGCACTCTATAATCTAATTATGCATTCGTCATTGACCAATCAGAAGCTGTATATTTTGTTGAGTATATTATAAGTTGCTTTAATAGTCATAGTCATACTCCCTGCAAGCCTGCAAACAATTTTCTTCTCTAAGCAAGGCATTTGTCAGTCTAGTCAAACAATTTTGTTCCGCACAGTTTATCTTAAGTTTACTGAAAAGTGCCTTGTGTTCAAAGCTAATTATTATGGAAAGATTTCCATGTTTCACAGAGAGAAAAGATTTTGTCAGTCCATCTGTCAGGCTAGGCTAAGCATTCATTAATTAAAATGTCAAATTTACTGGACATTTGTCTGATGACAGGCTGTTATTTGTAGCCTTGTACTGGCATCATAAAACACCCCTATGCCACATTGACATTGCAGCTACAAAATAATATTCATGATAAAAGCCAAATTCAAACCTCTTTATATCAACCTACCACATTGTTTTCAAAACATCAGTACCTTTAGTTCATTAGCAAGTAAGGAATTTCTTAAGTTGTCAGCTTTCTTTCTAAACTCATGCTCTCTTTTGCGCAGGGCATCATCAAATCCAGCCATTAGTTCCTGTCTCTGAGCCTCTACATCCTCCTCAGCTGCCCTGCATATAACAGGAAATCCATCAAAATAATTCTCTGCTCTGTGTTGTTGAAAAAAGCTACCTGTATGCAGTTATCAGTACACAGATTATCAAATGAATGCAAATTTAAAGGGAATAATTATTTACATAACATTGTATGACTTGTATGGACCTGAATACAACCAGTCCAATCCAGTGCGAGTCTCAGCACTGGGGAGATGGTGGGACTTTTGGTTGTGAAATGTCCCCCCTCCTTACATTAACATTAATTTTTTTTGTGTTAGAATCTTAGTTAATATATTGTTAGTAATACCTCAGCTGAATCTGTAGTTCTCTTTTGAAAGACTCAAACTCCTCTCTTTCTTTGTTAACTTCATTCTCTTTGTTGAGTCTAAATTGGTTCAATTCCTGTTGGTGTTCTCTCAACCGCTGTCGGAAAAGATTACATGTAGTACATTTATTTATAAGGTTAGTTATTAACTGTCCTTCTGTTATATCCTGGAGCCCACTCTAACCCCCAAACCTTGCCCAAATACTACTACTATAGTGATGAGGCCTGATTGATACATTGTACATGGTATTTCATCACCATCTATCCTGTCTCTCCTCATGATCAATAGGACCATTCATTATCCTCCTCCTCAAAGTCGTTGTCTCTGGCTGCAGTATCTGCTTCTTTCCAGGTTCTAAATCTTAGCTGTGAACTTTTTTTATCGACGGTTCTCTGCCACGTCTCTCTTGGCCATCCCCTCGTACATAGTATTTAGTAACTACGCCTGTAGTTAAAGTTACAGTATAATATAATTTGTAAAGTTGCATACACATGCCCAAAACAACTAGGAGAATTACTGTACTGTTGCATCCTTGATGGGATAACCCTGTCATTACATCACTGGTATTCATTTATTAATTTTAAACACCTGGGTGGAGAGACCATGTGGAGCAAAGTTTCCTGTCTAAGGAAACCCATGTTAACTTATGGCAGAGAACAGGCCTCAAACCAACAAATCTTCAGTGCAGTAAGATGTTTAAGCTTGTTGAGCGCCTGGTTGAGCCCCAAAGAAAACAAAACCCTGTAAATCAGACTTATCAAACTCCGTGGGAAAATTAAGAGTGAAAATTTCAGCCATCAAATTTTATAGAAAGCGTAGAGGAAACAGAAGACATACATTTACAACCACATCTATAAAATTTTAACAAAAACCAAAAAGTATTGACCTGATCTGAGCATTGTGAAATTTGATACCTGTTGGTAATGCTTTTGCAGCTCTTCTTTAGATTTCTCCACGTGCGAAAGTTTGAGTCTGAGCTCATCCAACTGGATTTTCAGGTCACTAACTTCACCATCCCTCGCATTATTGATGTTTTTAACTTGTGAAAACAGCGCGTCATATCTTTGCAGTTCCTGGTCTCTCTCTTCTAACAGTTTTAAATTGTACTCAAAATCCTCTTTCAGCTTCCTAAATCGGACTTTTTCATTATCGAGCTGCCTTTGTTTCTCCTTCAGAGCACTTTGCAGTGATTGGATCTGTAGTTCTTGTGCTTTCCTCCACTCATTTTCTTTCTGTTGAACAAGTTCTTGCAAGGACGACGTTGCGACGGAAGTCATGAAAATATTCGGTGTCTGCTAATATAGGGATTGCAAATGTCTGCTGTCCTTACATTCGCACGGAGATTCATAGTATTAAATAAAGGGACTTTGGAGCTAAATGATGTCTACGACATATCCAGTTTAAGGCCAAAACAAACTAAAAAATAAAGACAAAAATTGTGCGATTGTCAACTGAAAACTGCCGCCATTTGCAATGTTCCAGCCCATACTTCTGATACGCTAAGTCACGCGGTTGAATGCACATGTCTAGTTACCAGTTTCACAAGCGGCAACACAGGAATCCCACGCTCAGGAACAGACCACATAGTATGCAAAATATAAGGAAATATATCGTTGATTTAGTAAGGGAGCCTCTAAGCCGTATTTTAAACTGTTTATAATTTTTAGTTCCCTCTTGTAAAATAACCCAAGGGCGATCACTACGAATGCGTCTCAGAGGCTATAGGACAAAAAAAAAAAAAAGCAGTACATGGACAACATTTGATGTGATGTAAACTTTAATGGCTGTTTATTGTCATTTTTTGTTCGTTTACTAAATCAATCCTTATATTTTGCCACTAAGTAATATGTTCGTGGCGGCGAAAGGTCTGAAAGAACTGCAGCGTGGACAGTATGCCACAAAAATTCAGAGCTAAAGGATAAGAAAAGGATAGGAAACAGTTAAAACATCGTTACCTGCAGTTGATGTGGCTTTTTAGTCCCTTCCATCAGCACCAAATTTTCAAAAATCGAAGTACAAGCTGAGTCGATCGCTGTTGTTTACAAACTTGCTCGTTGTAGCCGTAATGGCGAGATTGTTTTACTTCAATCCGCTTAAAACAAAGATCAGAAACTTTTCTGAGGAAGTATCAAGTCTATATGATATTCCAGACGTGATTACTATAACGCATTTTCCGAAAATTGTGTTCCTTCATTCACTCCAGCTTTCATTCCGCTTCGCCGAGAAACATTGCGACACGACGCGAAAATTTCGCACCTTTTTTGTCCAATCATGTGACCAATAATATTTCTCTTTTCTTTTCTTTCTGTTTTCTTTCTTATCCCTTTTTTATCTAATAGTTCACGCAATTTTTCCCAAAACACATCATATTGCAGGCAGCGGTCATTTTCACTTTCCTTCAAAATGCGAAATTTACCTCTATCGCTGGATACATGTCATGTACACCTAACGTATATCGAGAGCTTTATGACTATATTTTTGGCAGTGTATCAATGTGTTGAATTATTAAAGCTGATACGTATGTGGAGGAACTATTTCGCTCTTCTGTGAGGACTGCCCAATGGTAGAGAACCAGATAACAGTTTCTTCTCCTTAGCTTTCTTCTTTATTCTTTTTCAGCTTTCTCGTTCTTGTTCCTTCTTACTTACTCTAGTTCACAATGCTCTTTTTATATGTTTCGATATCGTTAACTGATTATACATAATTGATCACCAGTTGACTGAAATTGCAACATATGTTTTGCTTGATTATCATATAATTAAAGCTGGCGTTAAATGTTCTTTGCAAAACTTTTCCTATATGAAAAGAGTTGCTTAATAGTATATGAATGTAATCAGACTAAAGTTAAAGTACATTTTGATGACCTTGTATTTAAGTTATCATACGTTTTAACAACTAAAATCACAGTTAACAGTTTAATTTGTAGTAAACAAAAGACAACACCCTTTATTCTACGCAATTGCAGAAAGCGGGTGAGAGATAAGGATAGCTAGGAAAACTAAAGTTTCCTATTCTAAATTAATAAAGACTAAAAAAAAACACTTTTTAAAGATAATCTTGGTAAAAGGGGAACAAGTGTCAATTTTGGAGACGAGCTGTCCGGACCCCTGACTTTTAATTTAATATAAGAGTAAAATATAGAATTTTCAGTTCATCGTTTTCAACTGTCAGAAATTCGGTAAAATTGCAAGATATAAAAGACAGTTTTAGCGTAAGAATGGGTATCGCCTTTGCTTCTACTGAACATTCAGAAATTTGCTTGTTTTAAGGTTGTTTACACTGAATTCTTAATTATCTTAATTGAACATTGATCCCATTATCTAAGGGAAGTCCCATGTCATCACTAATCGTATCGATAACAAAATTCTCGATTGTGATTGGTCATCCGCGCGCCTATTTCTTACGTAATTGGCGCGTGTGGTCACGGGGGTGTCCAATTACAGCTATCCAAGGCAACTTTTTGTAATCGGATAGCTGTAATTGCACACCTACGTTGCGCGCGCGTCAATCAGTTGCACTTAAATGGGTTTATTTTTACTTTTTTTCCTCCTACTTTCAAACTGCTATTAAATATCCTAGGCGTTTTGAGTACAAAAAAGACCACATAGACTTTTAAATCTCGAATTTTGTTATTGATGCGATTAAATAGTAATTGAACTTCGTGTCGTACAATTCAGGGTTAATCGTGCTCTGAATTGTACTCAACTCAGTCCAATTACTGTTACTTATCTTAGGGGCTATACACATGATACCGGAATGAGTTTTATTCCGGAATGAGTTTCGTTCCAAAATGAACTATGTACTGTATTCACATGTCAAAATCGACCGGCTCAGCCTAAGGCAACTAGAAGTTCGTTTTCAGTTTACATGATACCAGAATGAAATGTCATACCTGAGAATTTCATTCGGATTGAAAACCGGAGTGAACTCATTACAGAATGACCTGTACGGGGACAAAATTTCGTCTCGGTATCATGTAAACAGATACAGAGAAATATATGGAGATGGAATGAACTCGTCCCAGTATCATGTGAATAGCCCCTTAATCAACTTCCTCATGTTGAGGTATGATCAAAATTATTTCACTAAACGGGAACAATAACAATAGCCTGGTGTGGCTGTGTTTGGGGTCAGCCCCAACCTTAGTAAATAAAACAGGAACAATAACAAACAACTTTGTGTGGCTGAAAATGGGGAAGTGGGAGACAAAGTACTCCAGAGGAACTTTTAAAATCGACAGCCCCGTGTACTCCTGGATTTTTGAGAAAAACCTACCCCCAGGGCGGTGCACACGAAGGTATGGAGGAGTCGAGCTTCCTCCCAGGGCCGACTGTGACCATTCCTGGGTAGAGAGGAGGAAGTAATTTGTCCTCCTCTCCGATTGGAGGGAGTTGGGCCTCCACTAACCTAGATAAGAGGTGCACAGGCCGATATGGAGTGGAGGGAGTTGGGCCTCCACTCTGGGTCGGCTGTGACCAATAATTATTGCGGGCCTCCCTAGGGCCCCTAGAAAACTAGATGTATATCCCAGGAGTACAAAATGCCGAGTCTATGGGGGCAAAAGTGTGACGATAGGAGCACTTTATCCCCACAAAATGCGAAGCATTCCCCCATTGACGAGCCACGGTAAAATAGGAAAAACCTTAAATATGTGTTATAAGTGGTCAATGAGGGTCTTAAGAGAAAACGAATTTCCGAGGAGAGTGTGAAATAAAATAAGGCACGAGGTAAGCTCCAAGTTGTGTGAACCTTGCAATGGGCTGGTACTGATTGAAAACGCTCGCCCGCCTGTCACGAAAACCCTTAAAAAACCCAGTGGGAAAAAATAAGGGAACGTGTACTCCCAGAAAAATGCAGGCTCACCATGGCCACCCCTAGAGCTCGGGGCAATCAGGTACCAGAAGAAACTAAAATATACCTAGTTACTGTAAGAAAACGGTAGAAAAAAACAAGGTCTGTGCAGGATCCAAGGCAAGGTCACCACTTCTGACTGTTGATGGACAGCTACGTCTTGTTTGGCATGGTCAGTGTTGCAAACTAATTTCCAGCTTGTATGTGCCAGCCAGTGACACAGTGCTGTTGGGAGATGTCCACCAGACAACAAGGACCAGACTTTTCAAATTGTAGGCCCCATGGGCGGTATTTTCAATGGCAGACGTTTGCAAACAAAAAATAGTATTAGACACTGTGAGATAACAGGGACATGTAAATGGAAAGCGACGAATAAATGAGGTTAATGGAGGTCACATGTGAAATAATGGTTGGCTTCGATTTCTTTTCTGTTTGTTAATGGAGGTCACGTGGGAAATAATGGTTGGCTGCGATTTCTTTTCTGTTTTGGATCCAGCAATCTTCCCCGACACTGTTTTCAGCGATTAAAAATATAGATGGCTGCATCACGGTATTCCTTGGTTTGCTTTATTGTTGCAGGGGTGTCACGACAGTGTAAGTTTATGTGTTGTTTTTTGGGATTGTTCAGATTTATTTGAGATCAAGTAAGCATATGTTTGATTCACGTCATCGTTTTAACAGTTGTGCTGCTAGCTTGTCCCTTCTCTGTGTCAAATATTCAATGTTATTCGCTAATGACTTCAGTCGAATTTTTCGAAATTTCCGCATATATGCAAACCGGAATAGGTCGCTGTATCAAAGTAACGCAGCTGTCACGCTTAGCCTGTTTCTTTCGTATCACAACGAAGCAACAAGCAAAATGTTTTAGAGTTGATTACACTCTCAAGTGGAGGCTAAGTACGAACAAATAGATTTGGCAGGGCATAAATGGACATCATACTGCTTCTTTAGCCGTTTAATGGGAAAAAAAAAATTGAAAAGGGACATAACAACATATAACAGACAAAAATAAAAAATGTAAAACACAGGACCTGGCTTTCGAGGAAATGGACCATGTCATCGTGAAGAGCTGGAACGGGACTTTTGGGCGGTGATCCAGAATGATTTTAAGGAGCTGGCGGCGATCCTCGGGGTGGTTGTCATTGTGTTTTCTGCTTGGGTTGTGCGAATCCGTTTTGGGGCAGAGTCAGCTGATTAAGCAGCGCTGCGTGTTCGAGGCTGCAAGTTAGGCACTTTTAAGCGATCGAGGAGTACGGCTCGATATAGAAGTTTCTAGATTCTAGAGGAAACTCTAAATGTTAAATATACTTCATGTTTTGTAGCTTTAACTTACTTGAAAGATACAACTTTTTACTTACATATATTATAATAAGGTTTCCATGCCAATCACATTGTTTTTCTTAACACATTTTAAATTTGGACTTGCGTGCATCATGTTTATATGTTTTTCTGTAAATATCTTATACAGTCAGTTATTTTAGGTTAAATGCTTTTAGCTCTGTTTACTTAAGGAGAAAGGGATTTTGCACTTAATAATCAAAGAAATGTCATTTTCTACTTTACTACTAAATATTCATTAATTTCGTATATTACTCTTGTGACATATATACACCTGATTGAAGAAACGTTGTCATTTAAAAAAGTATAAACCATGAACGATGAGACCGAATGGGATTCTGGGTAAGCAGCATTGGCAAGCTAGTTATATTCTATTTCTTGATAATCAAGATGTTTTCTTTGTTTGAGACATTTAAGAGCATAATTTATGTATTCTGTGTTAATATAACGTATATTCTGCCACAGACGAAGATTAAATTTTCCAACTTCCCAGTAAACCTTTGGGTCGCATCGTTCATGGCTTATGCTTTTCACCTGACAACGTTTCTTCAATTTGGTGTATAACCAAGTCCAACGAGCCGCGTAGCGCCGAGTTGGTTATAATCAGCTCATATCCGGTAAGTCCGAGGAATAATTATATATATGTATTTATGTTGTTATTGTTATACTTAAACTTGTAAAGCATTGAGCAGAAAACGATATTTGATGTGGCATGCGGCCCCATTCGGGTTATGTCGTTAGCTTTCGTTCATGATTTTCATATTTTTCCACATCCTCTGATTACTTTGATGTTTACCGTTTGCGATAGCAGTCGATATTACCTTTCTGGGGTGGGTTGTTCAAAGATTTTTAGATATTTCTCTTTTGTTTGAGGAAGTTTGAATATGTCATTGCCGCCGTGAAGACATAATTAACAGAGTTGGTTTTGTCGTTTAAGCAGCATCATGTGGTTAATGCCATTCTTGACACAAATTTTAATTTTAGAAACAGCCATCTCCATACCGCTGGGAATAGTTGGTTGGAAGATCAATAAATATAGCTGAGAAATGATAACTATAAAGAAGGTTCAATCTATTGTTGACCGGGCCTAAAACTAATTCTTGCGGAACATCACGTGTAAAACAACAATGCCATAGGAATATTGACCGATGGGACTGGTGTCCAGTAAGAAACTATTAGCTCAGGATTGGCTAGAACTGTACATGACATTTCAAAGTTGGATGTTAGAACGAATATCACACAAGCTGGCACTGCTTCTTCTTCGTCTTTCCTTTGGTGACACCCGAAACAACTTTCGTGCAAGGTCAGTTTCCTTTTAATTCATTGACTATATCCTTGTTTTACTTTTTAAACTGACCATTTCAGTCACAATTCACTAGAAATATTCACTACACCGTACCGTCGAGACCCAACCGGGTCGAAACAGCTGTCCACGGTTTTATTTTGGCTTTCATTTTTGGCTCTATCTTGTCGTTGTCGTGTTAAATGTTTAACGCCTTCAAATTTTGTACTGGCAAAAGCCATTTAGTTTTGTTACAAATACGGATAACACCAAACCTGGGAATCATTTCTCGAAAGTCCCGATAACTTTTCGGACCCAGAAAGCTATTCATTTTTTATGCGCGCAATGTTTACATTAAAGACTTGAATTTTGTTGGTTTTGAAAGCTAAGCAACAACATTCTAACTAAGTTGGCGAAACAAGTCGGGCTGGTTTGCGAGCTAAAAAACTACGCCGCAATTCTATGTTTTTAAAATATAGCTCCAGGCCCGAAAGATTCTCGGGACTTTCTAGAAACGCGTCGCTTTTGAAAGCTAAGCAATTGAATTCTAGGTTGACGAAACAAGTCAGACTGGTCGACTGGTTTGCAGGCTACACCAGCATTCTATAGATTTTGATTCTGATTCGGAAAGTTAGTATCGGGACGTTCTTGAAACGGACCTTTGGTTTTCATCAGCGACGCAAGCACAACCCTAAGGGATTCGCAACAAGTTAAAATAAACATGGCGGAAGCATATTAAGTGCAAACGCAAAAATAAATAGTCTTGATCCTTACGCCGGTGTTTCTACCATGCTTGCATCGAGTACATTTACACGTTGACCGGAATAACTGTTATGTTAGCCCTGATATTTGCGGTTGTGTTTGCTTCGCTGGTAAACAACCAGCCAGTTCCAACATTTTTAATTCACCAAATTAAAAGCGAAAATGAAAACTGCGAGTAAAGAACCGAAAAATTTTCAATATCTGTTTTATTTCTGTTTGTACACAGAGGTACGGTTTCGGTCATAATACACCGAAGCCTTTTTTGCCATTTTACAATTAATCAGTATACTGACTATACTTACCGAAAAACATTTCTAACATTTTTAATTCAATTCTTGTGTTAAATATCAGCGATAAAAAATACGGACGACACGTACGTTTTGATCTCCAAGATAATTTTCAAGTTCAAATATAAAAGCTACAAATATTAGCATTAATACCTACAATTATAGAGTGAATGCTGAAAACGACTAAAACAGTGTAATGTTAAGTGACAACTTATCAATAGATGAAAGAAAAAAGTGCTTTAAAAAATATCTCACAGACTGGCTAAACAAATAATTTTGCACGGATTGAGTTTGGGTTTATGTTCTTCAATATTAAAAAAGAGCATTTTGAAATAATTAAAGTAAACAATCCATTTTTACTTCATAAGACTTTAAAGGAACACCGTCCCACCGTAATAACGAAATTGTGTTTTGATACTTAATTTCCAAATTTATAATAAAAATAAGCGAAAAGAAACGACATTTCGAAGTCACTGGCATGGCTTCATTTTCAAGTCAAAAGGTCACTGTTCAAGTGGAGTTTATAAAAACAACTCGGTATTCAAAGCGTCAAAAGCGTCGTTTCTTTTCGCTTATTTTTATTATAAATTGTTTTTCTAAACATCGCCAAATGCCAACAAATATACAACTAAATTGGATACAAAGATTCTATAGCGCAAAACAGAAGAAGTAGTGCAGGATTTCAAGGATAAAAGTGGATTATAACATAGCTAGCAGAGCAGCGAAATTAAATTCAGTATACGTTAGCGTGCTCAAAATCCCGATAGTGCACGCTGATAAATAAAAGTGCCATTCTTGACCGTGATTTCTTTTTTAAAAATAAAGAATTTTATATTTGAACTGCAGTAAAATAAAACTCGAGCATTCAACAGAAAATTTGAAATAAAACCAATTCCTATTGTGCTTAACATTTCGCTTACCGGCGAACAATCACTTCTGATATTGTTGTCCGTTTTTCGCGTCGGATTTGATGCACAATTCCACCGGCAAAAAAAAAAACAATTGGTTCATACATTTAGCTGTGCACTATGGAGTTATGAAGCACGTGGGAAGTTTGGAGAGCGCTCAAGAAGCTAGAGTTGCCCTCGGCTATCGCCTCGTGACTAGACTACGAGTAGTCCCTCCTTTTTCCTCAGGGATAGTGGAGCGAGCGCGCACGCTCGCGTTTCGCTCGCTCTACTATCCCTGAGGAAAAAGGAGGGACTACTCGTAGTCTATTTCCTGACAGCCGGTCATGATCAGCAAATCAAAGTTTCCATTCTCTCGATTCTGTTGGAAGTTTGAGTTTTGTAGTCGTTTTTTTATTTCACATTTCTTTTTGTCATTGCTTTTGGAGATTTTTTCCTTCCTATTTTAGATGATAGAGGAAGCTTAAAGCATTCTCCGGATCATATAATCATGAAAACACGATATTTCAGCCGAGCCGTCCTTTTAAAGTTTTGCAACCGGTTCTCGCTCGGAGGAGAAAAATACAAGCAATACGCGCATTTTTTAACATTCCTGACTATACGTCTTTGAAGTAGGAAAAACACGTAGCACAGAAAATAGTACTGATTCTCAAGGTGGCTTCAAGTAGCGTTTGACAAATGCAATTCTCAAACTCATTAATAATTCATGACGAGAACACAAAGGAAATCACTACCGTGAAGGAGGTTTTGAAATCGTTTCTTAATTTGCATAGATTTTGGCGATTTTATTCCTTCGTTTTCTCCGCATTTAACGATCAGTTTGAGAAGCTATATCAAACACTCGAAACAGTGTTTCATTAGATTTCCAAACACCTTGAAGTGGTTTAAAAAAACTCGGCTGCGCCTCGTTTTTCCAATCCACTTCTCGGTGTTTGGAAATCTGATGAAACACTGTTCCTCGTGTTTGATATATTATTTCATACCTGACTATTTGCCGCTTGTGATCACGTATGCGATTTGAACACAAAGGACAAATATATTGAAATACATTGTCTAAGTCGCAATATGTTTTTAAAAGGGTGTACATAGATATATAAATATATATAGATATGTATACAGTAGATATCGAGAAATATATATATATATATATTGACATGTGGCAAAAATAAAAAAGTTCTCAAGGTAGGTACAATAGAGTTTGTTGTATTAACTTGAGAACTATTTACCGCCTGTCGTCACGTCTGTGTGGTATGAATTGAGCACAAAGGACATCTTTTGCCCTTCATTGCCGGTCAGGCATTAAACTTTCATTACCGTCAAAAAATCATTCGTTAAAATGAATATGTGCCGGATCGTCTTAGAAAGATAAAAAATCCTTTTAATGTTTTACATTAAGTTGTTTTTCATTAAAACGAACATTCATTCAAAAGCGCCAATAATTATTTTTGTTACCTTTTTGACTTGATAATGCATTGAAGAAGCGTCGAAACGTCGTCGATTTTTATAGCTTTCTTACGGATTTTAAGAACATTTTAACATTTAATTTTGTCATAAAATTATATTCCAAATCTTGTAAGTAAGTTATTTGATTGTTTGATAAAATAAACAAAACAAAACAAAAAGAGATTTTAATAACAACCTAGATTACGGTAAGTATTTCTTCTTCTAGTTTTCAATGCGCTAGATGTCTGGTCATGGTAGGTAGGTTGTAGTGAATAAACCAGTACCTCTGTCATGACAGATTTTCTGACAGTTTCAACGTTCATATTAATCGCCGAGTAAACTGACACAATCTCTTGACTTCTTGTCCGCTCTTACCGTGTTCTTACGGATTACTCGTGGCTGAATTTTACTGGGCGCTTGACTTCCACGAGAACGATTTGCACAACTTCCCTTCTGAACCTAAGCAAAACTTCCACAGTCTAGTAGAAAAACCGTGTAAAATTGAAGAAAAAAAAATTTCTGGTTGAAAATTTTTTCGCGCAATAGAGTAATTTCGATATATTAAAATTCAACTTGAAACAAAAGACATCACTACGAGGCTTAGGGGAATGATGTGGCTAAAAATCTTTTACTTGAAACCAGTAAATATTTTATCAGTCAACGAAGTCCAAATGACGTCATCATTCGTTACCATGGCAACGCGAAAAGAGGTCAAAAATGCACTATTTTGGACTATTTGAAGCTAATAACTTAAAAACTTCATGGTGAAAGTTTTTGTTTTCGACATATTTTTGTTTAATTCGCAAAAGAAACATTTGAACAATTTTTTTAAAAATTACATTCATAGAGTTCAGAGCTACCTTAAATTTATATAAAAATGACATATCTCTGAATCCTAAGTACAGATTTTTTTCAAAATTAGCATAAATGTTTGTTATGTTTATAAGACGAACATATATAAAAATCAAAACAATTCACCGAGCAGTTTTGAAGTAATTAGCCTCAAAAGGTTGAAAGTGGGTTTTTTGGCCTCTTTTGACATTGCCATGGTAACAAATTTTAATGTCGTAGCCACCTAAATTTATTCATTGGTTATATGTGTTTACAAACCTGTGCTTAACGTTATCACTTAACTTTACTGGTGTAGCTGTGATTGAATATCATAGATGTATCATGATGGGAATGTTTAAAACTATTTGGAGTCACCTTAAGCCTCGTAGTGCTGTCTTTTGTTTCAAGTTGCATTTTAATATATCGAAATTGGGCTGTTGAACAATAAAACCAGTCAAGCGAATAGGCCAATTTCGAAATGTTAAAATTCTAACTTGACTCCGAGGCTAGGGGAATAAAACCAAATAAATGAGACCTCAATGTAATTTCTTCTGTTTTATCACCATAACCCTCCGTCGGAACCAAGCAAAAATATTAATTTATCGAAATAGGGCGCCTAATCCATTCGCACTAAGAAGCATCCGTTCCGCTTCGCGTATTCACAGCTCAAGCAGCATAGCTTACTATTAACGTCTTAAATTAATTTTTCTATATCATTTATACGCAGTATCTAACTAATTTTACTTTATTTATCTAGTTGAACGATTTATTCCATAAAATGGAACCCGGAGAAAAACAACTGGCAGATATGTTGAACGAGTTAAAGTCAAGAAGCAAAGTGAAAGTCATCCTGGAATCAGGTTTTTACGCGCTGATTATATTGGTTTTGTTTGTTGGAAACTTTATAACTCTCCTGGTTATGTTGTTAAACCGTCGGATGCGAACCATTCCGAATATGTTCGTGGCATCGCTCGCTATTTCGGATTTTCTTCTGGGAACTTTTGCGTGTCTGTTTTCCTTTCCCATATTAGCGACGTCCCGATGGTCTTTTAATGATGCAACTTGCCAATTCCAAGGTTACATAGCTACAACTCTGTGTGTTGCTTCGGTTCAAACATTGGTATTGATGGCGGTGAACAGGTATTTTCGAATCGTCAAACCAGCAAAGTACAGACGCTACTTCACCAAGAAGAAAACCATGATCATGATTCTTGTGTCGTGGCTGTCTTCTATGTGCACTACATTACCTTACACGTTCAGTGGACACAAAATGGTTTTTCATCCTTCCAAGTTTGTCTGCGTTCTTGACATCGACAGCGGCCGTGTATTCTTGGCTGTTCTGACGGCAGTTTTCTTGGGGCCTGCATCATGCGTCATCTTTTACTGCAATTTTAGAATTTTTAAAACTGTTCGCAGCCACAACAACAACTTCCAAGCAACTGGGCATGGAAATACCACAGTAAACGTGGAAGAAATTAAGGTAGCACGCACATTATTTGTGATCGTGGTGTTTTTCAACATGTGCTGGGCGCCAGTTTTGTTCATAGATCTTGTGGACACGTTTCGTGGACGTTGGATCTTCCCTCGCGAAGTTTATGTAGCGTTCAACTTTTTGATTACTATAAGCAGCGCTTTGAATCCTTTTATATATGGTGTGTTAAACAAGAACTTTCGGAAAGAGTATCTAAAGGTGCTGTGCTGTAGATACTGCCGGTCTCGAGCCAGTGTTGTAGAGCCGTTGGCGGTGGAAGGAACAGCAAGCGTTGTGACCCTTGGTACATTAGCAGTTAAACAGCATAAAGTATAACACGAGTTATTTTACACTGGTATGTGTTGCCACGGCGTCAGAAATTCCATTTCTTGTGATCCCATCATTTAAATTTTGATTTAAAAGAACTATAATCCTAACCCCAAAAAATCCCAACCCTAACCCCCCCCCCCCCCCCCCCCCAAAAAAAAAAAAAAAAAAAAAAGCAAAAACTGAAACGAAATGAAGCGAGATCTCAAACGACTAAATAAATACTGTCCTCCTGTATCTAAGTAAGGAATTGAATTCTAGGACAGTAAGTACTGGAGTAAGTAAGTAGTCAGTCAGTCAGTCAGTTAGTCGCTCGGTCGGTCGGTCGGTCGTTTCGGTCGGTTGATCGGTCAGTTGATCGGTCGGTCGATCGGTCAATCGGTCGATCCAGGAGTGGGATAATCTAACACGAGTTCATTTCAACTTCCGGTGCGCACGCTAACGTCCTGGAGACAGGGTCCTAAAGGTATTTTCAGTTTTTTTACATCGCGTTCACAATGCGACGGCGCGTTCGACTTCGTGTCCTTCTTAATCGAAAACTATACCTAGAGAAAAGCCGATAAAGGCGAGGAGGCTGATTGGTGCTTCTCTATCAGCCGTTAAAAGACATTTTAATTTGCACTCCGCGTTTCCTTTGCTCCCCACTATTTTAATGCCTTGAACAGGCTGATGACGGCTGACGACTTAGTCAATTGCAAGAGTAACCTACCTCCCTGCTCTTATCTTCTCTTTCCAGTTATACATTGTCATTTTTTAACTTAGAAAGCGGAAAGTACGTCATAATAAGTGGTTTGGCCTGCCGCTAGCTTTCGAGTATATGTCGTTAGCTTAATTATTCTGAAGTGGGTTGGTCAAAGTAGAGTTATACGCTTACTCAGGGTTAGCACCAAGTTTGAATTTCCGTTTGCACTTCATTTTACATGCAATAAGATATCCTGAAAAATCTTATTAAATTGATTAACACCTGTCAAATTGTAAATTACTGCAAATTTAATTCATTAAATCACTACTTAGCGTTAATGCACCACAGGTGGTGGTGGTAGTAGTAGTAGTAGTAGTAGTAGTAGTAGTAGTAGTAGTAGTAGTAGTAGTAGTAGTAGTAGCAATAGTAGTAGATCCTTTATTTAAACACGATCAATAATTAAAGCAATTAACATGCTTCAGTAGTTTACACTAGACTATGTAAAAAGAAGAAAAATGTAATACCTTCTTAATATTAACTAAGATTACAAATATAAGATGATTTGAAGAGGTAATAAACACTACAAGATTTTCAAAAATTTAAATATAAAATGTTTAATGTAGTCAAAGATTCTCGTCGAAGCGAACAACTTTACTTACGGCCTCGAGCTCCTTGACAAAACTCCGTTTGAAATCTCTTCTTAAAACGGAAACTAAGGGCTTTAAAAACTGATTACAATGAAATAAAAACTATCGAAAGTACAACCATGTTGGTTTACTTTGCTTTTCTTTGTTTTTGGTGATTGGAAGCTCAGCAGTATTGTGTTTTAATACGAATCATCAGCGAGCTTTACAAAGCACGTACTGTTTATTGCTGCACTTTTAATTTAGTTTTTAATTAGTTGGCCTGTAGCTGTAAAAATTTTTTGGCACTTTAAACTAGTCTAGAAAGCCATCTATTTGATAACGTTTTTTTTTTAATTGAATGGAAACGTTCTCCAGTGCATTAGGGGGACGTGGACGTGTGTTCTGCTTAAATTATCATTTAAACGCAATTTTTTAACTTTCTTGCAGTTTTTGATTATGAGATTTACCAATAAGGACGCCATACATATTTATGCTTAATTATCAGTTGTCATTTTTTTTGGTAGACGCCGTTGCCATGACAACAGAACATCTAAAAATGTTATGCAACAAATGAACCCCACTACATCTTTAATATTTCGAGTTTCCTTTGGTTTTCCCAATATCACGCTATTTCGCTTTTTTTAATTATTCAACTGCATTGCTCTTAGCCTGCGAGCAAGCTCTCGGGCTCGGGGTTTGAGAGAGCGGAGAGCGAGAGCTTGCAACGATGTCTCAGAAATTTGAATGCCGCCCCCAATACTTCCCGTGGCTTCCCGCTGTCCGAGCTGTCAGAATTCGGCCAATCAGCGCAAACCGGAAACGAGCGTTAATGTCAACAAACATGTAACAGTCCACGTGAAAAAAAAAACGGAACTTGCTCGCAGCAAGTATGGCAAATATAGATCTGTGTAGGGAGAAAACCGAAAGCAGAAGATCCAAACGATTTAATATTGTAGATATTGTAAAGCTTCGTTAAAACTTCGCTAGCGTGTTTATAATTTTGTGAATCGCGAGATGTTTTTTTATTGAAAAGGTTTCAAATTACTTTCGAACATATGCAAATTGCGTGGTGAACAAAAATAAATAAACTAAATAGCACCGGCCAAAACACTAGAGCTCTTTCGATAGCTGTTCAAATGGCTGGAAATCTTTCATCTAAACGGGTACTAACATTCGCCGTTCGAAAGGGTGAAGATTTTTTTTTAAACGTTTAACAGCCGCCGTTTGAACGGTTGAATATTTTTTCCCGT
This sequence comes from Cladopsammia gracilis, assembly GCA_022457155.1. Classification (NCBI taxonomy): domain Eukaryota; kingdom Metazoa; phylum Cnidaria; class Anthozoa; order Scleractinia; family Dendrophylliidae; genus Cladopsammia; species Cladopsammia gracilis. The sequence goes on from JAJGOT010000579.1 coordinate 202,610, forward strand.
TAACTTTCAGCGTGAGAGGTCACAATTTTCTCGGCTGACCCAAACAAAAGCTGAAACTTCGCCGATCTTAATTCTTCATTAGATACATCGGCAACAGACGCCGCAGACATTCCAATACTTCTGGCTTCTGCTACCTGGTCGTCGATGATGCGTTGTAACGGACAGACAACCAACACTGTTTGATGCTGCCTCCTTTCAATTTGCAGCCGCGGCAGCAAACAGTTGAAATATAAAGCTTTTGCCATAGCCCGTCAGCAAAACAGTGAGGACATCACTGCCTTTAAGCAGTGCTTCAACTGCTTGACGTTGCCCGGGTTTCAATTCCGAAGGAAACTTCACATATTTTGAAAAATTCTCGCACGCTTTATGAATACAATCTCCTCCGCTCTCCGTGATTTTGTTTTCTTGATCACGCACGACGCACGAACAATGATGACGTTATTATCCAATTAAATCTCAACCAATCAGCATTTTCCGCTAGCTTTCACGGGTTAAACATTCAAATTTCTGAGACATCGTTGCAAACTCTCATTCCTTTCCCTCCCCCACCCCCTCCCCCCCCAAAAAAAACTCCAAACCCGAACCCGAGAGCTTGCTCGCAGGCTACATTGCTCTGACAGATCTTTTTTCTAAAAAGAATATATAAAAGGTAGTGTTACCGAAGGAAGCTCACGAGTTTTTGCTAGCGACTTCCTTTCTATTCTAATGTAAACTTAATTTTCCATAACTCCAACGTCTTGACGCATTGTCTTTATTGCATCAGCTGGCTTTAATGGTAACAATTTTTTTGCATAAATGCCACCGAGAAGTTTTCAGTTATTTTAAACTGGTTATGCGAGGCAAAGGCTACCGTGAGTAAACTCGTTTCGCCCAATCTCGCAGTAGGAATATTTCTTCTGATCTAAAATAATCCATTATAGCTCTTATGTCTAAACAGTTTGTCTAAGCGGTGCTGGTGCTTTTAACAACAATGTCAGTAAACTATTGATTGAAGGGACAGGCGTCAATATCTGTTAAGAACCTCGCGTATGTTTTCATTAAACAATATTGATGCTGCTAGAGCTGATATTAGAAAGTCAAGAGCCTTTCTCTTGAGAAAGTTTATTGCTCCTAGAATTGGTATTAACAAGTTTGACGCTGATAGACTAGTCGACATTAAGAAGACAGTGTGTTTCTTATGGAAGAAGTTTAATAATCCGGGTTCTCTTATGTGATACCTGACGCCATCTTCGCAGGAGGTTAGTTCCCTTTTAGTTGCTTTCGAATAATCTTACTTTATTCAGTTGTTGGTTTTTGCTGTCATTTTTAAAGACACAACACACCCGTTTAAAGTAACACTAAAAAGAACTCCTTTTATAATAAGATTTTAAGGCAAATGAAACTGGTCAATTCCATTCTAGCAGCATCCAACCCAAAAATGGATTCCGCAGAAAAGCAACTTACAGACATGTTAAAAGAGTTAAAGTCAAGAAGCAAAGTGAAAGTCATTTTGAAATCAGGTTTCAATTCAATTTCAATTCAAACACGCACTGGTAATGATTGAGGTGAACAGGTATTTTCGAATCGTCAAACCAGTAAAGTACAGACGCTACTTCACCAAGAGGAAAACCATGATCATGATTCTTGTGTCGTGGCTGAAATCGAAGGATGAAGGATGTTAATCGAAATTGATACCTAATAGGTTACGTTCGCTGAACTACAGTTAACAGCCATTGTATTGGTACGAGCAGATTTCCCACTTTTGCTACTTACTTGGATAATTGGAATTCTGCTGTCGAGATGTCTATCTGTTTGACTGAAATCGTTCTCGGATTTCTCGCAAGAGTAGTTCGCAGTTCGCGTAAACCCCGTCCGTGAAAATGTCACGATTGTTACGTTTTCCCGCACTCCAAAAACAGTATCTTTGAATCTCGAAGTCCACCCTTCAAATTACTGCAGATTTTGCAAGAAAAACGTAACCGTGTACCGGAACAAAGGTTCCAAGCGTTTCTTTATTTAGTGTCACCAAAAACAAAGAATTAGTGGCTTTTACTGGGGTCGGAAGTTTGGTGTTGACCGATGTTGTCGCTTCACTTGGCCACAGGGCTGCAAGGCACGAGCATTTTTTCAATGTCAGGCCTGCCACATTTGTGTCGTTTGCTCCTTCTATATGTTTTGAACGGGTATCGTACACTTAGTTTGTTATAGAGGATTCTAGTATTGACTGAGTAAACCTTTCAAATGCCGGGTGCAACGGACTAGAGGTCGAAAATGTGTACTGCAAACAAAATAGTCGCTAGACCGTAAAAAATTGCCAACGGGGGAGTTATTAGCCTGCGAGCAGGCCCTATTACTGATTTGGGTTTGCGAGCGGTTGAATGCGGCCAAGTCGCGAGGGAAACGGCTTTGCCACTCGACGAATTGCACCCCCTTAATTCTTTAATATTTCGAGTTTCTCTGACAGATCTTTTTTCTAAAAAGAATATATGAAAGGTAGTGTTATCGAAGGAAACGCAAGAAAATATGTGCAAAATTTTCGTTTCCAAAATGGGCTAAAACAGACCATGATTTGTTCCATTTCCAAGAATTGGTTGATTTCTTTCACTTCGTGTTTTAGTATTATTTTGTAAACAAGTAAAAGTATTGTAGCATGATTTTGACGAAAAATGGTTACAATTCCCCTGACACTCCCCCTGTAAGGAGAAGTCTGTACTCAGAGGACCTGGAAATGGGCATTGTTGGTAACCTGCTCGTACCCAGGGCTTTCTCCGCCATTTTGAATTTAAAAAGCGTTGAAGGTCCTGGTGACAAGGTTGCATTGTTGGTTGATTTATTCTTCCGCTGCTGCTTGCGACTCCCACAATCTACCGCCAGGTGCAACGGCACCTCCACCGCGGTCAAACGTCCGAGGCGTTTTTCTTTTATTTAGTGGGATTTTATTTAATATTAAATGGAAACATGAGCAAGGATGTATAAAAAAATAGTTGACGTTACTATCTTTTAATTTTTCTCAAAATGATGAGCTTTTTCCCGTTGAAAACTGTTAAGCAAGCGACTTCCTTTCCATTCCGATGTAAAATTAATTTTCCATAACTCGAACGTCTTGTCACATTGACTGCATCAGCTAGCTTAATAGTAACATTGTTTTTTTTTACATAAATACTACCGAGAAGTTTTCTATTATTTTAAACTACTTATACGAGGCAAAGGCTATCGTTGTAAGCAAACTCGTTTCGCCCATATCTCGCAGTAGGAATATCTCTGCGATCTAAATTAAAATAATCCACAGTTCTAATGTCTAAACAGTTTCAGATCACTTTTAAAGAAGTTGACGATCAATTACGTATTTTTAGTTGTCTAAGGGGTGCTGGTGCTTTGAACAACAATGTCAGAGAACTATTGATTGAAGGATCAGATGTCCGTTAAGAACCTGACATATGTTTTTATTAAACAATCTTGATGCTCCTAGCTGCCAGCCGACATTAGAAAGTTTTATGCTGGTAGAATTTTCATTAACGAGTTCTACAATGTTCGTCATCAACTAATATGTTTCTTATGGAAGAAGCTTAATAACCTAAGTTATTCCCTCCTGTGATACCTGAAATCATCTTCGCATGAGGTTAGTTTCCTTTAGTTGCTTGCTTTCAGTTTCATGTCTTATTTTGCTTAATCATTTATAAAGACACAACACACCCGTCCGCTCGCTCGCAATGCAGAGACGGCGTTTCGCAGTTTATTTTGTTGGATTTTCCATGTTAAAGAATTCTCCGGTTCAAACTTTTAAGAAACGCTGAATTTAAAGTACCAATAATTTTTTAATACCATTTCACAACAACACTTTTGTCCGGTCAGCATTGTTGTTGCAGTCTTTTAATTGAGTTGACGAAGTGTTTTGAATATTTCATTAATAGCCTTAGTTTTATCAGGTAGCTTTGCGATAATAAGCTAGCTATAAACATCGGTTTCCCTATGGCCATAGACATTTTTAACATTTATCCGTCACAAGTTCCTGTTACGTTAAGTGCCAAATTATGCATATAACAGAATAAGTTTAGCTAAGACGCATTAATTACAGAGAAAATGGAACTGTTGAGTTGCGTTTGCTCATGTTATTTTTTGGCAATTTAACTGGCGCATTTCTTCTTATTCCGATCTAAAATTAATGATCCAGAGCTTTAACATTCATTTTTCATGCAAAATTGTGTTAATAAACCTAATTTAGGTTCAGTTTGTGTTTACTTCATGCATAAACATAATCAGCTTCACTTTCTCGGTCGCTTCACTTTCTCGGTCGTTTCACCTGCTGGCTGCCTATTTTTATGTTCTGTTCAGTGCTTCTCGAAACGACCTTTGCACGACGTTATTTAATTCCATTCATTGCTCAAGAATATTGTCGTTGTTGTTTGTAATCTTTAAATTCTGCCTTTTTGCTTGTATAGGATGTAAAATTATCAGGTCTATCGGGAGGAAGGCATTCACCTAAGCATTCGTAATGAATCACACTAAAATTAAGGCTTGTTAAAATAGCTTGTTTAGCTCTTTGTATGTAATATTTAACAAAATATCAGTTATCCAAAACTGGAAAATTGCTGGATGGATAAAGTGCTAAGGAGCCATACATTCTTTGTAAAAATACGAGTTTTGAAAATAGCATCGCTGAATCAATTGGACTGAAACTTGGAATATTATTGCCTATATATTTAAAAACATACTGGGAAGATATCAGACATCTTCATTTGTTAATTTTGAATTTATATGCAAATGCGCTTGAAACTTTTAAAGAGTGAAAACGTCAAGCAAAACTGCATTTGAAAGAAAAGCTCGATCTCTTTATTGCCGAGGAGTTAGTCAGAGCTATTTGCAGGGAGTAATATTTTAAATCCAAGGAAACTTTCTGTGGCAATTTAATGATAATTTGTGAGACCTATGTAATGTTTTGACCGCTTATATTTCAAACATGAAAAACACATGTTAAAAATGTTTTTGCAATTTACTCAAAATCGAACAGTTTAATTTGTTTGAAATTTTCCCATTTTGTGTGCAACGATGTGTAGATTATAGCGCATTTATTTGCTTGTCACGGGTAGCCCCAAAATCGAAAGATATTTAGGAAAAACTGTTTTTCGCTATGTTTGTTTACCGTTGCTATGGAAACGCTGATTAGCATAAAAAGAGCATCATCCAAAATTTTCATCCAAGCCTAATATCTGGTATGAAATTCAGATTTATTGAGCTAAAGTAAGATTATGTATAAGCGTATTCAAAAAGGGAAGTGTGACCTCAAAAAAACTACTTCGAGCCACCTTAACGAATAGGCCAATTTCGATATGTTAAAATTCTAACTTGACTCCGAGGCTGAGGGGAATAAAACAAAATAAATGAGACCTCAATGTACTTTCTTCTGTTTTATCACCCTAACCCTCCGTCGGAACCAAGCAAAAATATTAGTTTATCGAAATAGGGCACCTAATCCATTCGCACTAAGAAGCATCCGTTCAACGCTTCGCGTATTCACAGCTCAAGCAGCATAGCTTAATATTAACGTCTTAAATTTATTTTTCTATATCATTTATACGCAGTATCTAACTAATTTTACTTTATTTATCTAGTTGAACGATTTATTCCATAAAATGGAACCCGGAGAAAAACAACTGGCAGATATGTTGAACGAGTTAAAGTCAAGAAGCATAGTGAAAGTATTCCTGGAATCAGGTTTTTATGCGCTGATTTTATTGTTTTTGTTTGTTGGAAACTTTATAACTCTCCTGGTTATGTTGTTAAACCGTCGAATGCGAACCATTCCGAATATGTTCGTGGCATCGCTCGCTATTTCGGATTTTCTTCTGGGAACTTTTGCGTGTCTGTTTTCCTTTCCGATATTAGCGACGTCCCGATGGTCTTTTAACGATGCAACTTGCCAATTCCAAGGTTACATAGCTACAACTCTGTGTGTTGCTTCGGTTCAAACATTGGTATTGATGGCGGTGAACAGGTATTTTCGGATCGTCAAACCAGTAAAGTACAGACGCTACTTCACCAAGAAAAAAGCCATGATCATGATTCTTGTGTCGTGGCTGTCTTCTATGTGCACTACATTACCTTACACGTTCAGTGGACACAAAATGGTTTTTCATCCTTCCAAGTTTGTCTGCATTCTTGACATCGACAGAGGCCGTGTATTCTTGGCTGTTCTGACGGCAGTTTTCTTGGGGCCTGCATCCTGCGTCATCTTTTACTGCAATTTTAGAATTTTTAAAACTGTTCGCAGCCACAACAACAACTTCCAAGCAACTGGGCATGGAAATAGCACAGTAAACGTGGAAGAAATTAAGGTAGCACGCACATTATTTGTGATCGTGGTGTTTTTCAACATGTGCTGGGCGCCAGTTTTGTTCATAGATCTTGTGGACACGTTTCGTGGACGTTGGATCTTCCCTCGCGAAGTTTATGTAGCGTTCAACTTTTTGATTACTATAAGCAGCGCTTTGAATCCTTTTATATATGGTGTGTTAAACAAGAACTTTCGGAAAGAGTATCTAAAGGTGCTGTGCTGTAGATACTGCCGGTCTCGAGCCAGTGTTGTAGAGCCGTTGGCGGTGGAAGGAACAGCAAGCGTTGTGACCCTTGGTACATTAGCAGTTAAACAGCATAAAGTATAACACGAGTTATTTTACACTGGTATGTGCTGCCACGGCGTCAGAAATTCCTTTGCTTGCGATTCCATCATTTAAATTTTGATTTTAAAAAACTTTAACCCTAACCCCCCAAAAAAGCAAAAAACGAAACGAAATGAAGCAATATCTCAAAAGACTAAATAAATACTGTCCTCCTGTATCTAAGTAAGGAATTGAATTCTAGGACAGTAAGTACTGGAGTAAGTAAGTAGTCAGTTAGTCAGTCAGTCAGTTAGTCGCTCGGTCGGTCGTTCGTTTCGGTCGGTTGATCGGTCAGTTGATCGGTCGGTCGATCGGTGAATGGGTCGATCCAGGAGTGGGATAATCTGGACACGAGTTCATTTGAACTTCCGGTGCGCACGCTAACGTCCTGGAGACAGGTTCCCAAAGGTATTTTCAGTTTTTACATCGCGTTCACAATGCGACGGCGCGTTCGACCTTGTGTCCTTCTTAATCGATAACTATACCTAGAGAAAAGCGGATAAAGGCGAAGAGGCTGATTGGTGCTTCTCTATCAGTCGTTGAAAGACATTTTACTTTTCACTCTGCGTTTCCTGTGCTCCCCACTATATAAATGCCTTGAACAGGCTGATGACGGCTGACGACTTAGTCAATTGCAAGAGTAACCTACCTCCCCGCTCTTATCTTCTTTTTCCAGTTATACATTGTCATTTTTTAACTTGGAAAGCGGAAAGCACGTCATAATAAGTCGTTTGGCCTGCCGCTAGCTTTCGAGTATATGTCGTTAGCTTAATTATTCTGAAGCGGGTTGGTCAAGTAGAGTTATACGCTTACTCAGGGTTAGCACCAAGTTTGAATTTCCGTTTGCACTTCATTTTACATGCAATAAGATATCCTGAAAAATCTTATTAAATTGATTAACACCTGTCAAATTAGTGTAAATTACTGCACATTTAATTCATTAAATCACTAATTAGCGTTAATGCACCACAGATGGTGGTGGTGGTAGTAGTGGTAGTAGTAGTAGTAGTAGTAGTTGTAGTAGTAGTAGTAGTAGTAGTAGTAGTAGTAGTAGTAGTAGTAGTAGTAGTAGTAGTAGTAGTTGTAGTAGTAGTAGTAGTAGTAGTAGTAGTAGTAGTAGTAGTAGTAGTAGTAGTAGTAGTAGTTGTAGTAGTAGTAGTAGTTGTAGTAGTAGTAGTTGTAGTAGTAGTAGTAGTAGTAGTAGTAGTAGTAGTAGTAGTAGTAGTTGTAGTAGTAGTAGTAGTAGTAGTAGTAGTTGTAGTAGTTGTAGTAGTAGTAGTAGTAGTAGTAGTAGTAGTAGTAGTAGTAGCAATAGTAGTAGATCCTTTATTTAAACACGATCAATAATTAAAGCATTTAACATGCTTCAGTGGTTTACACTAGACTATGTAAAAAGAAGAAAAATGTAATACCTTCTTAATATTAACTAAGATTACAAATATAAGATGATTGAAGAGGTAATAAACACTACAAGATTTTCAAAAATTTAAATATAAAATGTTTAATGTAGTCAAAGATTCTCGTCGAAGCGAACAACTTTACTTACGGCCTCGAGCTCCTTGACAAAACTCCGTTTGAAATCTCTTCTTAAAACGGAAACTAAGGGCTTTAAAAACTGATTACAATGAAATAAAAACTATCGAAAGTACAACCATGTTGGTTTACTTTGCTTTTCTTTGTTTTTGGTGATTGGAAGCTCAGCAGTATTGTGTTTTAATACGAATCATCAGCGAGCTTTACAAAGCACGTACTGTTTATTGCTGCACTTTTAATTTAGTTTTTAATTAGTTGGCCTGTAGCTGTAAAAAGTTTTTTGGCACTTTAAACTAGTTTAAAAAGCCATCTATTTGATAACGTTTTTTTTTAATTGAATGGAAACGTTCTCCAGTGCATTAGGGGGACGTGGACGTGTGTTCTGCTTAAATTATCATTTAAACGCAATTTTTTAACTTTCTTGCAGTTTTGGTCTATGAGAGTTACCAATAAGGACGCCATACATATTTATGCTTAATTATCAGTTGTCATTTTTTTGGTAGAGGCCGTTGCCATGACAACAGAACATCTAAAAATGTTATGCAACAAATGAACCCCACTACATCTTTAATATTTCGAGTTTCCTTTGGTTTTCCCAATATCACGCTATTTCGTATATTTAATTATTCAACTGCATTGCTCTGACAGATCTTTTTTCTAAAAAGAATATATAAAAGGTAGTGTTACCGAAGGAAGCTCACGAGTTTTTGCTAGCGACTTCCTTTCTATTCTAATGTAAACTTAATTTTCCATAACTCCAACGTCTTGACGCATTGTCTTTATTGCATCAGCTAGCTTTAATGGTAACAAATTTTTTGCATAAATGGTACCGAGAAGTTTTCAGTTATTTTAAACTGGTTATGCGAGGCAAAGGCTACCGTGAGTAAACTCGTTTCGCCCAATCTCGCAGTAGGAATATTTCTTCTGATCTAAAATAATCCATTATAGCTCTTATGTCTAAACAGTTTGGCTAAGGGGTGCTGGTGCTTTTAACAACAATGTCAGTAAACTTTTGATTGAAGGGACAGGCGTCAATATCTGTTAAGAACCTGGCGTATGTTTTCATTAAACAATATTGATGCTGCTAGAGCTGATATTAGAAAGTCAAGAGCCTTTCTCTTGAGAAAGTTTATTGCTCCTAGAATTGGTATTAACAAGTTTGACGCTGATAGACTAGTCGACATTAAGAAGACAGTGTGTTTCTTATGGAAGAAGTTTAATAATCCGGGTTCTCTTATGTGATACCTGACGCCATCTTCGCACGAGGTTAGTTCCCTTTTAGTTGCTTTCGAATAATCTTACTTTATTCAGTTGTTGGTTTTTGCTGTCATTTTTAAAGACACAACACACCCGTTTAAAGTAACACTAAAAAGAACTCCTTTTATAATAAGATTTTAAGGCAAATGAAACTGGTCAATTCCATTCTAGCAGCATCCAACCCAAAAATGGATTCCGCAGAAAAGCAACTTACAGACATGTTAAAAGAGTTAAAGTCAAGAAGCAAAGTGAAAGTCATTTTGAAATCAGGTTTCAATTCAATTTCAATTCAAACACGCACTGGTTATGATTGAGGTGAACAGGTATTTTCGAATCGTCGAACCAGTAAAGTACAGACGCTACTTCACCAAGAAGAAAACCATGATCATGATTCTTGTGTCGTGGCTGAAATCGAAGGATGAAGGATGTTAATCGAAATTGATACCTAATAGGTTACGTTCGCCGAACTACAGTTAACAGCCATTGTATTGGTACGAGCAGATTTCCCACTTTTGCTACTTACTTGGATAATTAGAATTCTGCTGTCGAGTTGTGTATCTGTTTGACTGAAATCGTTCTCGGATTTCTCGCAAGAGTAGTTCGCAGTTCGCGTAAACCCCGTCTGTGAAAATGTCTTCCCGCACACCGAAAACAGTATCCTTGAATCTCGAAGCCCACCCTTCAAATTACTGCAGATTTTGCAAGAAAAACGTAACCGTGTACCAGAACAAAGGTTCCAAGCGTTTCTTTATTTAGTGTCACCAAAAACAAAGAATTAGTGGCTTTTACTGGGGTCGAAAGTTTGGTGTTGACCGATGTTGTCGCTTCACTTGGCCACAGGGTTGCAAGGCACGAGCATCTTGTCAGGCCTGCCACATTTGTGTCATTTGCTCCTTCTATATGTTTTGAACGGGTATCGTACACTTAGTTTGTTATAGAGGATTCTAGTATTGACTGAGTAAACCTTTCAAATGCCGGGTGCAACGGACTAGAGGTCGAAAATGTGTACTGCAAACAAAATAGTCGCTAGACCGTAAAAAATTGCCAACGGGGGAGTTATTAGCCTGCGAGCAGGCCCTATTACTGATTTGGGTTTGCGAGCGGTCGAATGCGGCCAAGTCGCGAGGGAAACGGCTTCGCCACTCGACGAATTGCACCCCCTTAATTCTTTAATATTTCGAGTTTCTCTGACAGATCTTTTTTCTAAAAAGAATACATGAAAGGTAGTGTTATCGAAGGAAACGCAAGAAAATATGTGCAAAATTTTCGTTTCCAAAATGGGCTAAAACAGACCATGATTTGTTCCATTTCCAAGAATTGGTTGATTTCTTTCACTCAGTGTTTTAGTATTATTTTGTAAACGAGTAAAAGTATTGTAGCATGATTTTGACGAAAAATGGTTACAATCCTCCTGACATTCCCCCTGTAAGGAGAAGTCTGTACTCAGAGGACCTGGAAATGGGCATTGTTGGTAACCTGCTCGTGCCCAGGGCTTTCTCCGCCATTTTGAATTTGAAAAGCGTTGAAGGTCCTCGTGACGAGGTTACATTGTTGGTTGATTTATTCTTCCGCTGCTGCTTGCGACTCCCACAATCTACCGCCAGGTGTAACGGCACCTCCACCGCGGTCAAACGTCCGAGGCGTTTTTCTTTTATTTATAGTGGGATTTTATTTAATATTAAATGGAAATATGGGCAAGGATGTATAAAAAAATAGTTGACGTTACTATCTTTTAATTTTTCTCAAAACGATGAGCTTTTTTCCGTTGAAAACTGTTAAGCAAGCGACTTCCTTTCCATTCCGATGTAAAATTAATTTTCCATAACTCGAACGTCTTGTCACATTGACTGCATCAGCTAGCTTAATAGTAACATTGTCTTTTTTTACATAAATACTACCGAGAAGTTTTCTATTATTTTAAACTACTTATACGAGGCAAAGGCTATCGTTGTAAGCAAACTCGTTTCGCCCATATCTCGCAGTAGGAATATCTCTGCGATCTAAATTAAAATAATCCACAGTTCTAATGTCTAAACAGTTTCAGATCACTTTTAAAGAAGTTGACGATCAATTACGTATTTTTAGTTGTCTAAGGGGTGCTGGTGCTTTGAACAACAATGTCAGAGAACTATTGATTGAAGGATCAGATGTCCGTTAAGAACCTGACATATGTTTTTATTAAACAATCTTGATGCTCCTAGCTGCCAGCCGACATTAGAAAGTTTTATGCTGGTAGAATTTTCATTAACGAGTTCTACAATGTTCGTCATCAACTAATATGTTTCTTATGGAAGAAGCTTAATAACCTAAGTTATTCCCTCCTGTGATACCTGAAATCATCTTCGCACGAGGTTAGTTTCCTTTAGATGCTTGCTTTCAGTTTCATGTCTTATTTTGCTTAATCATTGACACAACACACCCGTCCGCTCGCTCGCAATGCAGAGACGGCGTTTCGCAGTTTATTTTGTTGGATTTTCCATGTTAAAGAATTCTCCGGTTCAAACTTTTAAGAAACGCTGAATTTAAAGTACCAATAATTTTTTAATACCATTTCACAACAACACTTTTGTCCGGTCAGCATTGTTGTTGCAGTCTTTTAATTGAGTTGACGAAGTGTTTTGAATATTTCATTAATAGCCTTAGTTTTATCAGGTAGCTTTGCGATAATAAGCTAGCTATAAACATCGGTTTCCCTATGGCCATAGACATTTTTAACATTTATCCGTCACAAGTTCCTGTTACGTTAAGTGCCAAATTATGCATATAACAGAATAAGTTTAGCTAAGACGCATTAATTACAGAGAAAATGGAACTGTTGAGTTGCGTTTGCTCATGTTATTTTTTGGCAATTTAACTGGCGCATTTCTTCTTATTCCGATCTAAAATTAATGGTCCAGAGCTTTAACATTCATTTTTCATGCAAAATTGTGTTAATAAACCTAATTTAGGTTCAGTTTGTGTTTACTTCATGCATAAACATAATCAGCTTCACTTTCTCGGTCGTTTCACCTGCTGGCTGCCTATTTTTATGTTCTGTTCAGTGCTTCTCGAAACGACCTTTGCACGACGTTATTTTAATTCCATTCATTGCTCAAGAATATTGTCGTTGTTGTTTGTAATCTTTAAATTCTGCCTTTTTGCTTGTATAGGATGTAAAATTATCAGGTCTATCGGGAGGAAGGCATTCACCTAAGCATTCGTAATGAATCACACTAAAATTAAGGCTTGTTAAAATAGCTTGTTTAGCTCTTTGTATGTAATATTTAACAAAATATCAGTTATCCAAAACTGGAAAATTGCTGGATGGATAAAGTGCTAAGGAGCCATACATTCTTTGTAAAAATACGAGTTTTGAAAATAGCATCGCACAAAGAGAGAGAGAGAAAAAAAAAATCAGAATACCGTATTTTCTCAATTAAACGCCCCGGCGTTTATTTCAAACTTGGCCAAGTGGACCCGGCGTTGCTTTGAATCAGTAGTTTTTTCTCGCCCGCCATTTTTTTAAGAAAGGATTATTATTTGTTTTTCTTAGCAGCCGTGTACCTTGCCCTTAAATCTTAAGTTTATTATACCACAAATAAACGTTTGAGGGGCTCACACACAACTTCCTCTATTATACCCGGCGTTTATTCGGGGCCCGGCGTTTAATCGAGAAAATACGGTATTCAGAGTTGATTTTTGAAGGTCGATTAGAAAATGAGTTATGAGTTATTATGAGTTATTATGAATTTTTGAAGGTCGATTAGAAAATGAGTTATGAGTTATTATGAATTATTTGTAAACAAATAATCGATTATTCGCTTATGAATATTCTTGTTTTTTTGTCTTTAAAAAACGATCATTTTGGCCGCAATACACCTAATCACTATCTTTTGTTATCACGCATATAGGTTCAAATAGAACTTAACGAATATATTTCCTACAATTTAGTTAGACCGCAACAAACTGAAAAAACAAAACAATTTAAAACCATTTTTTTTAATTTCCTTCCTCCGTTAAAAATTTAGCGGGTGGCTTGTTGCTAATGAATATATAAATAGTCATTTTAGTAGATTGCTTTGCGATAATATGTACACGTTTACCCACAGTGCAATGGCAACTCGGCTTCATTTAAAATATATTAAGATTTCGTTCCGTGTTGCTCTATCCATAAAGCATGAAATGTTCCTATTTTAGAAAGGTGCTTTATGTAATACTATACACCAAATTTAAAAAATGTTTCGAGTAAAAAAGTATAAACCATAAACGATACGAGAACATACTGTTCTATAATAATGTGTAAATGATCGTGGCGTAGCCGACGTGTTATTTTCTCGGCTTTGAGTTTTCTTCTTCTATTTTGTGCCACATTAGTGCATGCAAATTTACGGCACGTATATTTTATAGTTTATGCCATGAAGTACGTACCGCAAAATCTCACCGTGTTGACTTTAGAAGCAGAAGGAAGAATTACAACGTACAAGTTTTCAAGACAATGGAAGGCGTTCATGGATAGATAGGACCGTTTGATATTGTGTTCGCCGCTTAACCGACTGTGGGACTTTTGTTCCGGCAAGTTTTGTGTTTTATATAACTTTGCTTAGCCTTCGAGGTTTCAACTGTCGGCTACTGAATGTAGTTTACACTTAATTTACGCCTGAGCAAATTTTTTTGAACAGGTATACATCATTTGAAACATCGCATATATATCGTATCATCACCGTTATCATTCTGATTTTAGATTAATTATCCATAGCTTAAACTTTCAACTATCTAACCCATTGTACTTTATTTATCTAGGTCAACAATTGACCCCATAAACAATGGATTCCGGAGAAAAGCAACTGGCAGACATGTTAAAAGAGTTAAAGTCAAGAAGCAAAACGAAAGTCATCCTGGAATCAGGTTTTTACGCGCTGATTGTATTGTTTTTGTTTGTTGGAAACTTTATAACTCTCCTGGTTATGTTGTTAAACCGTCGGATGCGAACCATTCCGAATATGTTCGTGGCATCGCTCGCTATTTCGGACTTATCTTTAGGACTTCTCAGTGTGTGTCCTTTAGTCCTTCCTGCATTAGCTGCGTCCCAGTGGCCTTTTAACGATGTCACATGTCAATACCAAGGTTACATTTGTATAACTCTATGTGCTGCTTCAACTCAAACATTGCTGTTGATGTCGGTGAACAGGTATTTTCGAATCGTCAAACCAGCAAAGTACAGGCGCTACTTCACCAAGAAGAAAACCATGATCATGATTCTTGTGTCGTGGCTGTTTTCCATGTGCGCTCCATTACCTTACTTGCTCAGTGGACACAAAATGGTTTTTCATCCTTCAAAGTTCTTCTGCTATCTTCAAATCGACAGCGGTGTATTCACGGCCTTTGTGGTGACAGTTGTCGCGGGGATTCCATTCTGTGTCATCTTTTACAGCTATCTACGAATCTTCAAAGCAGTGCGTAGCCACAACAACAATTTCCATCTTTCTGGCAATGGGTCGAGCACGATTAACGTGGAAGAAATTAAGGTGGCGCGCACACTATTTGTGATAGTTGTGTTTTTCAGTTTGTGTTGGACTCCAGTTTTGTTTATTGACCTTGTAGACACGATTCGTGGAGGTTGGACCTTCCCTCGCGGGGTTTACGTAGCATACACCTTCTTGGCAACTATAAGCAGCGCTTTCAATCCGTTGATATATGGTGTGCTAAACAAGAGCTTTCGTAAGGATTACCTGAAGTTGTTATGTTGTAGATACTGCCGATCTGAAGCTGTTGTAGAACCCGCGTTCGTGATGGAAGGTAGAGCGAGCGTTGTAGCCGTGAAGCCGTTACCTGTTGAACATATGGCTGAGATATATTTTCAGGAAACGACCTTGCAAGACAGTAGAAATCATCAAAACTAAATACTCGGTTCTAGTATGTAAGTGAGGAAGTAAATAAGTAAGTAAATAAGTAAGTAGCTAAGTAAGAAAGGAAAAAGGCCAGTAAGAAAGTAGGTGAGTAAATAGGTAAATATATATGGTGCGCTAAACAAGAACTTTTGAAAGGATTATCTGAAGTTGCTATGTTGCAGATACTGCCGATTTCAAACTGTTGTAGAGCCCGCGTTTGTCATGGAAGGTAGAGCGAGCGTTGTAGCCATGAAGCCGTTACCTGTTGAACATGTGGCCGAAGTATATTAAGAATTTAAGTTATGATGTACGTAATATTACTTATCTGAAATGTAAAAGTTTAAACGTGAAGTATTACACGAGTTGTTGTCAAACTATTCGTTGTCACATCACGAGACAGTAAAATTTAACTGGTTGCGTTGCGTTGCGTTAAACTATGTTTACAAAAAGAAAACACCAGGACTAAATACTCCCTTCTGAGAAAATGTTAGAGACTTCGACGCCATGAAAAAAAGAACCTTGACCCAGAGCCTTCTCCGCTTTCAAAATGGTAGATACAAAAAATAGATACCCGGGTATCTACACTCGGGTGTAGACACCCGGGTATCTACATCCGAGTGTAGATAGCCGGGTGTAGACACCCGGGTGTAGATACCCCTGGACAAGACTACCAAAATACCCATTTTGGAGCATTTTGTCGCGTCAAACATGATGAAATTTTTTCGTTTTGTTTTCCATATCCTCAGAAGACCGTCCAAATGGCCCTTATCGTAGATGAGTACGCCAGGCCAACATATCAGCGGTTTCTCGCTTTCTTGACCCTATAGTCTCGTTTTGATGTTTACGCTCATCGTCGTCAGAGGTTCTCGTAAACATCAAAACGAGACTAAAGGGTTAAGAAAGCGAGAAACCGCTGATATGTTGGCGTGGCGTACTCATCTACGATAAGTGCTATTGACTCAAAAGTAATAGAAACCAATAAAGAAACGCTAAAATGACGTAAAAATGTAAACGTTGTGACGACAAACTAAACTTTTCATTGAAAGGTAAAAAAAAAATTCAAATTTCGAAAAACATCTTGTTGCCATCAGGAGTTTATTACTCCTGATTCCTGCCATGAAAACATCAAGTCACGTGAACAATGAACTGTTAAATCAAATTGTTGCCAGAAAAATTTCAAGAAAGATACGAAGTTTGGTGCCGTTTGCCTTATTATTAAATCAACGAAACTGCAAATACCGTGAAAGATCTATTGCGTAACATTGGATCAGTACTCAGGCATTCTTTTCGAAATGGCACTACGGTTGGCCAGACTTGACATGATCAGCGCTCAAAACTAGAAAGCAGACGCAGACAGCAGTTCTGGCAATAGATCGTTCACGGTATTTGCAGTTTCGTTGATTTATTATTAAAAACGTTATGAAGGTTAAAAATCAGCGCAGCCTCCCCCCTTCCCCTCCCAGGATTTAAAACAGTTAAGCACGACGAGTGTTGGATGTAATCATTTACAAATTAAAATGGAAGGGCCTTTTAATGTTGGAAATGGTGTCTGTTAAGAAAGCCATTTGCTAGAACTTGCATATTTTTATTAAATAACATTGATGTTGCTAGAGCTGTAGACCTGCGAGAAGTCTCTTAGTTAGTCGAGCGACCGCGCGCGAAATCGGCGTAGCCGCGAGTCGCGAGGAATGAAGGAGTCAGCCGGAGAAAGTATGTAGGTTTATTATTCGACATAGGATTCTATCTGAGTGCAAATACGCATCAAAATGAGTGCAAATATGACACGTTATTACATTCTTCTGACTGCGCGCTAGGAAAAACAGTTTCAAAAACTTAGTTTTAGGAGAAGATTACTGTCGTATAGAGGTTTTGTTTCGTTAGTAAATGTAAAAAGACGCGTTATCAAGTTGTTTCAGCTTGATGTTTGAGTAGTACATTCAATGAATATGATTGGCAAATGGCGAAATTAAACTAAATTGACGCTTGATGTTACAGGTGAACTTTGGCAACAAATTTCCATTTAAACTTTCGTAGGTATTAATTAGTGTCTACAACGCTTTTGAAAAGAAAGACGAAGTGCTGGTTGCTTCATATTAAAGAAAAGTTTGAGCTGGTTTGAAGTTAAAATTGCTACACCGAGGTGAGTCTAATAATTGTGATTTTACAAGTACACCATTCGTGTCGGTTTGCATAATCAATAAAAATATATTGTACTTTTTCATTTTCTTGCAAGCGCGAGTTTATGTCATAACATGCTTAAATTTAAACAATCGAAAAACAGTCATGACACAATTCATGGACTTTAAAAATAAACAGATTCTTCAAGTAAGAGATGTACGTTAAAAAATAAACGAACAAAAAACACAAACATTTGAAGTGCTTTACAGATGGCTATCCAAAGATTATGTTCCTACGGAAACAAGAAAAAAAGAACAGATTATCTTCTTTGGTTTCAGCTTTACATGTACAACATTTTACTCATTTCGTTTACGTTTGGGACGAAATTTCAAAGAAATAGAAACCTAAAAATTCATGGTTTATATTGTTGTATTCTCTCATTAAAAAACACAGTTGAGCTTTACGAGAGGGTATCAAGCGGGTATAAATTGATCATTCAGTACGTACAGACAGCGAAATCATATTTGATGACCTGTAATCCACTTCCATTCTTGTGATGTGCACTATTTTCCCGATCTACTTATATGTGTGCTGGCATTTGGCAATATAACAAGAAATTTCGATAGTTCGGTGAGCTGTCTTTGGTATTTTACTTATCAACTTTATTGGTCTCATGTAAGAAGTGCAGAAACTGATATACATCTACGAATCTGTTCCTGAAATTCTTGTCGACTAACAGAAGTCTACAGGGAGATCTACCACCAACATACTTATATTATTGATTTAACGGGGAACGTAGGATCTAACGTGTCGCAATTCTTTTATGGAAACTTTTCGATGAAAGGTTGTTCGGTTTAAATCGAACATCAGCAAGTTTGATTATAAGAATCGGTGAATGCGATCGAAAGACTCTTTCGGCTTTCGCATTATTTTTTATAATAATAAATAAACTAGTCAAAACAGATTAATGGCCGCTAAATACGTCTTTACAACAAATACTAGAATTCTCACCTGTGCCGATGCTGTTTTCTAGAAAGTACGTAAAATGTAAATACGAGCATACGTTTTAAACTGGTTTGAATTCATCGTTAGTTGTGTTTATGAGAACACCTTCTTAAAATTTCACGCTGTAAGAAAATTAGTTAATACCGACTGATATGTTTTGCCAAGAATTCAATTTTTTTTTTAACCGACAGTAAGACAAGCTAAGAGGAGCCTGTGACGGCTATTTGTCTTGATAGGGGAGGATATAGCGATTATAGAATCAGAGAAAATGCTTCCTTTTGGCTAGAGGAAAAGGCTGAAGTTTATCTAGGGATAACGGAAAATTTAACTTAAAAAATGAATAATAACGGGAAAAAATTATTCTGTGTCACCTGCACGTTTGAAATAATAAATAAAAAATTGAAACTAAAGCCTAGTTCAAACGTCGAACTTCACATGTGCCGAACCTAATGCAAATGAGCAAAATCTATTGTTCTTGCTAATTTGCATTAGGTTCGGCACATGTGAAGTTCGACGTTTGAACTGGGCCTTAGCGTTCAGGTTAAGTCCCTTCTTAAGCACGGCGAGTGTTGGATGTAGTCATTTACAAATTAAATGGAAGGGCCTTTTAATATTGGAAATGGTGTCTGTTGAGAAAGCCATTTGCTAGAACTGGCTTACTTTTATTAAACAACATTGATGCTGCTAGAGCTGTAGACTGCGAAAAGTCTCTTATTTTTCTTCTCAGTAGTAAGTCGAGCGAGCGCGCGCGCGCGCGATCGGAGTGCCCGAGAAAATATGTATGTTTACTTTTCCTCCGGAGGATGCTCTCGTTCCTCGCGGCTTTTTCGCTCGCGCTCTCGACTAAATAAAAAAAAAATAAGAGTGCTCGCAGTTTACTAGCGCTGACATAAGAAAGTTAAATGGTGCTCGGAGTGGCACGTGGTAGTATAGAGGGGATCGCAATTATAATTCACAGAAAACAAATCAGCCTTTTCACGTCTTACGCAATGTAAAAATTTGGTATCATGCGTAGCGAATAGTAATTTAGGCATTTTACGGACATAGCACGCAGAAGACTGGGATAATAATTGGACAGGTCCAATATCAACTCTTAGTACGCATAAAAGTAGCATAAGTAGTAGTGGTCCAGCAAACTTAACCGCACGAATGGATAAGTAAAGGACAGTAAGGGATAGGTAAAGGATAGGTATAGGTAAATCATTAATTATGTATTAATCATGACATCATTAAGGGAAAGCCTTTGTTTTCCTGGATTTCACTGACTGAGTGTTCATTGATGTGTCTAGTCATCTCATTATTGTTTCTTTAGCAAATGGCGAATGACGCGTTGTCAAGTTGTTTCAGCTTGATGTTTGAGTAGTACATTCAATGAATATGATTGGCAAATGGCGAAATTAAACTAAATTGACGCTTGATGTTACAGGTGAACTTGGCAACAAATTTCCATTTAAACTTTCCGGCGTAGGTATTAATTAGTGTCTACAACGCTTTTAAAAAGGAAGACAAAGTGCTAGTTGCTTCATATTAAAGAAAAGTTTGAGCTGGTTTGAAGTTAAAATTGCTACACTGAGGTGAGTCTAATAATTGTGATTTTACAAGTAGACCATTCGTGTCGGTTTGCATAATCAATAAAAATATATTGTACTTTTTCATTTTCTTGCAAGCGCGAGTTGATGCCATAACATGCTTAAATTTAAACAATGGAAAAACAGTCATGACACAATTCATGGACTTTAAAAATAAACAGATTCTTCAGGGATGTACGTTAAAAAATAAACGAACAAAAAACACAAACATTTGAAGTGCTTTACAGATGGCTACCCAAAGATTATGTTCCTACGGAAACAAGAAAAAAAAAACAGATTATCTTCTTTGGTTTCAGCTTTACATGTACAACATTTTACTCATTTCGTTTACGTTTGGGACGAAATTTCAAAGAAATACAAACCAAAAAATTCATGGTTTATATTGTTGTATTCTCTCATTAAAAAACATAGTTGAGCTTTACGAGAGGGTATCAAGCGGGTATAACTGAATTGATCATTCAGTACGTACAGACAGCGAAATCATATTTGATGACCTGTAATCCACTTCCATTCTTGTGGTGTGCACTATTTTTCCGATCTATTTACATGTGTGCTGGCATTTGGCAATATTTTGAACAAGAAATTTCGATAGTTCGGTGAGCTGTCTTTGGTATTTGTAAGAAGTGCAGAAACTGATATACATCTACGAATCTGTTCCTGAAATTCTTGTCGACTAACAGAAGTCTACAGGGAGATCTACCACTAAACATGCTTATATTATTGATTTAACGGGGAACTTAGGATCTAACGTGTCGCAATTCTTTTATGGAAACTTTTCGATGAAAGGTTGTTCGGTTTAAATCGAACATCAGCAAGTTTGATTATCAGAATCGGTGAATGCGATCGAAAGACTCTCTCAGCTTTCGCATTATTTTTTATAATAATAAATAAACTAGTCAAAACAGATTAATGGCCGCTAAATGCGTCTTTACAACAAATACTGGAATTCTCACCTGTGCCGATGCTGTTTTCTAGAAAGTGCGTAAAATGTAAATACGAGCATACGTTTTAAACTGGTTTGAATTCATCGTTGGTTGTGTTTATGAGAACACCTTCTTAAAAGTTAAATAAAAAGATATATTCCGGTAACTGGTTTGAAGCTTCCATATGTGAATTTAACGACCTTTTTCATGAAGACAAAACCGAATTTGTTAACAACAGGAATTTCACGCTGTAAGAAAATTAGTTAATACCGACTGATATGTTTTGCCAAGAATTCAATTTTTTTTAACCGACAGTAAGACAAGCTAAGAGGAGCCTGTGACGGCTATTTGTCTTGATAGGGGAGGATACAGCGGTTATAGAATCAAAAAAATGCTTCCTTTTTGCCAAAGGAAAAGGCTGAAGTTTATCTAGGGATAACGGAAAATTTAACTTAAAAAAATGAGTAATAACAGGAACAAATTATTCTGTGTCACCTGCACGTTTGAAATAATAAACAAACAAATTGAAACTTTTAATACGAGAACGCTGCATAATTATGTATAAAATGTCAGAATTGTCACCGGCGAGTAAACAGTCCAAGCTTTTAATATTAAAATATTATCATCAGCATTATCTTTAAACAAGCCGGCAATGAAAAACGCTGTTTAATTAGTTTCCTAATCAAAGCGCTAGCAGGACTATATATTAAAGAATATGCTTGAGATGTTTTAAAGCGACATTTCAGCTAAGTCTAATAATTGCAATTAGCTTTAGAAGGAGTCCATGTCGATTTGCATAATCAATCAACACATTCAACCTTATTCTCGTGCGTGTAATTTTATATTATACAGTGCTTAAACAGGAAAATTTAAAGAAATAATTTATACTGCTGCTGTTAAATTGGACGACTAAAGTTTCACTTTTACTAAAAGTTTAACCCCCGTCGAAGGTTTGTGTTTCAAACCGAAATACTGGACATAAAAATATATTCATATTATAGTTTATTTTGTTCTTTTTGCCGGCTATAATGTTCCCGCCGTTAATGGATCAGTTTGTCGTTTAAAGATTTTCTACTGTTCCAGATCTATGTCATTGTTAGATAGAAAGTATTCCCCTGCATTCCCCTACCTTCCCCTCATTAGCTATGCTTAATCATGACGTCAACTACCTATTAATACTTTTTGTGTTATTCTGCATACTAATTTGGATTTCCGCGTCCTTTTCAAAATAATAGGAACAATAGGCCGGCCTATAGATCAAGGGTCGTGACTAGAATGGATACTCCAAAATCAGGTTGGATCACCTCGGACACTTATTGAGAATTATATAACGTAATGTCGACACTTAGAATTTATTTTCAATAAATTTTTAAGGGTAAAAAAGAAAATCTAAAATCCCCACTCAAGATTGAACCTGTGACCTCAGCTAGGCTTAGGCTTACATAGCCTACTGTACCACTGTACCACCTAGCTTTTCGGGTTGTTTAGTTCTAAATTTAACTATATAAACTGCTGCCCCGAACCTCAACTGAAAGCTAACCAGTTACTCCGTTATATAAGTCTCAATAAGGTGTCCAACCTGATTTTGGAGTATCCATTCTAGTCACCACCATAGATCAAAACAACATGCCTTGACCAGGCTCGAACCTGGGTTACTGCGGCAACAACACAGTGTCTTATCCACTAGACCATCAAAGCTGTGGATACTATAGCTGAATAAAACTAATAAGAGGGTTCCAAAACATTCAAGTTTAGAATCAATAAAATTGCGCAGCATAAAAACCGCTTCTTATTCGTATTTGTCGCAACATTGTTATAACCGGTACATCGCTGGATTCTATGAAGATTTTCAGTTTCCCAGCCATCACCCACTTTAACTTTTTATAACATAATATCATGGGGATTTTGACCGGTTTTGAGATCAAAACTGCCCTAAATTAAAATTAAGTACCTTGTTAAAACAAACTGCTTAAAGAACACTAAGAGGGGATATCACGTGAATTTTAGAAGAGAGAATAAACCATAATAAGAGATAAGCGATTTTTCCAAGATACAAGGCAATAAACTTGAACAAAATTGGCCCAATTTTTTCAAGTTGTAATCCATTTCCATCCTGGCCATCTGCAGCCCAAGACACTTACTTTTACTCTTAGTGCACTAGTAGAATAATTTTAAACAAAACTGGACCATTATTTTTGTGTTTTCACTGATACAAAGACTATTAATGTTGGTTAGTCTGTGCACTAGTAGAATAATTTGAAACAAAACTGGATCATTATTTTTGGTTTTTCACTGATATAAAGACTATTAATGTTGGTTAGTCTGTGCACTAGTAGAATAATTTAAAAGAAAACTGGATCATTATTTTTGGTTTTTCACTGATATAAAGACTATTAATGTTGGTTAGTCTGTGCACTAGTAGAATAATTTGAAACAAAACTGGACCATTATTTTTGGGTTTCCGCTGATGTAAATATGATATTGGGACTTTGTAAAGTAACACGAAAAATGGCGACATAGCCCCTTTAATAATACGATTTTAAGGCAAACGAAACTGGTGAATTCCATTCTAGCAGAATCTAATCCATTGTACTTTATTTATCTAGTTGACCAATTTACTCCATAAAAATGGATGCCACAGAAAAGCAACTGGCAGACATGTTAAAAGAGTTAAAGTCAAGAAGCAAAGTGAAAGTCATCTTGGAATCAGGTTTTTACGCGCTGATTTTATTGTTTTTGTTTGTTGGAAACTTTATAACTCTCCTGGTTATGTTGTTAAACCGTCGGATGCGAACCATTCCGAATATGTTCGTGGCATCGCTCGCTATTTCGGACTTATCTTCGGGAGTCTTCACCTCGTGTCCTTTAGGTCTTCCTGTATTAGTGACGTCCCAGTGGCCTTTTAACGATGTCACATGCCAATACCAAGGCTACATAGGTATAACGTTGGCTGTTGCTTCAATTCAAACATTGGTATTGATGGCGGTGAACAGGTATTTTCGAATCGTCAAACCAGTTAAGTACAGACGCTACTTCACCAAGAAGAAAACCATGATCATGATTCTTGTGTCGTGGCTGTTTTCCATGTTCGCTCCATTACCCTATCTGCTCAGTGGACACAAAATGGTTTTTCATCCTTCAAAGTTGTTCTGCTTTCTTCAAACTGACAGCGGTGCATTCACGGCATTTATGGATACCGTTTACGTGGGGATTCCATCTTGTGTCATCTTTTACTGCTATCTAAAAATCTTCAAAACAGTGCGTAGCCACAACAACAATTTCCATCTTTCTGGCAATGGGTCGAGCACGATTAACGTGGAAGAAATTAAGGTGGCGCGCACATTACTTGTGATAGTGGTGTTTTTCAATCTGTGTTGGATTCCAATTTTGTTGATTGGCGTCGTAGACACGATTCGTGGAGGTAGGACCTTCCCTCGCGAGGCTTACGTAGCATACACCTTCTTGGTAACAATTAGCAGCGCTTTCAATCCGTTGATATATGGCGTGCTAAACAAGAGCTTTCGTAAGGATTACCTGAAGTTGTTATGTTGTAGATACTGCCCATCTCAAGCTGTTGTAGAACCCGCTTTGGTGATGGAAGGTAGAGCGAGCATTGTAGCCATGAAACCGTTACCTGTTGAACATATGGCCGAGGTGTATTAAGATTTACGTTGTGATCTATATACTTAATATTTCTTATATGAAATATGAAAGTAAGTGTTAAGTATATATTACACGAGTTGTTTGTCAAACTATGTGTTGTCACATCTTGAGACAGCAGAATTTAACTTGTTGCGTTTACATTAGTTAAATTTTATTTTAAAAAACAAAACACCAAGACTAAATGCTTCCTTCTAGTAAGTGAGGAAGTAAACGTGTAATTAAGTAGGTAGCCAAGTAAGGAAGTACATGTAAGTAAGGAAGTAAAAAAGTCAGTAAGAAAGTAAGTAAATTGATAAATAAGTAAAAAGAGTAGTTTTCGATTGCTTAGGTTTTGCATTGCTACGCTTTGTGATTAGCTAAAAAATACCTCGCTCCGCTTTTTTATCCAAACCAAAACCAATCATTTCCGTCTGATCTAAAGTTAGACGATTTCAGTCTCAAATGAAGATAGCGTTAAGTATACCCTGAACAAATTAATTCTGGACTTGGTTAATGTTAAAAATCAACAAAACCGAAAATAATATTTCACAAAATACCGTAATGTAAAAGTGCTAATAACGACGAATTTTTTTTCTATTCGACTTTTTTAAACTCATTTCATTCAATGGGTTCATTATTACACAAATCTGACAAATCGCTATAATTTAGAACAATACAGGGGGATTAAGCAAGCGACTTCCTTTTCATTCTAATGGAAAATTTTATTTTCCTTAACTCCAACGCCTTGACACATAAATACTACCGAGAAGTTTTTTGTTATTTTAAACTGCCTATTCTTGGTTTCACATGACGTCATAAAAATTAAAAAATCTAAAGTATACGTCCTACAAAGCTGTTTCTAACATGGTATGTGGATACCAGTGTTATAATCTTGCACAAAACGTTTCAGGTTTTAACGATGTTTTGCTTCCGATTTATACAGGTTTTAAATGTGTCACTTAATTCGTCACGCTATTACAGATAAGCCGTGAAAATAAACAAAATTGAACCAATTTGTAAATGAAAGGACCACTCGACAAAATGGAAGTACTGGATCCTTGTGAAGGATCTGATCAGCAGAAATAATTATAAACAAATAAAATGAAAGGCTGATCGTACAGAAAGGAATATATTTTTAACCTTTTTAACCGATTAATTTCGAACGGCACGGCCGTTCTTCTTCAGGATATAACCGTACTAAAAGAAAAAACGTTACAGATCTGAATACATATAAACAAGCGAAAGATATGAAATTACATACTTTGTTTATAGTATAAGCTGAATGGATAAAAATAGGACGCTGAAAAAACGTTACAGATTTGAATATATAACAAGCGAAAGATATACACCTTATTTGATGGCTTGACAGATAATACGCGCGGATATTTTACGAGTTGCGTAGTATTTTTCCGAGCCCCGTAGGGGTGAGGAAAAATACGAGCAATGAGTAAAATATCCACGCGTATTATCTGTCAAACCATCAAATAAGGGATTTATTATTCGACTGCTTAATTTTCAAATAAACTTACCAAAATAGACAATTTTGTCGTCTAGTATTTCACTTTCGTCCTGAGCGCGCGCACTTACAATTTAACTTCGCTCTGTTCCTAACTTGTCAAACCGGTATGCTACAGTGTAATACGCTCGCATATTTTGCGCGTTCTCTTGCCCTTTTACGGTTAAATGACGTCAAAGTCGAATAATAAATGAAAATACATACTTTGTTAATGGTATGAGCTTAATGGATAAAAATAGGACGCTGAAATATACATAAGTATATATCAAGTTTCATCGCGTCTGTTTAACCCTTTGGGTTCGAGCGTTTGGCCTTTATCAATAAGGTAAGCCTCTCGAGCCTTACGCACGTCGTCACGGTTAGATTTTATAAGCTCAAGCGGGATTAGTTGCATGTCAAAGGCAGAATGATTAGGTGAAAGAAAATGTTCTGATACTGCCGTAAGTTTAGAGTTGTCGGGGTGTACTTGTTTGTCGACTGGTCTGCTGTGTTCGTTGAAGCGTTCTTTCAGTTGTCGTTTAGTCTCTCCAATGTACTGTTTGTTGCATCGTCTGCATTCTACCATGTATACAACGTTTCTAGAATTGCAGTGGTAGAATTGCGGTGGTTAATGGTCCTAGTGTTTCCTGTAGAGTGAAATGTGTAATCTGTTTGTCCGTCATTGATGTATTTGCATGTACGGCAGCGGTTGTTGCCACAACGAAAGGAGCCAGGATGTGGGTTAGAGGGCGCAGTGGTGCGTAGTTTAGATATGACTAGTAAGTCGTTAAGATTTTTAGTACGTCGGAATGCAACGAAAGGTGTGGCCTTGAATACATTGGCGCAACGGTTAGAGGAGGACAGAATATGAAAGTGTTTGTGTATGATGGATGACAGAGAGCGTAATGCGGGGTTGTAAGTGATTACAAGGGGGACACGGCTAGGTTGGTTAGCAGAAATGTCTTTGGGTGTGAATGCTTCTGCGCGTGTAATGGTACGAACGCGTTGAAATTCGCGGTTAAAGATGAATTACAGTCCGTACTGCGCAATCTCAGCTCGGCAATGTTTGTGAGACTCACAAACAAGGAACGTTTAACTTTACTAGCGAAAATGAAAATTACGGGACAAACTTACCTTTTCCTTCATTGTTAATGTCAGATATCCTTGCCAAACAATAATAACAAGTAAAAGAACCCCAAAGTTTTCCAAAACCGATGTTTCAGCTCATTGAGCATTCGTAAACACAACAGCCGTAATGGCGGACTGACGGTTTACTCTCATTTACTCCATGTATGCTATTACCGAAGTGTAACATATCAACAAATTCAAAACAAAAAATGAAAACAAACCCCGAAATTGCGCAGTACGGACTGTAATTCAGCTTTAAGAAAAGATAGGTTGTATCCACGTTCGTTAAGATATGTTTTAAGTTCGTTGGTACGAAGTGTGAAGGTCTTGTCGGAAGAACAGATACGACGAAGTCTAAGGAAGAGACTGAAGTGGATAGCTCGTTTGGTATGATGAGGATGGCAAGATGAGTGTAGCAGGTAGTGATGTTTGTCAGTAGGTTTAGTGTAGAGGTCTGTTTCGATAGTACCGTTATTGAGAACAACCTTAACGTCCAGAAAAGGTAGATACTTAGAGGAGTGATTGGATGTAAATTTGAGGGTGGGGTGAATGCTATTGAGATAAGAAGTGAAGGCAAGGAGGTCCTGTTCAGTATGTGTTCATATCATAAATAATAAATAGACGACATTGCGGCTTGCAGCCGTTGTGGTGACAGTTTACGTGGGGATTCCATCCTGTGTTATATTTTACTGCTATCTAAGAATCTTCAAAGCAGTTCGTAGCCACAACAACAATTTCCATCTTTCTAACAATGGATTGAGCACGATAAACGTGGAAGATATTAAAGTGGCGCGCACACTATTTGTGATAGTAATGTTTTTCAATTAGTGTTGGACTCCAGTTTTGTTTATTGAACTTGTAGACACGATTCGCGGAGGTTGGACATTCCCTCGCGAGGTTTACGTAGCATGCACCTTCTTGGTAACTATAAGCAGCGCTTTGAATCCGTTGATATATGGTGTGCTAAACAGGAGCTTTCGTAAGGATTATCTGAAGTTGCTATGTTGCAGATACTACCCATCTCAAGCTGTTGTAGAACCCGCGTTGGTGTTGGAAGGAAGAGCGAGCGTTGTAGCCATGAAGCCGTTACCTGTTGAACATACTGCCGAAGTATATATTCAGGAAATGTGACGAGTTGTTTGCCAAACTATGTGTTGTTGTCATATCGCAAGACAATAGAAATCACCATGGCTAAGTACTTCCTTCTAGTATGTAAGTGAGGAAGTACACACGTATTTTACTAAATAAGTAAGTAGCTACGTAGGGAAGTAAATAAGTCAGTCAGTCAGTAAGTAAGTAAGTAAGTAAGTAAGTAAGTAAGTCAGTAAGTAAGTCAGTAAGTAAGTCAGTAAGTAAGTAAGTAAGTAAGTAAGTAAATAAGTAAGTAAGTAAATAAGTAAGTAAGTAAGTAAGTAAGTAAATAAGTCAGTAAGTAAGTAAGTAAGTAAGTAAGTAAGTAAGTAAGTAAGTAAGTAAACAAGTCAGTCAGTCAGTAAGTAAGTAAATAAGTAAGTAAGTAAGTAAGTAAGTAAGTAAATAAGTAAGTAAATAAGTCAGTAAGTAAGTAAGTAAGTAAGTAAGTAAGTAAGTAAATAAATAAATAAGTCAGTCAGTCAGTCAGTCAGTCAGTCAGTCAGTCAGTAAGTAAGTAAGTAGGTAAGTAAGTAAGTAAGTAAGTAAGTAAGTAAGTAAGTAAGTAAGTAAGTAAGTAAGTAAGTAAGTAAGTAAGTATACCTGATAGTACAAATAAAAGCTGATCAGTCATTATATGATGATTTGTTGCCACTTAATTCAGCATCTCGCATGCCAGTCATATTACTCTTTATTGATTTAGGAGAAGCTTTCGACAGTCTTGACCGGAATTTTATGTTAAAGTCAGTTTGGATGTATTTGGTTTTGGCCTAGTCTTACTTATTAAACTGATTACGCTTAATAGCCAAGAAATTTCTAATCCACAGTAATAGAGAACCCTTAATACCATGCGTCTTCAATACCAAACGCTCTTGTTGTATAGCTGGAGTTTTTCTTAATACAATGCGCGCGTTGATTGGTTGATTCATGGTCATGACATCTAATAAACAAACTGTTTCCCGCCAATTGTCCTAAGCTGGCAACATTTGCGAAAGCGGGCAACAATTTTGACGTCAGAGGGTAATATTGCACTGTTGCCCGCTAGCGCACGTGATCAGACCGTGACAAAAGATGGCATGATTATGATGCGATTGATGTTTAACTCGAGTGCTTGGCGCGTTTTTCAAACTGTTTTGTGTTTTGTTTTTGTGTTGCTATATAACAAATCACTTAATGACTGATCCCTCGGGAGACAGTGAATTTTGTTTTCCGAGAATCTCGATGTTTCCCTCGACTTCGTCTCTGGAAACATCGACATTCTCGGGAAACAAAATTTACTGTTTCCCGAGGGACCAGTCATTAAGTGTTTCATGTGGCACACTATCGAAAGCCTTAGAAAGATCTAGAAAAATAATATCTATTTGCTGTGACCAATTCCTAGCTTTATCCCAATCATTGTATCTTGAACCTTAAATATGCAAATTGATCTGGATTAAAGAGATCAAGACCAGACCAAAACTCAATCACACGTTTCCTAACTACTTTCTCAGCAATTTTGTTAATAATACAAATAACCGATATTTGGCGATAGTTCTCTCTCTTGGTGTCCACTTTCAAAGAAAGATAAGGAACGGAAGGCATGATGTTTCATCTAAGCGAGGGCATGGAAACTGAGATCCGTGCAACATTCGATTTTCTCTTTAAATTTGGATAGTGCGTGGGTGGGGAAAGTTACATCAAAATAACATATTTGAAATTAATATGCAAATCAGGTAAATTAGATTACTTTGTGTCAGGCAAACAATTTTTGCAAAAGTCATTCTTTCAGAAATGTGAAATTACTTTGAATTCAATCCACACTGTGAATATACTTCCATGACAATGGATATGCAAATCCAGACATAATACTGTCAGAGGACATGGATAATTGTACTTAAAATTGTTCCCTCCTTGAGGACATATGTGCATGAATACAATGAAAAAAGATAATGAAAACGCTCCGTTGTTTATTGGAAATTGTAAGGACGTTGAAGACAAAAGCGGCCTGATGAGGGCTTTATGGTGCAAATGGAAATAAGACGTTTGGCATTTTTTATCCACCCAAAATATTATGAGAGGCACCTTTGAAAGGAAGACAGAAGAAAAACAGCTAAAATTTATCCCACACAAGAGGTCAGTACTGAGCACGGCATTCTTAAAAAATAAACTAGAAAATAATTTCTTTAAGCTAACTCGCGATGCGTCAAATGTCCGTTGACATAAAATCGATGACCGCAGCTGCTTCAAGTACAGTTTTTTTAGTGTTTAGAAGATTATTGTTTTACACAAAACGTACGAGAATAAATCTCGAACCTGAATAAGAACGGTGAAAACGCTGTAACAGACCCAGAAAATAATTGTAGAAAGTCCGATAAGTTAAAAAGGTTTTCAAACAGAAATATAACATCTGGGACTGACGACCAAACGGGTTTACTGGCCTTAATTATTCGAAATATTTATACTTTTATTATGCAGCAGATCTTAAAGATACCTCTCTCAATATACTCATGTCTGACGATGCAAAGCAACCGGCCTCTGCAACTTCATACAATTATAAACTATGCGAACAAGAGAATGAATGAAAATTCTAACGCTGTTTAACGTATGGTCATAAAGATATTTTTGCTTTTCGTAAAATAGCTTAAAAAACATTAGCTGAGACTTGTCAAAGCTTTTATTCAATAGCTCCTATTCTGCCATCGGGCAAGAGGCTATGAATTTTTGCACCAGGAGGATACATACAGGATATACGGGATAAAGGTTACGGTCATTAGTTGTGCATTGACTGCATGCTTGCAGTGTGTATCTGGATATATTGGAATGGGCGAGTAAAACAGGTTGGCTCGCTCACTGCACCGATTCCTGAAAGTCTAATTGTGCTCGCGCGATCTGCAAATGGTGTCGCGAAATGGAGGCAGGACCAAGGCAGCTAAATTCGATGATAACGTATTTTAAAAATACACGCTGTCCTTCTACGTTCTTGGGATGAATTCAGTATTTTTTGAGCGTCATTTAAAAGATCACGAGAGAAGAAAAATTTAATTTCAGTTGAAGTGAAATCATTTTTATCGTGAGAAATTCAGCAATTCGTGCCAGCTTGCAACTCAATAATGAGGGGGTTAAAATGCACAGCACTGACGTAACGAGTAATGTTGGTTTCTTTTTCCACAAGATCTCGACAGATTTCTAACGAACGGATTGATAAATACGAAAAAAGATTATGTCGTTTTAAATGGGTCCTGATTCGCGTCAGCTTGAGTCCGATAACAGAGGACTTCGCGCTTGTTGGGGGATCATGGGTGATCTGGTCAAAAATGCCGACAAATACAGTGTTTGGATGGGAATCCAGTGTTAAGTAATTTCGGTAAAATTTAAATTTTCTAATATTTTTGAATTGAAAACTTTGGATACTAGGAAAAAGATTGTAGTCATCAAATTTGAGGGATGTAGTTGTGAGAAAACGTGCAAATATTTTAAAATTTGTTTTCCATACATTTGCCATAAATTTTTCCGTGTACAGCACACATTGATATTTTATGTAACTAAAATTTTTGTCATTTACGTATCTTAGCTGATTTCTATTAACAAGGTTCCATGTTAAAACTTCGCCAAACAAATCAAAATAAGCAGCGAGCGCGTATGATTATCATTTCATGCAACCACTCAGTCCACAGCTGTTTCTATGCATATTTCGGTAGCGAAACAACGCAAACTTGACTCCAAGCACGACTGCATAGTCCACATGGTAGTTCGAAAAACAATATTTTATTCTTTTTGGAAGCCGCTACTGTCCGTACATCCGTCTCTTATATTTAAAACAAAACTTATTGGTTAAACTATACACATCCATGTTTCTTGCCCCGGACCGACAAAAGCCCCCCCCCCCCCCCCCCCCGCCACCTTTCCAGAAGACTAATGCAAGTACTTTGTATCTGAAATGTTTAAATCACCAGACAAGACGAAACTTGTAACTCACTCCAGGAGCCATGACTGTGTACTCAGATTCTGAATCAGCTCAGATCGCCATAAAATCAGTGCAGACCATACTTGTGTTTTTAAACATCGTCGGAAACTCTCTGGTTTGCATTGTCATAGTCAAGAACCAAGACATGAGGTATATGATTGTGTTGATGGAACTGATTTAAGAAATGCTTCACATAAGAACTATAGTAAACTTCATTGTTCTGCGGCATACATCCCGCATATAATATCTTTGATTTCAAGAATAGAGGAGAACTGATGGTTTATAGTTATATTTCATTATAAAAATACAGAAAATCCATTTGCATCAAATATAGTTTAGGAAATGTTCGTGCTTAACCAATCAGAATAGCCGAAGACAATAGCTACTAATTTTGCTTCTTTGATGAAGTTCCCCAAATACAATATCTTTGAAAAATTGCTTGTTGTGCGATTGGGTCTCAAAATACTTGAAACCTTAAAAACATTAGACTTAAAGCACCTTGAACCTTAACTTTTTAGCGGTTTTTGAGTCTAGGCCGATGAGATCACTAGTTGTAACAATGAAAAAAGTTGACATTCCATTGTGCTTTGCCGTTCAGCACTATCCTTCTTATGCGGATCATTACTTAAGTCATCTAACTGTGAACACGTCCATATAAAATCAGAGTTTTAGCGAGTTGTCCAAGACACAAGGCGATAAACCACAGAACACCCAAGAGAGAATCAACCATCATCTGAGTTTTAGTGCGTTTTCCAAGACACAAGGCGATAAATCACAGGACACCCAAGAGAGAATCAACCATGATCTGAGTTTTAGCGAGATGTTCAAGACATAAACTGATAAACTTGAAAAAATTGGCCCAATTGTTTCAAGGTGCAATCCGTTTCCATCCTGGCCATCTGCAGCTAAGACACCTATTGGTATATTAATTTTAAACAAAACGAGACCATTATTTTGGGGTTTCCGCTGATATAAGTATGTCTTTTGGGCGTTTCAAAGTAACACCAAACATGGTGACAGAGCCCCTTTAATTAACACCTAAAAGGTACGACGAACAACTCCGTCACTTATATATGGGAGTCGGTGTTTAAGACCCGCTCTGACCACTAGCTGGAGTGGCATGGTTTCAAAGTAGACTTGAGTTCAACTCCTCGGCCAAGCATATAAACGGTAAACTTTCCTTACCAAACCAAGGATATTTTAAAAGTGATTGAAAAGTACTTTAGGTATTTGAACGATTTGAGCACTATTTTGAACTCATCATAGTTTATTTTTGCTATATTTTAACAAAAAATCTAAAGTAGTGGTTAGAGTTTGAAATGTATTTTAGGTATATTTAAATGCTATTTAATAAACCGTATAGGGTTTTCCATGTATTTGTAAGCTATTTGTCGCCAAAACTACATTTCAAATAGAGTATATATATTTGAATTTTGAACCCTATTTTGACAGGGAAAGCTAGTCATAGTCTGCCTTCTGCCAGTTGTTCAATTTGAAGTTCAGTTATGTTCATTTGGAAGAATTTGTTTATGATGTTAAAATACCCGACAACCACTTGTGCTGCAAACATTTCTCGAGGGTAAATAAGGATCATTTAATTTTTTTTCACAGAACTTCAGTCAACTACCTTGTGATGAACCTAGCTGTCGCAGACATGACTGTAGCCACGTTTTTTACACCACGGTTCATTTTTTTCCACTCTTTCACCTACCCAGAAGGAGTGATTGGTACAGCACTAATGTGTAAATTACTGACGGGTGGAAACTTAGGCTGGGTTGGAGCGGCGACGTCGGTATTAACACTCGTTGCCATAGCAATTGAACGCTACTATGCCGTTATTCATCCCCATGGAAACAAAGGAAAGCTTACTAAGCGAAAACTGAAGGTATCTGTTTTCGCCAAGTGATTTTTTATGTTTTTTATTTCCATTTAAAATTTGTAGAAGTGAAAAAAAATTGTAAAATGTGAAAAAGTGAAGTGGTTCTCTTTAAAAGTTATCATTGTTATAAATGCTATTTCTGTTGCTCCGTTCTCTTTGTTTGTATATATAGCATTCATGGCTTTAATCATCAAATTGTTGGCGAGTGTGTCGCTGATGTCCTTACCACATTTTGACGTCTTCTGTAATCTATAACTGAACAGACGCACGGCCAAATGGCATCTATTTGTGTTATACAATGAACAGAAAAGTAAAAAGAGTAAAATTACGAACTTGCCTCGTAGCGCTCGACTGTTCTAATATTTGTTCCAGTTTAGGTATTTTTCAAGTCTCCAAGAACACTTTCCGTCTTGGTTTCTTCTTTTTCTTGTTCGAAAACAGCTCCTGCTAAACATTTTTCGAGGCTTTCACTTGTTCAATTCAGAATAATCTCGCAAACATTTTGAAAACTGTGCCCCATGGATAAAACAAAGCAATTTTTCTATGACGTCAGCCGTGCGTCTGTACTCTATCAATCACAGGGCGCGTAGTATTCAGTTCATTGTATAAAAATAACATTAATGACTTACAACTATAAAATATGTCTTACTCTGAAGCCGAGCCCATTGCTCAATAAGTCAACAATGCATGTTTTGGAAACCATCCACAGGGTATATCTCAGACTGTGTGACGGAGCCTAATATTACTGTTGTAGAAGGAGCGTTCTTGGTGGGAACCAACGCATTATTTATTAGCTAGGAGAGAATTGTAAAGTTTTTTAGCACAATTTTCAAATTAAATCTTAAACATTTTCACCATTTTTAATTTTTTGTCGGGAGACATACACTCTGAGCGAACGTTCTCGTAAGCGGACAGCTCTACTTACGGCCGCCTTGACGAAATCCCGTTTGAATACTACATCTTTAACGAGGAAAATTCTCGTAATCGGAAACGTGCAATGGTGTCCGCTTTCGGGAGCTTCGACTACTTATGGTCTACAATAAGCTTCTTTTGCTAAACGGCTACGTCCCGACTTAAATCTTTTTTATATCATCGCAGGTCATCATACCTTGTTCTTGGATCTTTGGATTTATCATGAATATCCCAGAATTCCTTTTTAAGGAAGTTGATGAACGGGATTACTGCGTTGAATCGTTTCCTGAAAAATGGATAGGCAGGTTTTATAGCATGGCTTGGTTTCTGTTCACGGCATTTTTCCCAGTCTCATTGATGGTCATCACATACTCACGTGTCGTGTACGCTTTATGGTTCAAAGATGCTGATCCCAGTGAAACCAATAATCAACAACAGGTAAGAAGCGAAAATATAGCCTGCAAAGTAGTCGTATTTTATTTTTATTTTTTTTTTTTTTGGGGGGGGGGGGGGGGACGAGAGCTGAGTTAAATGCGGACTAAGGAGAGTGAAGAGATGCGACCAAGGGTGTGGGATCAGGTTGGAAGGCTCTACTCTTTAACTCCAGACTTTCCAGCGCCCGACGATTTGCAAAACCAAAATGACGACCAAACACTAAATTCAGCACTCGCCCACCAAAAAACGCCTGTACGAAGGCTAACAAAAATATGTTCGTTAAGCGAGGAGTCCATTACTAGGAGCGTGCAACTGCCCTATATTCCTGTCACGGCGTTTTCTCAGGCGAATTTATTTTTAGATTTGAATTTACCGCGAATATCAGACTCCCGCAGACTCGCAGAGCCCCGATACAGCAGAATAGAGATGGAATTAGTATATTTTTATTCTGTCGACATACCCGCTTAAGGCCGCCATTTTTTTCTTCTTATTTCATGGATCATGTTTCTGATGTGGACCGGAACTGTCCGTTTTCACGGGAAAATATAGTGTAAAAATAAATTCGTCTGTGAAAACGCCGTGACATAGGCTTAGTATGGGAGTTGCACGCTCCTACTAATGGGCTCCTGGTTAAGGTTACAGTGTACCTTCGGGGGTGTCTCCAGTATAACAGCTCTAGTGTCTTAAGATTACACTTAACATACCTAAACCCAGATATCAAATTAAAGCTTATAGAGCTGGCTATCTAAATATGGAAACCATTTGGTAATAAAGTGAATTGTCGAATTTTTTACGACGTCTAAATTCGAACGTCTGAATCAGCTTTAAAACGCTATAACTCAAAGCGATTATTGTATTTTGCTAATTTGATTTGTTTTCGGGTTTCCGGACACGAAGCGCTAAAAAAACGTGTCGGCGATTTCCCATATTCAATTGCAGTGAAAAGTTACAGAATATTTTCGAAAAAGGGAGAAAAAAATTGGAATGATCGCACGGAAATGGCTCTTGACGAAAAAGTTTTCGGAAATAAGAAATTCACCGACAGGTTTTTGTTGATTATATGTTAGCCTAGCTTCTGTCCAAATTTGAGGAAAATCGAACAAATTTCCTTTGAGTTGTAGCTCTTTAAAGTGTCCCCAACAAGTGAAAAATTAACTTTGAGAAAACAGCGCTTAAAAAAACATATCGCTTCATAAACAAACTCCGCCCACAAAAGTTATACTGTCATTTCTCCGTCAATTTTCACTATTTTTCGATAATTTTTTTTGAATGAAAGTTCATTCTGTAAACTTTATTTTGACGCCAAAAAAAAAAATTTCGATAAATTTTCGATCTGAAGGTACACTGTAACCTTAAGTTTAATATAGCTGACGCTTGGTGTTGAGGTGCGATGGATAAATGCGCGGAAGATGTCACTGCGATATTGTTTTATGAGGTATAAACCTTGTGTTTTCACTTTTTGGTTTGTTGAAAAGGACAGTTATCTAATACAGTGCCTCCCTTCTGCAGGTTCAATTCACAAACAGATACTGGTGAAAAATTTATCACCCCTAACCCTAACCCATATTCTCTTGTCGCGATACGCTTTAAGGTCCATTGTAACCTTATAATAACCGAATGCATGGCTACTGCTTATTTGATATCCATCAGTAAGGACATTTCTATTTTGATTTTTGTTTTGTAGGGTGTAATGAAGGTACGCAAGCGAGTCACCTTGATGCTTATAATCGTCAGTGTCATCTTTATAGTGTGCTGGGTGACTGAAGCAACTGACTACCTCCTGGTGTATTTCTTCCCCTCACACTCATTTCAAACATTAGCTGCGTCTTCCACATTGATCTTGTTCAATTCCGCCGTTAACCCGATTGTCTATGCTCTGGCCAACCAGCGATTCAGAGATAAGATTGAAAGAATGATGTGCCGCAACTGTCGCTCACCAAGAAGTAACAGCGTGCATCCTGCCAGAGAACCTAACAGATTGAACGTTGCCATCATCATCACCCACCCCACCCAGGAAACAAGGGAAAGCTACATTCACTAACGCCTGTCTTATGACGTACAAACATGAATTATTTACTGAATACACATCAGCGCCTTGGCAGTCATAAAAATGTAATTGTGCTGGGTGTTTTCTTGCAGCCCGAGCCAAACGAAGAACGTTTCTCTTGAAGCTCGCATACGCTTTTGGCGACGCTTGTGCGCTCGAAGAGGAATTAATTCTGAACTTTCGCTCTCATATCCGCTCTCAAGGAGTTTAAACAATCGTCAACTGATCGCTCTCGCTACTTCAATCACATGCAAAAACAAAAGAGGTTCACCTTTTTTAATTATGCGCAGCGGAATAAAGTTGTTCTGCTTGATAGAAAACACGGTGGAATGAATTGTTATCACAGGGAACTCAGGCTCACAACAGGAATCCTCAACGACAAAAATATAAGGATTTGTATGGGATTTTATCGTGAGTTTGATAAAATATCAAAATTATAAATAAATAGCCATTGAAGTGTTCATACCTCACTAAACAATGTTTGTGTGTTGTTTCTTGGCGGCCTTACGGCTTCTAAACGGCATTGTAGCGAGTTTTGGTTTTGACTTCACCTAAAAGAAGTAAAGGGAGAACTTGCAATTCCAAGTCACTCCAACGAAAAGTGACAAAAATTACCTTCAATCGATTCCCATTGCTCCAAGACTTCGCTCGAGTAAACAGCAAGTCCGTTCCTTTCTAAACATCTCACATTTAGCTCCAAAATCGCAGTCATCACCTCATAAAGACGATAAATGCAACTAGAAAATTCAATGCTCTACGGTCCTTGGATGCTTTCACGAAAAAGCTGTAGTTATCGGGCGGAAGACGGGCGGCCGTTGGCTTGGCTTAGAAGCCAGGCTGTTTGGTTCAAAACCCTCTCGTACCCGTCGGGAAGGGACACGAGCTAAACAACCGTTGCAAAACTGGATTCGCACGAGTACCCAGGGGTCGCTTTGACAAAATTCGAGCCGCCCGCATGGTTGTTCGAAAAGTTGGCGGGAAGACTACTTTTTTTCTGATTTCAACTTCGAATTCCTTCCGTAAAGCCGAGAATAGCCGCGATTTGTCTTATTTGTGTAAGATAACCCGTTGTTTACTGTTAACCCTAATTTGCCTGTTTTTTCTTTTTGAGTTCCTGAGGTCTCTCCCGCTCCCCCCCCCCCCCCCCCCCTCGTAACTTCGATAATATTAAGGCTATGGCAATAAGAGGATACATAGTACGTCCAAGACTGTCTCCTTTGGTATAATAAACGTGGAGATATAAGAGAATTAATGATTAACTATTAATATATATAGATAGCCCAAGCCTAACAGCGTCGCACTTTGAACAAGCTTAACTAAGGTGAAACTTAACTAAGATGAAACTTAACTAAGGTGAAAGGTTGGAAGCACAAGAATTAAGATTGACGAACGGGCTATTTTCAATTTTAGCAATTCTCAAAAACAGTAAGCTTATTACGCGACCGTCTGCACAGTACATTTTTATAGACCGTACAAAAGTTCGCAAAAACAACTTTTCTCTGTCTAGAATAACTAGTACCACTAGTTTCCGAATAAAATACAGTTTTTGTTTGTCAAAAATTGCCCGAGAAACTGATTTGAAAATCGAAAATTGCAAAAATACACAAACATATTTGCATAAGGCGATGCGAGTGAAGATAGAACTGTACTATAAAATCAAAGTCTTGTTTTGTTTACATAAAATTGCTTTTCAAACTATCTAATGAATGAACAAACACATAAAAATGGACAACACAATCTTCTTTCGAAAAAATTTATTCAAATCTCCATTAGTTTACGTTTAAAAACAAAACGCGTACCATTTAATTATAGCTCATCGAGTTCAAGCTTTCTTCGATGAAATTCAAGAGCTGAATTTAAGCACGTTTTAAAATCAATTCTCCAAAGCTAACAATAACACCAATAAAAAGTCACTCACAGATTGATATCAACATAAATTCTCATCGAAAACTGTAATCTGTTTTACCTTTAGGTACCTTGCTTGCTTGGAAATTCAAATCTCCGCTTCTGGTTCTGAAATCCGTAGAAAACAACCATCTCCCGCATTGATAAAAACGTAAATACATGAAGTTCCTCGAAGCAAGATTTTATCCCTGAAAGCTCGTCTTTTTCCACTAAAGCGGCTTCTGAGTATCCCTTAATTAGTATCCTTGTCTTGAGTAGCAAACCGCGAAATATTCAGGGAAATAACGCCTTTAATTTAAACGATTTTCTCCGCTTAGTAAATTCACAGCAAAACATCGAAGTGTTTTTCTAGCTGACGTGACATTCGGCCGTGTAACCGCGCGAAAAACAAAGCCTCGCTTTGGTTTCAACATGACGTCGTATGCGCATGTTTTGCGACGTCATACGCGCCCGCGAGCTAGTCCTGCGCGACGGCTGAGCTGCAGTAGTCCGGTCCTGTGCGACGGCGGGCGGAGGGCGGGCACACGCGCGCCCGCGAAACATTCCGCTAGCCATGACCATGAAAAATGACGGCATGGTTCTATGAGTATGGGGCTGCGCAGCCAGGCCTTCGGCCTGGCAAGTGCTCCGCTATTAAGCAATGTATCAGAACCTGTATCAAGCGGACACCCTGTATTAAGCGGACACCCTGTATCAAGCGGACACCCTGTATTAAGCGGACACCCTGTATCAAGCGGACACCCTGTATTAAGCGGACACCCTGTATTAAGCGGACACCCTGTATCAAGCGGACACCCTGTATTAAGCGGACACCCTGTATTAAGTGGACACTAACTAGGGTCCCTAGGGTGTCCGCTTAACACAGGTTTGACGCGGTATATACAAAACCAGTGAATAGTGTTTTTCGCGTGCTCTGATTGGATGAGTAATTACTGTTCACCTCCAGGCATTGTTCTGGATTTCGCGCGCGAGTTTTTTCCCCATTTGTTAGAAATAAAGTAACTATTTTGGACTGGCTATCCACTGGTTTAGTATGCACTAAAACAATTATACACCCCGGTGTCGGTGAAGAGTGATGCATATTCACCTCGCCGCTTCGGTGGATAATTGTTAATATCTACGGCGGAGTGCATAAAACTATTCGTAACAATAACTCCCATCGGTGAATCATTGCATGTACATGTTTTGTCGATTAAACTGTTGGAATAAGGACCAGCAGAGTACCACAGTTACAATCTTTATTGATCAGAGACGAAAACTCCACTTTAGACATGGAGAACAATATAAACTACCTTGTATTTTTTTTCTGAAAAGAGCGTCTTTTTAAGATTTATATTACACATGCAATATATACAAGATATCCATACTTCTAACACTGTAACCATTTTGAACTTATAAATTATATTTTCAGTTTAATACAATATTCAACACCCACTATATGTAACAATAGGCCATTTGCACGATGACGTCATTTGACTACTACTACCAGAATTCATTTCGTTTTTCCTTTCTTATTTAAATTTTGTAATCCCAGTGCGGTTTAAATAACAATAGCCTTAATTTGCACTACAAAACAAAAAACTGAAGGATTCTGGTAGTAGTAGTCAAATGACGTCATCGTGCAAATGGCCTATTTGCTTATTAGATATGTTTATATAATTACCTTTCATTTTCTTCGTATTTACCCTTTTTAATAAACGTTTCAGTTATTCGTTTCCTCCCAATCAGTATCAGTATTAGATTTCCACAAAGCAAGACATACAATCTATTCCCTTTCCGGAAAATATAAAACTTCTAAAAAGAGAAAATGATTTTAGAGAACAGAACCCCATGTCCCATGATAATTATTTTTAAATCTAGTATTAATTTGCGCACATGCAGTAAAGGTTATTTGCATTCTCGCTCCCATGACCACGCGTTCTCTATTCCACAGATATCAGAAAGCTCTCTTTATTGCTGAAGGTATTTTGCTCGTACAAATAGCGTGTTGTGTGACAAGCTATGAAAATCAATAAACCCGCCAACTCTAAAATTACATGGCGGCATTCAAACTGACCAATCAGGTTGCGGCCTTAAATAACCACACCACCCCACGCAGTATGACACCTAACTAATAAGACCTAATAACAGATTGAAAATAATTTTTATTGGAAGAGGCTCATGTATGTCATGTATGGGGGATCTGTTCTCGTAGATTATTGTTTACTTGCTTCTATATTGTCTCCTTTGGTTAAGTGGGTAACGCACATTTCACACCTGTGTTAGTCATTTATTAATAAGAGAGTAGTATATATAGGTTCATAGAAACGTGGACCCTTTCACTCCCACAACACATTCTTGAGTTGCGCCACGAAGTTCTAACTTTTGACTCTGTGTATGAAAATCAAATCCTAAAGTATGACTATTCAAATGAAAGCTACTGAGAAGTACTTTCCTGTGGCGCTGTTTATTTAACAAATTGACGTCAGTTTTTTATGCGTATGTCCTCTTATTGATGATAAATTTCGTCATAACATTGTCAAAGTGCTGTGGATCCACGAGCCGCAGGCGAGTGGATCCACAGCAGGCCCATCAGTTTGGTAACAAAACATTGCGGTTGTACCCCTCCTATATATAAACACACCACAGTTTCTTAAAAGCAATTCTTTACAAAAATTTAAAATTAACGATAGAACTGTAATAAACTTAATAATTAATATTTAATAATAACTATTTATTGCCCTTGGCCCTTACAATTACAATTACAATTTAAACTTATACAGCGCCAAATCCTAACGTCCTAAGGCGCTTTCCAATAAGCAAACTATAAATACGAGATTACTTAATTAAAAGCTTGCGTAAAAAGAAACGTTTTTAAATTAGATTTAAAATTATCCACAGGGATACTACTAGTTCTAATATGAATTGGTAAAAAATTCCAAAATTCAGGTGCACAGAGAGAAAACGCTCTATCTCCATACGACTTAAGACAAAACCATTATTTGTTGATGTACCAGGTCAATAAATCAGCAGTTTTACATGTATATACAATTAACAATATTTAGGCGAGAAATGTAGTCATATTAACATAATCTCTATGACCAATAAGAGTGCCCGGCCTTTATATAACTTCAATTTTTACAAATTATAGCAATAAAAAATCTTACCCTCCCAAGCCTTTCCAGTTTTTCCTTTTCTGCACAGAATCAGAGGTAGAAAGCAAAGGTCAAAAGTTACGCAGTAATGAGGAGTGAACTTGCCAATAATACGGACACATTTTTGTGTACCTGCACTCGGCTAAAGTGTTATGGCCTAGTCCCTAGAACCTTTCATTCCAGAAAAAAATGCCATAATCTCATGTTACAAAGCACGGCAAAGAAAAGTACTGCTCCACACCATACGCAGTCTCACCCTCGCCCACTGTAACACAACACGCAGTAACACACTTCAGGATTTTACCGCAGACTCAAAATCCAGAATCATTACTAAGCTATAACTTAGTGTAACATTTTTTGTTTTCTGTTTTTCTAAATTTCACCACCAATGATTCTGTATATGAACACAACCTTTCTTAAATTATCGTCACGCGGTATGGTAAGCAGTGTTCGTTAACTTTTGCGTGACATATGAGTACACGTGACATACCCATGTGGCAAGGTAGTGCCGCGTCTTTCCAGCTTCCCAAAATTGGTAGATAAACACGGGAAAATTTCAAAGAAATATAAATAAAGCTCGATATGACTTGAAAAAGTTGAAACTGTTTTTCGAATGCGTACCTTTTATCAAACCGAGTCTACATTTGATTTTATATACATCGAAAAAATATCAAATTCAATGTTTCCCGTTATTCTTTTAGGTAATTTTTATCTGTCTTTCGCAGACGATAACGATAACGACGACGTCACAAAAGGATTGTTAACCTTGGTAATCTAGATCACCTCTCATACATTGGTGTATTGGTTAGCGTTCGGCTCCATCTTTGTATGAAAGCTGTCTCTTGAAGATTGCCTCGGAGGATCTTCGAGTTTTTGCCATCTCTTAAGAATCGGCGATCCCTGGGATGAACGGAACTGACTGCGGCGAAGTGACGGGGACCGTTTTAATCCGCCTACCAGGGAGGCGGAAGACCCCGCGAGGGTGCTTTTAAACCCTGGAAGGGACAGAAGAGGAGAATCCGTAGGGATTCCATTAGGAACTTTGGGTGTGCGACGAGGCTTGTGGACTGGTTTCTCTGCAGCGTCAAGAAGCCAGTAAGTGGTCACATTTCCTTTCCCCTAATAAAATAAGAATGAAATACAGTATTACAATAACCGTAACCACACAGGGTGTTCTAGTAATATTGAGAACGCTTGTGGATTGA
Organism: Cladopsammia gracilis; assembly: GCA_022457155.1. Lineage (NCBI taxonomy): Eukaryota > Metazoa > Cnidaria > Anthozoa > Scleractinia > Dendrophylliidae > Cladopsammia > Cladopsammia gracilis. The sequence continues at coordinate 246,393 of JAJGOT010000579.1, forward strand.
CTCAGTCATTCAAAAATATTATCCGGCTTTTTTAAGTTGTACCTCTTTGCCCATGCCCTACAGGTGCTGTTACGCTTCCTTGCGTGAAGGCACGGTGGTCTAGTGGTTAGCACGTCGGACTTTCAACCTGAAGGTCGGTGGTTCGTGCCTGGTCTCTGCCGTCGTGTTGTTTCCTTAGACAAGAAACTTTACTCCACATTGTCTCTCTCCACTCAGGTGTATAAATGGGTACCGGAGACATAATGCTGGGGCCGGGGTAACCTTGTGATGGACTAGCATCCCATCCAGGGGGGAGTAGTAATACTCTCAGTCGCTTCATGCTACAGAAACTGGGTTAAGCGTCGGTAGTTGTGAGCCATTTGGCTTGGGAAGACTTACACTCCCTTGCAACTTGCAACTCAACTTTGAAGAGAGCCGTTGCATGACAAGTTGCGGATGAAATTGCACATTTAGCACCCCACTTGCACATGTTATCTGTAAAAGTCGCGCGCGTGTAACATGTAATCTGTAGCAGTCGCGCGCGTGTAACATGCAATCTGTAACAGTTGCGCGCGTGTAACATGCAATCTGTAACAGTTGCGCGCGTGTAACATGTAATCTGTAACAGTTGCGCGCGTGTAATATGTAATCTGTAACTTGTCTCGCAATGCTCTCGTCAGTGTTATATTGCAAGTTGCAAGAAAACATTGCCACGTGTAACATCATCTTAAGTGGTTTTGACAGTTCACAAGACGTACTATGATTTTGCAGTTTCTAAACTTACCTTAAGGAAAACCTCGCCTCTGCTTTCAACAACAAAGCCTCCTATAGCTTCCAGTATTCTCTTTGTAACTTCACTTATGTGGATTCGCAGAGCTTTAAGAAACAGAAAAAAAGAAAACTTTTAAAATTCATAAACCAAAATCTGGATGACCTTAAGGTATGAAACAAGCAATACGCTGTAACTGTTTATATTCAAGCACTGATTTCTTTCTTTCTTTTACTATTCCAGAAAGCAACTGCATAGTAATAGGGGAGTAAGTTAGCGTACAGAAGAGGACAGGAGGAAGGGGATGAGGAAGAGGAGAAGAAGGAGGAGGAGGTGGAAGGCGAAAAGAAGGGGGAGAAGGAGAAGAAAGAGAAAGGGGAGGAAAGTAAAGGTGACGAATAAAAACTTAATAGGATTCTTACCTTCCCCGTTCGATTCCATTCTAGATGCAGTGTTGACCGTATCTCCAAACAAACAATAACGGGGCATTGTTATACCAACCACACCGGCTACGACTGGACCTAGGATAGACAATAAATGCCTTTTTGACTGAATGTCTGGAATTTTCATCTGAGTTGATAAGATAAATTGGGCAAAGTAAAGATATTCTTTTCGGTGTTTACGTGTTAATAAAACCAAATTTTCCTGCTTCACCCCCCACTGACGGAGCAACGATTTTTTTTTTGCAAAATGAAAACTAAGCCTTTATCCATTTTTTGTTTAAGGACGTTCGCACTAACTGTTTATGCGCATCCTTACTGTGCACGCAATTCATGTCGTAACGTCATGGTGCGTCATGCACGAGAGCGCGCAGAAAAAGAAATCTAAAGGTGGTCAGACACGAGGACATGTAACAGGGAGTGTAGCGGGGACATGTAGCAGGGAAAAAAATCATAGTTCACACAGGGGGACGTGTCGCTGCAACATGTCCCTGAGACAAGTCCCCGCGACATTTTCATGTGGTGTGCAAGCGCTATGACTTTTTCCCTGCTACATGTCCCCGCTACACTCCCTGCTACATGTCCCTTAGTGTGTAGTACACATATTTTTGTCCCTGCTACATATCGCTGCGACATGTCCCTGCTACATGACCCCTCGTGTCTGACCTCCTTAAAGGCACAAAGGGATGGTGAGCCGTTGCGTTAACTTTGCTTAGATTTAACTCGCTTGGATAAATAATTTTTTTCCAATTCTCGACAGATTGTAAAAAAATGAACTAAAAAAATCAATGTAAGAAGTTTAAAATTTTCCCATTTTTCTATCCACGCGACATCGAATCCTGCCAACTTGCGCAACTTGCGGCTGTCAGGATTTGCAAATGCTGTCGTTTAAAGGTTAGATTCTCTTTTAGGGAAGTCACCGGTTGAACGAATTTGCTTAATACACCCACTCGTATAAAATTTGGAATAGAAAGTTGCATTTTTAAGATCATTTACAATATTTTTAGACTTACAGACATTGGGGCCATATCGAGAAAGGAAGACCGATTTTTCACAGTTAGGGTCGCTAGTCAGATATCTTATCTCCGAAGCGAAGTCGAAGTTAAAGTGCACCTAACCCCCAATTGTTTTTCTTTTAATCAACTCAATGTACGTTGAAAAGTCGAATAGTGAAATATTTCTTGTTTTTAACGTCGCGTTAGTGAGCTATAGAGATTTGAATTTACAAAATGCTAATTAGATGACGTCAAACCTCTATAATTCACTAACGCAAAGTTAAAAACAAGAAATATTTAATTATTCAACTTTTCAACGTACATAGAGTTGCGCCATGAAAGCCACCAGAGCGTAGAATAAATCCTTCGGGTCATAGGTTTTATTCAGTGTTGACTTTGTCGGTGTTATCCGTGGAACTTTTCAGTGAATTTTGGTCATCCTTCGCTTTGTTTGGACTAGATCGGACTAATTATAGCACGTGATTGTTGAAGTAAATGTGAGTGGTTTTTTAACTGAAAAAATTGACAAGAAAGCGAATAAAGCATTTTAATCTGTGCACATGCGCCGAACAGTGAAACTATCCATTTAATGGTCAGTTTGAGAAGCTATATCAAACACTCGAAAGAGTGTTTCATCAGGTATCCAAGCACCTCGAAGTCGATTAAAAAACTTGTCTGTTTGGTGTTTGGAAATTGTGATAAAACACTCTTCTTCTTTGCATTGGTACGAGGCATTCCAGGTCCAGCTCACCTTGCCTAAATCCGTATTACCTGGCGTGTCGGTCACAACATGGCAGACTTTAAGGTGTGCTTAAAAGTCAGTGACCCTAAGTTCATCGCTGCATGGAGCCGGCATATTGCCCTGTGAATAGTATTTTGAATGTCTTGCGGTTTTGGAATGTACCAATGCGACGTTTATTGAAATAGCTTTATATCACATACAGATTAGAGTCTTACCACTATGAATTCCAACACGTAACTTGAGTTTGTGGTCACTTTTGTGGCGAACTGTAAAGTCTTTCTTCACAGCTTCGATCAGGTGCAGCGCCATGCGCGCTATCTCTCCTGCGTGGTTATGTCCATTCCTGATTGGCAAACCTGATACCACCATGTATGCGTCACCAATTGTCTCCACCTGCCGGGCAGAAGGAGCGCACTAGAGTACAAGCAAACAACGGCACAAAATTGGAGGTTGAACGAGCCCACTACGTTTAACGTTTATCGCGAAATTTATGCTATTATGTTATTTTTAAATTTGGAACATATGAAAAATCACAGCAGCGGATTTAAATTTTCTCTTAATTAAACAATCGCATTTATATCGAGATATTAGTAATTTATGTTTGGGTAAAAGATCCTATTAGCAAAAATTATGCTTTTAATTTAAAAAGACGCATTCACACTTGATTGTAAATATTTTGTTAGGATTGGATAAAAATTTTTCCTTAGCTAAAATGTCATTCACGTTAACATTTCAATTGACATTTATAACTAATTCAAGATTAAAAAACTGGTTTAAATGAACAAAATATATGTATTTAATATGCTATCCTTCCTTCAGTTAAATACTACTGATTAAAATCGATGAACGTTATGCCAACAGAATCCTACCGTTCTACGCCAACGAAATTTTTTATCATCAGTATTTTTTTTAACATATTGCACACATTTACTTCTAGAAAAGTAAAACTAAGCCCTAATTTTTACAAACTTTATATAGGACAAGCGGCTTTCAAAGGTCAAAAAACGTTTAAGAGGACAAAAATTTCGTATTTTACTGTCCGTGTTAGATATCGGGGTATGCTTGCAAGCCCGTTTCAGTTTCTCCTCATCAGAATTCGATTATGCGTTATTTAATTTATCTTGAAAAATGTATAACGGTTAGGTTAATTAATGCGATGCGACAATAAATTAGTTTAATAATTAGTAGCCATAAGCCAGTATTTAATTTATTTGCTTTAATTTATCAGCTTTAATTTAGTGAAGTAAAGAAAGCCACAAAGCATTATTTACAAAATTGCGTTATGGTATAAACATTGTAATCCAAGCTTTAATTATGTCCAACCTCCTTAACATAAAGCGATAATAGATATAGGAAAAACGGTTTGGGGTACAGAAATCAACATTCATTTTTGTCTGTAAAAATCGACGGAGAAGAGATTTATGCTCATGTTGTACAAACAGTGGTTCTTGATACTGTCAGCCGGAAGAAATCTTTGTTTGTAAACTCTAATTATACGTTACCCAGCTATCAAGTGAGACTGCCTCGTTGTATGAAATTTCAAGGCCGTGTACCAATCTAACCAAACGTGAAATGGGGTCGTAAAACGCGCACCGATATAAAAAACGGACCTAGACGTGGCAGATTTATTGTTCCCGTAAAAATCCCTTATCAAAACCCCAATAACTTGGCATAATACCCAGCCGTTTTGGAATAACATTATTATCATTATTATTATACATTGTAGTCAATATCTGTATTCTCATTGGCTTAGAGCCTACAGTTAATTCTGGGAATCAGCTCACCCTACAGATTAGGCCCAGTTCAGACGCCGAACTTTTCATGAGCCGAACCTAATACCTTGAATTAAGTACATGAAAAGTTCGGCGTCTGAATCAATTAAGAACGGCTATTTGAATTTGGAACGGCTGAGCCGTTCTTTTCGCCTGGCTCAGCCGGGAATTTCGGCTTTGGAACGGCTTTGATTCAGACGCGGAACTTTTCATGAGCCGAACCTAATGCATAAATTATTATAACGACTGGTGCGTGTTCTGACATCTTTGCCTGAAAATCGCTCACCTTTCGATTTGTTTCTCTTCAAACTGAATTAAGTTCGGCTAATTAAGTTCAGCGTCTGAATCAACAGGCGTACTTTTGTTAATTTGGGTCGGTCCAAATTCGAATTAAGTTCGGCTCATGAAAAGTTCGGCGTCTGAACCGGGCCTAATTCACTAATCTGAATCTGTCGAGTGCGCGCGCAATGCATGATTTCCAAGAACAATGTCAAGTTCACGGGTGGTTAATTCTATTCTTGTTGGAAAATAATACACTGTGTTCCGTATGACAGTAGTTTCGTCGTTATTTTCTTTAAAACAATGAATAATAAAACAATTATTAGATTCGGTTTTTGTGATATTCAGAATAATCAAGGTTTCGGTAACCTCAGCCTTTGGCTACGGCTGATAACACTTACCTTGATCATTCCGGATATCACAAGAACTCATCTAATAACTGTCCGTTATTTATTTTACGTATTTGTTGGGAAACGTGGTCAAAGAGAAGCAAATTGCAGCTATTTTTGCGTACGATCTATTGATTGGAGAGGGACTTGAGTTTCTTAGGGTGCTTACCATTTGTCAGCACTGGTCGGCCAGACTGGTCAATTCGTGAACAAAATGCATCACTTTAAAAAAAACTCATCTCAACAACTCTATCGAAATGATGCATGCTATCTACGAATTGACCGGCCTGAAGGGCTAGTTCGAAAAAAATAATGGCGTTCTATTTACGAGTTGACCGGCTCTCACAAATAGTAAGCGATATTAGATTGTGCCACCGTGTTGCATATTTAGTATCAAGGATGTGACGAAACAAGTGAGCATGCGTGACCAACGCGCGTGTTTTGCTTCTTGGTGGGATTTCCTTGCGAGTACATAGCCAAATGTTTGGTCATTATTTAAACGCTGCAAGAAAACACGACATTATCACGTGAAGAGTAAGAAGGGACTGGGTACAATATTTGATATCTAGTTATCGTATATATCAATAATAAACGCGACATCTTACCTTGTATACATCATATTCACTTATGATGTCATCGAATAAGGTGTACAAGTCATTAAGGAGAGTGACAACCTGCGTATAAAATAGTTTAAATTAAGCAATTTCTTCTACTAACTCCGGTACGAAATTACAAAAGTCGATTTAAAAAAAAAAAATTCCGTTCCTCCCGGCAACCTACCGCAGACCAAGGAGCCTGAGGATTGGGTAGAAGATTGATGATAATTGTGATGATGATAATGGTGACGGTGAAAATGACAGTGACGATTACGACGATGATGATAATGGTGACGATGACGGTGGTGATAATGACGATGATGACGATCATAATCGATTATTATCATTGGCGATGGTGATGATGATGATGGTGATGATGATGATGATGATGATGATGATGATGATGATGATGATGATGATGATGGTGACGATGAAGGTGGTAGTGGTGATGTTATGATGATTACGACTGAGGAGGAACAAGAAAAGCAGGACTGAAGACGACAACAGTGTAAAAATAAATCCATTTCCTCTTTTGAAACTAGACAATATAATTAAATGCATTCAGTAAAGGTGATACTCACTTGAAGCGGAGAGCTTTCTGCCGAAAGTTCGGTGAATCCCACAATGTCACTGAAGTAAATTGACACTTCATGGAAACTCTCCGCTTCGACTGCTTTTCCCCTCTTAAGCTGTTCCGCTACCGGTCTGATAGAATAAGAGATAAAATAGCGAGCAAAATGTTGATGATAAGAAATGGTAACAGGACTGAGTAAAATTCTAAGTATGCCATTTAACCCTTTAACTCCCACGAGTGCCAAAATCAAAATTGAAGAAAAATCCCAAATTTCATTTTGTAAAGAAATGAAAAACAAATGGTGCCATGCAATAGTACTGTCAAAGAGGTTTCATTTGAATGGTCACACCATAGGATTTCTATGACAGGCTCAAAAGTTAGAACTACACTACATGTCTCAATAATTAGTGACTCTGGGAGTGAAAGGGTTGCTATTTACAGATGCCCTATTTCTAGCTTGCGTAACTGGCGGAATTGTTCGCGTAAGGGATCAGGTTTCGGCGGCAGAGCTGCGACAAATTTAAGCACTCGCGTAAACCTTTTTCAGGCTGACTTAACGAGCCAGGGGCGGATCCAGGATTTTGAAATGGGGGGTGAAATTTTAATAAAATATTATTTATTTGAGAAATACTTTAGAAAAAAGAAAGAAAGGGTCTCAGAAAAGGGGGATGAAAATTCACCCATTTCACCCCCCCCCCCCCCTGGATCCGCCCCTGTAAAGGCTTAACACATACGATTTTTACGCGACAAATCGCACGCATGCGTATTCTTTCCAACTCACTTAGAATTGCCTGGCAAATCCCCTTTTTCACAGAGATATTAACCCATGAATATTTAAACAATAGAAATCGGTTAATGAGCTTAAAAGTGACCTTTTCGATTTTTGAAAAATGGTCTTATTTTTGCTCATTGACAAATCTCTTTTGTTTCCATATTCATAGGCGATTTTCTACGTTTCTATAAGAGCTCCAGCTTTGACACTTGACATGTTCGAAGTTGTTCTGCTTCACATGAAACAGGATGGAATGTTTGACTGATTCAGGCTGCGATATACATAGCAACAAGAGGCTCCAAGCATCCTATACTCATGCGCATGCGTAAGAACGTTTTAGGATACATTTTAAACATTATAAGAAAATGTCCGAGAAAATGTTACTCCTTTCATTCAGTCATTATTCATTGCGTATTCCATTTATTCATCTGCGTATTTCATTTAGTCATTAGTCATTATTATTGAATGTTTTGTAAACGAAGGCTGTACCACAATGGCGCCAGTGTTTCTTCTAAGTCTTATATATACTAAACGTGAACATATACTTGAGATGTAGGGGTAGGTAGCGGGGGCAGGATAGATAGGATAGGGGGGGCAGGATAGATAGGATAGGGGGCAGGATAGATAGGATAGCTAGCCTAGCTAGGACTAGCCTGCGAGCAAGCTGTGCTGGGTTAAAGGGGATTAGGGAGGGAATGAGAGGGGCCTCCCTAATCCCCTTTAACCCAGCACAGCTTGCTCGCAGGCTAGTCCTGTAGGGGGTTTTGCTTTTTTTTTCTATTGATATTAATTTTAGATTTGGACATTTTTAAACGAAATTCTGTTATTTAATTGTTTATTAGTTTTATTGTTATTTGTAACATTTGTATCACTTTTTTGGTCATAACTGTTATGGATTATTAACGAATTTTACAATGTTATTTATCATTATTAATTATTTTGTTAATAAGAAAAGACAACAATATGCAATAAAAACTATAATAATAACCACAAACCAATGAAGAGTGCATGATCTATCATCTTATCTTTGGTCTTAAATAACAACTATAATAATTGGTTTTGATTAAAGCTGTAAAGCAGGGGCGGATCCAGGATTTTGAAATGGGGGGTGAAATTTTAATAAAATATTAATAAAATAATATTTATTTGAGAAATACGTTAGAAAAAAGAAAGAAAGGGTCTCAGAAAAGGGGGGGGGGGGGTGAAAATTCACCCATTTCACCCCCCCCCCCGCATCCGCGTGCGTAAGTTCAGCAAAAATAATACGGAATGGTGTCTATTTTATGTAATGTTTTTCATTTTATAATTCACAGGTAAAAGATGTTAAGGATAAGCAAGTCAGTTACTCACCTTGGAAGCATTCTTTCCAAAAGAGCGTCTGTCTTTTTCTTCTCCTCAATCAGTTGACCGGTTCTTTCGATCACGAGCTCCTCCAAGTTATCCGCGTACTTCTCCATCATGTAAACCACATTGTCAAAAATGTTTGTCTTCCTTTACAGAAAAAGAGGAACGGGATGAAAAACACTGTTAGTGGTACTTTGTACGTTATTCGTTACACTTCTGTATTAAAGAATTGGCAGTCGAAAGAAAAATCTGTTTAATTAATCTTTTTTGGAATGTACCAATGTGACGTTTATTGAAATAGCTTTATATCACATACAGAATAGTCTTACCACTATGAATTCCAACACGTAACTTGAGTTTTGCATACGAACATAGCTTATATCGATAAGTCCCCAGCCGTGGATTGACCTCACGATAAAAGAAGCACGCGAAATATTAGAAAATTGCACGAAGAACGAGTCTAAAGTTTTTGTTGCTTTTCGCGTGATTTTCAACACTTATTGTTATTATAATTTCAACCCGTGAGGTATGTTTGAGTCTTTTACGTCACTTTCTCCCATTCGCAACCAAGCCTTGGAACAAGGTTTTTTAATGGCGGCCGTAAATTCTCGGAAATAAATGTTAAAATTAAATGACTTGAAATTTGAAATTTGAAATTTGAAATTTGGCAAGATGAGTAAGGAAGTCTAATAGTACACGAAAATGTAAAAAAATGAAAATCAAAAATTTGATCGTAGTAGCACTTTTAATTTTCCGATGTTACGAAAGTTTGAGGCGACATTTTACTTTAGAAAGCCGAACAGCTTCCGAACATCTTCCGAACATTTTCCGAACATTTTCCGAACACTTTTATCCCTTCCGGAAACAAAAGGCGTCAAATTTTCCGATGTTACTAAAGTTTGAGGCGACATTTTACTAAAGAAAGCTAAACAGCTTCCTAACATTTTCCGAACACTTTTATCCCTTCCGGAAACAAAAGGCGTTAAATTTTCCGATGTTACGAAAGTATGAGGCGACATTTTACTTTATAAAATTCATTAATAATTCATAACAGTTATGACAAATCAATAGGTGGTATTTGAGTCAGATGTACACCTCTGTAAACCCCAATACAAATCAACTGAGTTGATGAATTATTAAACAGTAGAATTAACTTTTCATACAGATCTCTACTCATTGTTTCATTTCACAAGTACAATAAAATATTCGCGTCCGATCTGTTCGGCTCGCCATTGTAAACGCCCATACAGATCTCCCGCTCATATTTTATCTACTACTAAGAAAACACTAGTTAGAGCGATTTTCAATTGAGTGTCGAAAGTAATATCGCGATTGCTTTGGGTTTGCATTGCTACGCTTTGTGATTGGCTAAAAAATCTCGCGCCACTTTCTCAACCAATCAGAAGTAAAACCAAAACCAATCGTGACTTGCTCGCACGCGTTTTCCCGCACTTGGTGCCAGCTGCATGAATTTGCTTCGAGTTCTGATTTGTTCATCGGATTTTCTGCGAATTCTGTGATTGGTCAGTAATTACTTTGGTTTTGGTTTTACGACACTCAATTGAAAACCGCTCTATTAATCTAATTTATTACGAATTTTTAAGATGATTATAATGCCTTCCGAATAGCTGCTCCACCGAAACGATTCATTGGGTGCCTTTTACAAGTCATGGTTCAGTAAACATTACTCACATTCCATTGTTAGTTAAGATCTTATTCATGATCTTCTTGATCTCATGGAAGTCAGGCCGTAAGTCTGGGCTTTCCTCCCAACATTGTTTCATCAGTTCACGCATCTCCTCGACTCCAGTGATCAGCTCGGATACAGTTGGACGGAATGGTGGGAATTCACCGTTTTGTACTCGGTTCACAATTTCTAAAGAGTTAAAAGAGACAACGACACGCATTGTAAATCATTCGAAACCAACCTATTGTTGTTAGGCCTTTCCCAATTGCGCTGAGCACCTTTTGAGCACTGTTTGAGTTTGGAGCACTATTTTGCACTTTTGAGCAATATTTCACACTTCGAGCAAATTTCGAGCAACATATGTCTTCTATAACATTTTAAAGCAAAAACTGTGTCGTTCGCAACGAGAATCTTGTTCCACATCATCAATTTGAATAACTAATAAGATAGATAATAATAATAATAATAATAATAATCAAAAGAAGAACACGTGTTGTTGAATGATTTATTTCATATATATCATTTCACAATAATACTAATAATAACTTATAGATTGCGAGGTTAATTGCTTCAGTAAAAATTGACGTATTTACTTACGAAACGCATAGAGGTAACTGTTCACAATTTTTAGCACTTTTTGAGCACTATTTTGAGATTTTGAGCACTTTTTAGCCATTTTTGCCAGCACTTTTTTAGGATTTTACCAGCGCAATAGGGAAAGGCCTAATTATTGTAGTGTTGAGTCTCTCCCAAGCGATTAAACTTGATAATAGGAAGCCTATAGCGGAGCTTCATACTCATAGAACCTACGCCCGTCATTTTTCATGGTCATGGCTAGCGGAATGTTTCGCGGGTGCTCGTCCGTACATGTGTCCGTCCGTGCGTTGGGCAGGGCTAACTCGCGGGTGCGTATGACGCCGCAACACATGCGCGTATGACGTCGCGTAATATCCGGGATCTTAGCAATTTTTAAACCAAAGCGAGGCTTTGTTTTTCGCGCGGCTACACGGCCGATGTCACGTCAGCTCGGTAGACAATTAAGTTGGATCTTTTGCTGTGTTGAGCGGAGAAAACCGTTTGCAAATTAAAGTCACTATTTCCCTGCATTTTTTCGCAGTTTGCTACTCAAGACAGGAATACTAATTAAGGGATACTCAGAAACCGCTACAATGGAAAAAGAAGAGCTTTCAGGGATAAAATCTTGCTTCGTGGAACTTCATACGTTTTTATCAATGCGGGAGCAATGCGTTGAGACGTCAATGGGAATTTATGTTGATATCAGTCTTTCTGTTCTCGTTAGTTTTGGAGAATTGTTATAAAACGTGCTCAAATTTAGTCGTATTGATTTTATTTAATTTCATCGAAGAAAGCTCGGACTCATGCGCTATAAATGGTACACGTTTTGCTTTTAAACATGAACTTATGGAGATTTGAATAAAATTTTTGTGTTGTCCATTTTTATGTGGGACCAGGAAAAGTGTTCCTTTAATATAGGTGTCCCAAAGGAGAGGTTCCACTGTTTAAAAAGATTCAGATGATTAAAATGGGTGGGTTGCAGTTACCATCTGGTTTAAGTAAACATAAGCACAGTATACGAAAGAACTGTATTTGTAACAAGTTAAATCGAGACTAACGTTGAGGAAAAACGTTTTCTTTTCATTTGAGAACAAAGCAAATAAAAGTCTTTAATTAAGACTACATCAAGAATACAAATTTATTTATTGTACCCTTTGGATCCATATAGCTAGAGCTGTAAGGTCCTTCCCGGGTGTGAAACTCTTGCAGGATAATACCAAAGCTGTAGACGTCGCCTTTCTGGGTCCCGCGTATGGGGCGATTTGAGAGACGAAGAATCTCTGGTGCCACCCATAGGAGGTCTACAATAAAACAAAAACGTAACAAATTTAAAGTTGTGGTTAAATTCTGCGCGCAGAAGGCTTCCAACAGCTTTCCTGGTGTGGAGCGAGGAAAGTCTAGCCAGGTGAACGGAAGCCAAGGTACAATGTATAATGCGAACCATTTCATTAATGTTGAATCTTAAAATCTCACCACAAAATACACACTGTAATTGACCCAATTAATCGTTTCTACATACCAAAGCTTTATAAAGCACAGAGTTATAAACAACTCTAAACAGAAATTAAATATTTCCACTGCTAAATATAAATAGACGGTCTGAGTATCCTTCGAATTCAATGCGTTTTTCAAACCTCACTTTTGTTTTCGTGTGTCGTCTATTTCTAATGATCATACTTGCCTCTGTAATACGCATGCTCCGACGGATAGGTTTTCGCTTGCTTGTCTTTAAAAGTAGGGAGCCCGTAATCAGAAATTTTAAGTACCCAGCGGCTATCCACCAGACAGTTGGGAGATTTGAGGTCTCCATGTGACTTGATGTCCGTGCTCTGGAGATACGACATACCCTGGGACCGAACAAAGCACAGTGAAATCTAAAGGACCCATGCATTGACGTTTCAGGGCCCGTTTACACAGGCGATTTTTTGTGCAATTTTTGTCGTACTTGTCGATGCAATTTTTGTCGCGTGCAAGTTGCATCTTCAAATCGCATGTGTAAACGGACGGCGATTTCAGTGCGATTTGTCGCGCGATGTCGCAGATGTTTCAAACGTGTTCGAAACCTGATGCAACTTGGCGGCGATTTTTGGGAAATCACAGCAAATCCGAAAGTAAATGTCGCACCCAAATCGCACAGAAATAGCCGCTAGTTTACACTTGCGACAAAAGTTGCATTGGAGAGCGCGACAAAAATCGCATCAAAAATCGAATGTGTAAACGGGCCTTTAGATAATATAAAGTCAAACCTCTACTAAAGGCCACCTCTCTGTATAATGACCATTTTTTTTGTCCCGGCCAATGATCCATACATTTTCTCTAATTTGCATATTTTAAGAATACTTTAATAATAATAATTTAATAATAATAATTTTCATTTTCATAACTTAAGAATAAAAAATCGCCGATTTCCAATTCCGAAAACTTTAAATTAGACTCAGTATTGTCTATAATCTGAACAATAGAAGCCTCGCATCTGAAGAACGGATATTGAAATCAATAATAAATCAAACTGCAATAAAACTCTCGGTTTTGACTGTAAGATGTAGAAGGCCAACATAATAATGCACATTAACTATCCACGCTACACAACTTAAGTTACCTTAACAATATCTGACACCAGAGAAGCAATGAACATGTGATCCAACTTCACATCATCGTTTTCCAAAATATCCTGCAAAACAGAGAGTCAGCGGTTACCCAACAAACGCAATGGGTCTTCACGTAACATAACGTTTTATTTCAGCCACTGTCAGTCGCTCACCTGAAGACTTCCTTTGGAGCAGTACTGTGAAATAATGCAGATGTTGGGCGAGTCCACACAGGCGCCGATAAAAGGATTCAGGTTATCATGCCTCAAATCCCGCATCTATACATATAATAAAACAGTTAAGGTGGCTCCCAACAGTTTCCAATCATGATATCAAACGAATGCCCAATGAATTTAAGGTGGCTCTGAATCCCATGTACAGAATTTTTTTTAACTTTGCCAAAAGTTGCATCTTATTCTGCTGATCAAAATTCGACAATGAAAAATGGGGTTCACCGAGTCATTTTTGAGTTATTAACACTTAAAGCTAAAATTAAGGGTGTTTTCAGCACGTTATACTATTGCTATGGTAACATATTGTGTCAAAAAAATTATAACAAGGTGTTCACCAATCATTCCACGCATTCGTTTGATACCATGATTGTAGCATCAACTGATAAAGAGTGGTTATAATGACCCATCAAAATCTAAGTCTTGGAAGGTGCTGGAAACTGTTGGGAGCCACCTTAAACTGGTTAATAATGCAGAGAACGGGTAAACAATATATGGTGATGTTTCGTAGTTGCATTACCTGCTTGAGTTCCATTAACACGGTTCTTGTCAGGTCTACACTTTTTTTGGCCAACCTTTTAACTGCCACCAAGTTTCCCTGTAAAAGAAATAAAATGGGAATTCCCTTGTGTCGGAGGTCCCATAACTCCATATCGGTGTACGGTGAGTACACTATAGAGCGTTTGGACGTGATGTCACGGCACCATATTGGTGTCCTAAAACAAAGAAATAACGGCCACATTGGTGTCCCAAAACAATGAAATGGCGGCCATGTTGGTGTCCTAAACGAATCCTATGGGACTTTAGCTCTGTTCTTATTCGAACATTTTATATTGTTTTAGCACTCACGTAAGTGAAAACACTCTACATCTTTAAAAACCGCGACTATGATGTTTCAATTTTTAAGTAATTAAATGAGATAAAGTCAATGGGTGGTCACATGAATTTAAATATCCCTAAATAACGAATCACTAATCGCGAAGAGCCAATTATGTATTTCAAATCTTCTCTCTTCAAGGATCAAAGAAAAACTTTGCACTTGCGATGAGCAAGTCATCCGTCGTAAAAATAAACAAAAAAGCTTATGAATGGTTTACTAATTTATCCTTTGGATCATTATTTTTACATCTCCGTTTTGATGCAATCATGTTATTTTTAACTTACTAATCATTTTAAGAGCTATGTATAAAGCAAGACAAGTGTTTAAAACTTTAACAAATACCTTGTAAACTGCAATGGCTGTGTACTTGTAAAGCTCATCCTCGTCATCAAGAAGAGGCGCCAGCATGTCAGGATCATTATCTTTTGGCTTCATGAAAGTTAAACGAATAATGTTATAACGTAGTAGAGCAACTTTCAATTCTCTATTTTCGAATTGCCCATAATACACTTCGTTTGCCCCCAAATTTTGCATAAACTATTGTTTTGTAATGCTCTTGGGAATATGCAATCCTCCCAAGAGCATTTCAAAACAATAGTTTATGCAAAATTTGGGGGGCAAACAAGGTGTATTATGGGCAATTCGAAAATAGAGAATAGGCCACTTCGAAAAATACCATAATACTCTTTAAAGTGCAGGTTTGGATAGTGCTTGATGTAAGCCTGATTTTTCCGATTTCTTTTGTTTTCAGCACGAACTGCACGTGCCATGCTTCAACTTCTTGGCAATTTGCATACGGTACACATTTGTATACGAACACACAATGCTACGTCCTAGCATTCCTACATGTACTCTGAATTCCATTGTGCCATTCTAACAAAGGAGACTTGAATAATTACATCCCGGTGAGGCTGAGCCTGCACATAAAAGATTATTATGGTATTTTTCGAAGTGGCCTATTGAGTGTCAAAAGTTATTTCGAGAATGCTTTGGTAATGCATCGCTTCGCTTTGTGATTGGCTAAAATCTCTCGCGCCACTTTTTCAACCAATCAGAAGTAAAACCAAAACCAATCGTGACTCGCTCGCACACGTTTTCCCGCGTTAGCGCCGGCTACATACATTTGCCTAGAGTTCTGATTGGTCCAATGGATTGCCTGCGTCTGTTGTGATTGGCCGGAGTAATTACTCTAGTTTTGGTTTTATACAACACCCAATTGAAAACCGCTCTTAGAAAAACAATCGCTATGTTTTAATCACAAGTGCAGTTTCTTACTAGCATTCCATCCTCATCAAAGTTCCCGGATTATATTTTGCAAGTGCCTCTCTAAACTTGAGGGGCTGAGACGCGGCAATCAAGGCAAAGTGCGTTGGACTCGATCTAAAGCTCGATGACCATGATGCGTTCTATTGCTATTCCTTCAAGCAGACAGGAGCAGCAATACTTTTAGTTGCTTCGTGCTACATTTGCCTCGTGCGCAAATGTTCATGTTTTTCGGTAGGCCGGGATGAAGAAAGGCACCGTAGCAGTTGTAAGTGCACTACTTACAAACCTAAACTGTTGTCACAAGAGTGTAGTGCTTCCAATGAAATCCTCGGTAAAACAAACCAAAGGCAATAGGCTACTTTCGATCTGCCCCCGTACGGCCTCGTGGCTCAAGCGGTAGAGCGACGGAAGATCTAATCTGGAGGTCGTGGGTTCGAATCCCACCGAGGTCAAAGATATTTTTCTTTCCCTCGTGCCGTCCCTCATTTCCTTACTAGGGCTAACGCTCAGTACAGGGAAATTCATGGGTTGACATTAGCACTATAATTTACACACAGAGTTAATTCTCTGATTCCTTGTTTGTATCACCAGTGCTACGTGGCTCAACATTTATTAAAATTCAACTTGAGAGTGAGGCCCAGAGGACATAAACAAACGGAAAGGAAAAACACGTTTATTCATTTCTTTTGTATATGTTTTCTCAGCATCTCTATCAAGTTGAAATTTAATATATCGAAAGAAGCCTATTCAATTGTTACTTAGTTGACTGAAGCTGCGTTCACATTAAAGCCGAAACATGTTTAGAGTAAACATGTTTCAACGAAACATGTTTCGCGTACACGTGTTTGTTCTTGCATTGTTCACATCAGATGTCGGTTTCAAACACGTTTCTTGCATGGTTGAATCATTTATGCTGTTTTGTGATACTCGCATAAATTTCTGCGATGCGGTATGCTTAAAACCATTCTCATTCAGTTTTGCGGCAATGTTCTCCCATATGTTTTGTTTCCTTCCCATTGCCCGCTAATTGTCGTTTTATTTTCTCGTCTGCCCATACTCCGACTAGACATTTGGCTTCATAAAAGCTCCAATTTTGGTTCTTTTGCACACTCGTGTCTTCTCCGCATCCATCCGCCATTTTGAATGTGTTCAGTCTGATCATGATTGAAACTACCTCGTGAGGTAGTTCCAATCATGATCAGACTAATCGTGTTTCAATCATGATTCGCGCAATGCACTGCCTGATGTGAACACTTTTTATGATGAAACATGTTTCATTCGTGATCAGACTAATCATGTTTCGGCCTAGTGTGAACACAGCTTGACTGGTTTATATCTTACCACGTTGCTTCCCAGGGAAGTCATAGAGTTTCTTTTCTTCTCAAAACATACTTCGTTGTAGTCAACTTTCCACAACAGACTTTTGAGCTCCCGTTCCAATCTGTATTGCCTGTGAAATAAAAAAAAACAAGAATAAAACAACTGTCAAAATCTCAAATTTTGCCGTGTTTGAGTGAGTTTCAATGTTGTTCTGTCCAAGTATAATTATTGTTGTTCATGTTACTATTAGAGCGGTTATCACTTGAGTGTCGAAAGTAATTTTGTGATTTGCTTTGGTTTTACATTGCTACAAATTATGATTGGCTAAAAATCTCGCGGTACTTTCTCTGGACCAATCAGAAGTAAAACCAAAACCAATTGTGACTTGTTTGCACGCGTTTTCCCGCGCTTGACTACTTGTAATTGCTTGGAGTTCTGATTGGTTCATTGGATTGTCTGCGTCTGTTGTGATTGGCCAGAGTGATTTCGCGTTTTCCCGCGCTTGGTGCCGGCTACATGTATTGCTTGGAGCTCTGATTGGTTCGTTGAATTGCCTGCGTCTGTTTTGATTGGCCAGAGTGATTGTTTTTTTTTTAGTTTTGTTTCTACGACGCTCAATTGAAAAACGCTCTATTATTGTCATTATAATTGTTGTTGTTGTTGCTGCTGCTGATTTTGTTGTTGTTGTTGTTGTTCTTGACCTCGTCGTTGTTGGTGTTTGTGTTCGGATGTTGATGTACTTACCTGTAAATATTTAGTAGTAGTAGCAGGGCCAAAAGGGCCAGTGCACCCGACACTCCCGCTATGATTTTAGTTTTCACATCTAAAGTACAAAAATAAAACAATCATTGGCCGAATTTATACGAAAGGCAAATTATCCGTCTCAATATAACTTCGGTGAATAGACGAATTATCAAAAAGGCAAAATTCGTCTTCTATTTCCTATCCCCAGTCTTTAACTGGGAAACTTCAAAGAATCCTTCCTAATCCGTCTTCAAATTTGCTCTGCTTATTTCCACGCTTTGTCGCCAAATGCCACCAAATATACAACGTACTTGGATAAAAATGTTCTACTATAGAGCAAAACAAAAGCAGTAGTTTGGAGAAAGTGCAGGATTACAAGGATTGAAGCGGATTGCAATTCATGAAATTTGATTTTGTGACAGGCGGTCAAGAAATCAAACTTGCCGTTATTTTGTTTGTTTACTTCTCATATTTCTTTACTTCTATCACTTTTGGCGAGATAATAAATTAAGCTTTAAACCAAGCTTCTGGCCAGAATCATGAAAACATGATACTTCAGCCGGGACAGTGTCCCTTGAAACGAATAATTCGTCCGACAGATAACTTCTTTATAGGGAATTTCCCACATACAGCTGATCCACACTATAATTAAGAAACTAAGACAAAATTAAAAGTGCACCGGGGAGAAAAAAAACTAATCCTTTGACGCTACTTCGTTAGCTTTCTTTTACCTGCCACCTGATAAATGAGCAATAAATGAAAAATGACAATGATTGATTTTCCTTCACTGGACATTTGCCTCTTGCCGTTACTTCCTGAAGGTGTTTCTACATGGTGAACGCCGTCAATTTTTTTTGATCGAATTTTTTTACGAAAGCTTCAAGACAACCAACCCTTGCTGTCGCGCAATTTATACACCTTATTCCAAAATGGCGGCCATTTAATTATTCTTTTATATCCATGTAAATTAGCCCTCTTGGCCTCGTCAGCATGTGCAAAATACAAAAGAATTTTCAAGCGAAAAAGAGGCCAAGAGGGCTAATTAACATGCATATAAAAGAATAATAAATTGACCGCCATTTTGGAATAAGGTGTATAAAGAAGACATTTTCAAGTAAAAACATTTTTTTACAAAATTTCTAAACGCTAACAAAACACTTAACGCTAACAAAACACTTAACATAAGTAACCTACAAAAAAACTGGAAAAGCTCAACCAAAAAAAAAAAAAAACTATCACGGACGACCATCGGTCTATACATACAGACTTGCTACGCGATTACTCTTCAGTAACTATTTATAAGCCGTTCCCAAAATATAATTGAAACATTACCTTCTCCTATAGGTTTTAAACAAAGCTCCCCATGGAAGCCGCATTCTGGGGAGTCCCGGGGGGGACCTGTTCGTCCACCGGGCCACTTGATAGTAATGCCTGACCGTTGAATATAAACTTGCTCCCCTTCATTAGTTTTATTGTCGTACATGATTTGGAAATCCCCCACTGGAATCATTTCGTGGTCTGAACCGCCTTCTGAAAAAAGAAAAGAGACATAGTTTAAGAAATGGATAAATGTTTAGTATTTCCAGTACCGGTAAACACTGGACAACGAACGGCAGCGGAAGAATGAAAATATCGGAATCTTCAAGACTTAGCTAACATGGTTGCTCCAGTGAAATGTCAAATACATTAAAAGGTGTTTCGGAAAGTAATCGATTCGCGAATTCTTTGGAAAAATCGCATAAAATTCATTTGGCAACAACTAAAATTCCCTCCATCATTCGTGCGATATCGAGTTGTACACTCAAAGAGAAAATGATTTTCTCGCCCGCTTATGTATTATCTTTTAATTAAACCTAAAACAATTACAACAGCATTTGTTTTGCGCTTTTACTCTAAGCGGTATTAAACTAAAGATTTACCCCTTAAAGCGCACATGAAGTGAAATTTATTACCATTTTTTTCGGTAATCTAAAAAAGGTGCTTTTAGAATTATTTTGATAGGAAAATAAGTCACTTGAAGTGGCGGGAACATATTTTAACAAGCGACGCAAGTTGGGCATACTAGACAAGGACCTGGGTTCTAGTGACGTCATTAGTATGTTTACAACTGAGTGTGTCACTCCTTTTGGCAACTTGTGGAAGAATAATTTTGATTAAATATGGCTGAAAGCGACGCGTATTTTAGCCCCGGGTTCGTCCAATTCTCCGCCATGTTTTGTTGTGATCGAACACACGAATGACGTCACAAATACTTTTTTGGCCGCACTCAAAATGTGTCGCAAATTTCAGGCTCCGGCGGGAGTTTTCAAACCGTTAAAATTAGTGGATCCTCTTCGCGCAAAAGAGGAAAACGACTGAAAATGAAATAAAGGTGATATAAACAACATAAAACCCTAAAACAAAACGGTAGTGAAATTTCACTTCATGTGCACTTTAAAGGTTCGAAAATCACCTTTAAAACAATACTCATTACAACTGACCAAGCTTAGCTAAACTCCCATCTGGCCGGCTTGTAGCTCAACAGTGTGCCGGGTAGAGCGTAGATCTCCAACATCAACTGGATATCAGTTTATTTCAAATGATTGTTACAATCTTAATTATACAAGACGAACGATTGCTTACCTATTGGCTGCATGTCCAGCAAGGTCAGGTTAAACTCGGCATCACCATTCGTGTCAAAGTGAATTTTGTAACCAAGTATGCCTGAAAACACAACAAAAAACGCAACGTTTTAACAGCTTGAATCTTAGGGGAAAACGACACTTTCCTGTACAGAATTTTCCTTGAATCAAACGCACCCTCAACATGATTGCTCAGAAAGGTAAGCAAAAATCAAAGAGATAATGCCATAATTAGAGAACTTTAGATCGGACCACGAGGACGAGATTGAGTACGAGTACGACTTTTCAAACCAAGTTAGTGCGCTCTCGATAACCATTTATCAGCACAATTTTATACCTAGAGTCTTCTTATCTTCTGGTCAGCAACAGAAAGGAGGGACAGCTCTGGGGACGTGACTGGCTTTAAATTCAAAAGTCGTACTCGTACTCAATCTCGTACTCGTATTCAAATCTAAAGTTCACTATTATCGGGATGCGGGATGCGGGATGTTGGGACAAAGCATGATAGTGATACAGGGATAAGGGATGTTGGAAAAGAAAATATTCGGATCTTTGGGAAACAATTTGGGATTCGAGAATATGCCGTTAACGGGATATGTAGGTCTAAGATAAATGGGATACATACGCAGACACCACACCATCATAATAGGGTCTCATAAGTTAACATACAAGAACGGTTCAGAGACGAGCAGAAACCACTCCGTTTTTAGGTAATGTACGTTGTTTGTTTAAAATGTTTGCTTGATTTCTGTTTGTTGGTTTTTTCTTTTCAATCGCTTTCCTTCTTTACTACGATCGCCGCGTTTCACTCCGCGTTTCCTACTAAGACATAAAAAGCTACTTTTCCCATAGAAATAGAGATATGTCTTGAGATACAGGCAGAGGGGGTCATGCTACTCCATGACAGGCATTACAAAGTGTCCTCGCCTATAAAAGTTCACCAAAACACATGAAATTCTGTCACATATGAAGTAATATGAAAACGACAAACAACTCTGTCAAATATGAAGCACGCGTTAAACAATACTTGCCCGCATTTCTAGACATAGGTGTAGAAATACGTTACTTACTGTCATACTGTTTGTTTTGCATATTTCCTGCGATGTTTTCACCATCGAGAGATTGATTATTTTGCATTGTTTTGTTCAGAGCCATAGCGAATTGGTACACAGCATCGTAAAGATATGCGCCATAAATCGGTGGCTACAAGAAGGAGAAAGACTAAATTATTTCACTTCTTTATAATGACCACAATTTAGGCGTCTTGCCGGTGGGAATTGTAGAAGATCACGCGCAGGGAACGTAACCCAGGATTAGCGCCAACTTTAAATCCAAATCTACTGGTTTACGAAGAAGAATCCTGTAATTTCTATTTTAGCCTCCAATTTGACTTTGACTGCTGTCAAATTGTTAATTAAGGCTATGTCTACACTATACCGGATAGCTTAACATGTCGACATGAAAAATACTCCGGCCTGGTGTGAACAGAAACGACCCAGAACTGGATATTTACTTCTTTTTCAGTGGGTTTCAATCCTCGCTCCTAGTTGTTGACTTCCGCTACGGTTCGGTTCGATTGCCTGTTCACACTGCCCCAGGGAGTGGCACGAGACTCTATTCGATATGCGACGATTCACTTTCACAAGCGCCGCGTCGCAGCGGCGCTCCGGAACAAAAATCGTTACGAAACTGGCGTTTGATGTGTGAACGAAAGGCCTATCCGGTATGGTTTTCGTTCCGGCGTAAGAGCTATCCGGTATAGTGTAGACATAGCCTAAAATTAACAGTTAAAACGCTTTCAGACAAAAGAAACAGATGCATCATGAATTAACATTTATCCCCGGGTTAGCGTCTACTGGATTTCAAACAATTTGGCCCAGGCGCATAACGCTTTGAATTAGAAGGTCTGCAATGTAGTACTCCGGTACAATTCATTTTAAGGCCCAGTATCACCCATTCGGTTTTGCGGTCGTTTGTTTTTGTTTTCAAATGACGAGCTCGCTCGTGATTGGCTCTTTCAGGAATTTTCGACTGCGTTAAATTCAATTGTCGAGGCATTGGGCACGCAGTGCATGTTGGGTGATACTAGGCCTTTAAGCTGTAAAGAGGCTCTGTCCGCACCAGATTCAAATATCGCTTTGAAAAGACAAAAGACAAAAAAAATTAAAGATAATGATCTTGATTGTTATAGTGCGAAGCGCGTCACAGTGAGACCCAACAAACTTTTTTACAAGTTTGCACGATATCACCAACTAGTTCTTATAATCATTTTCGTAAACGCGGATACGTGTAAAGCAATAAAGTGAATGAAATCTTCGTATTTTGTACTAACTTAACACTCCTCGAAATCCTATGGTGTGACCATTCAAATGAAACCTCTTCATCAGTACTTTTGCATGGTACCATTTGTTCTAACTTTTGAGTCTGTGGATGAAGTCCTATGATGTGACCATTCAAATGAAACCTCTTCAGCAGTACTTTTACATGGTACCATTTGTTTTTCAATATCTTGCAAAATTAAATTTAATATTTTTCTTGAAGTTTGATATTTGGCACTCTTGGAAGTTAAAGGGTTAAAAATATCAATACAGAATGGCTGTGGTTCGTTCTCCCTTTTAGAAGTTACGTGACATCTTCTTTTTCAGGTTCAAAAAAAATTTTTCACTTATCATTAGTTTTAGTAGAGTTTTGACCAAAAAAGTCAAATCCTCGTGATAGAGCCCCTTTAAATACGAGAATCCCGTCGCAAAACAAGAACCTCGTCGATTTGAATCCCGTTTCAAATTTAACAGTCCACTTTACTCCGTGTTGAAGAGGAGGAAAATTTGAGGAACGGAAGAAGAGAACAAACCTCTGGGACTTGGGTAGCTTAGACGAGAAGTATTTCAAAAAATAAGTAATAGTAAATGAAAACAAAGTCCGCAATACACGTTAAACAAATCATGACAGGTAGTCATGGGTAACAAAGGTTTTACCATAAAATTCATATTTATAGACAAGTACCCCTATACAAATTTCCGTCTTATACAGTGTTCTCGCTTCCTGATAATTATTCGATCATTGCTGAACATTTCAGAGTCCATAAAATAACATTCAACTTGCAAGGGTGGGATGGAGGTGTAGATTAATGAAACCTGCCAAGCTTGCGAAATGCGAGCAGTGTACACTGAGAAAGAATTTGCCTCAACTCTTGCAAGATTGACTTCTTACCTTAGTTTTATTGGCGGGAAACTTATAATTAGAATTGTTTCCCTCAAATATATATCCCGTGTATACAGTACTGTTGAATGGTGGATCCACTGAACGAATCTTCAACTGCTCCGTAAAGTTGACGTAGCTTTTTGATGAAGGGCTTTTGATAGCCAACACAAAAGCGGCTTCGAATGCCTCTTTCACGTGATGATAGCGATCAAGTGTACCTCTGTAGCTGCTAAAAAACCACTTAAATGGTAGATTAGTGTTAATCGCCACTAGCGTTTGATCCAGTTCAAAAATGATGAACACGTAATCTCCATTTATCATATTTTCGTCATATGCGTGCAGCATTCCTTCCCGGGCAATGTGGAAATCTGACACAAAAATAACAACTGAAAAAAAAAATGGTAGAACATATCATGTAAATTTAATGAATGTTAAGACCCGGACACACGGTGCAACTTTTATTGCAACGCACGTTGCGCGCAACAGTTGCAGAAGTAGAATCGAGTTCTACTTTTGTCTTAAAACTGTCTTATAACATCTCGTGCACCAAACAATAGAACGTATTCATGTGCATTTCTTAAGAATAAAAAACTGATTCAGTTTGTCTTCAGGGACCTACCGTGCACGTTATACCGTAATGGTGCATATTTATTTATTTATTTACCACGTAAGTCTTCACTCAATGATGAGCATTTAGACTGTCTAACTAAGTACTTAAATATAAATTAATAAAAATTGGAAATTGCTTCCTTGAAAAGTAACAGAGATTTGCTTAATGCAATATCCCTAGGGAGCCTGGTTCCAAGCAAGTAGTGTTCTGGGGTAAAATGAAAATTTAAAATAATCACAACTGGCAGTTGGGAGCTTGTATGCATGCTCAGAGGAACGAGTAGACTTATAAGTAACTGGCTGAAGCATGTTTTTGTCGGCATAGGTTAAGTTATTCCGCATTTTATATAGCATCGACAGGCGAGCTATTGATCTTCGAGATTTTATTGATCTTCTTCGCATATGTGTGGAGGACGACTTCTGGACACTGCTTTTCAATTACACCAGAATATTTCCATATTGACCTTTGCAATGGTGTCATGATGACTCCGAAACGTCTGTTTGTATCGTTCGTTTTTGCTTATTTTTGCATTACTAAACCGTTATTTTCTTGATATGGTCTAAATTTGAAGCCGCAATTTTGAATCAAAGGGCTCTGAGAGCCATTTCGTGAATACGAAACAAAGTAAGGTTAAGTCCACAGATTGGCTTTAATATTCCGTACTGAGTTTGAAGTCAAAGAATTGAAGAGTGAAACAGATTTAAAACGACCAAAACATCTTAGCGTGACATAAATATGCATTGTGTGAAACGAGACTGTCTAGACAACTGGATGACGAAATTACACTAAGGAATTAAAAAAAAGTTTATATCTGAGTGATCAATCAAGTGCAAATTGGCATAATTGTCCCTTCATGCTATATCGACTCGTTCAACGTTTCGCGTATTCACGAGATAAAGAGGTTAACCCTTTCACTGCCAGAGTCAATTATGAAGATACGTAGTGTTACTGTAGTTCTAACTTTAATTGAGTCTGTGGACGAAATCCTATGGTGTGACCATTCAAATGAAACCTCTTCAGCAGTACTTTTGCATGGTACCATTTGTTCTAAATTTTGAGTCTGTTGATGAAATCCTATGGTGTGACCATTCAAATGAAATCTCTTCAGCAGTACTTTTGCATGGTACCATTTGTTCTAACTTTAATTGAGTCTGTGGACGAAATCCTATGGTGTGACCATTCAAATGAAACCTCTTCAGCAGTACTTTTGCATGGTACCATTTGTTCTAAATTTTGAGTCTGTTGATGAAATCCTATGGTGTGACCATTCAAATGAAATCTCTTCAGCAGTACTTTTGCATGGTACCATTTGTTCTAACTTTGAGTCTGTTGATGAAATCCTATGGTGTGACCATTCAAATGAAACCTCTTCAGCAGTACTTTTGCATGGTACCATTTGTTCTAACTTTTGAGTCGGTGGATGAAATCCTATGGTGTGTCCTTTCAAATGAAACCTCTTCAGCAGTACTTTTGCATGGTACCATTTGTTCTAACTTTAATTGAGTCTGTGGACGAAATCTTATGGTGTGACCATTCAAATGAAACCTATTCAGCAGTACTTTTGCATGGTACCATTTGTTCTAAATTTTGAGTCTGTTGATGAAATCCTATGGTGTGACCATTCAAATGAAACCTCTTCAGCAGTACTTTTGCATGGTACCATTTGTTCTAACTTTTGAGTCTGTGGATGAAATCCTATGGTGTGACCTTTCAAATGAAACCTCTTCAGCAGTACTTTTGCATGGTACCATTTGTTCTAACTTTTGAGTCTGTGGATGAAATCCTATGGTGTGACCATTCAAACGAAACCTCCTTGGCAGAACTTTTGCATGGTACTAAAAAAAAAATAATTGTTTTTCAATATTTTGCAAAATGAAATTTGGGATTTTTCTTGAATTTTGATCTTTGGCACTCTCGGGAATTAAAGGGTTAATATATTATCTCAAATACATACTCCGAGCTTCCTGCTTGATCTTTCTCAATATACTTCTGTAATAATCGGTGTGATTGCTAGGCCTGTATTGCGCGGAAGGATGCGTCAACCGTTCCAGAGCCACGGTTATTCCATTTGCTCTCAGACGCTTCACCATGTTGTTCTTCATTTCTATCCATTTTGTCACGTTTTCGTAGATTATCGCCACTCTTTTCCAGTCAAAATGTTTTAGGAGCGACAACAGACTTGGTGTGAGTTTGGTATCAACGGCAAACGTACGGACAAATGTTGGATACAACTTTTTGTACGACAACTCCGGATTACTGCACATCTATTAAAATATAAGAAGAAAAGAAAGATTGCATATTACACAGTTATAAAGTGATATTAATTTCATACATGCATCTGTACAACTTGTTTCCTCTCGCGCAAGTGATCAAAACACCTGACTTAACTCAAAACTCTAACAAACACACCACCCAACCAATATCCCATAATTTTCCAAATTATATTTTTTACGCTTGTGCCCTAAACGTATTCTTCAACGCAATCAAATCAGCCATATATTTTTGTAAAAGTCAACAAAGTTTAAACGGCGTGGCGTTTTGAAAAAATAATTGACGTTTTGTTTTGTCTTTTACAGCTACCTTTTCCTTAAAGGTTAGGTGATTTGATATTTATAACTGTTGGTAAACAGTGAATTTTGTTTCCCGAGAATCTCGATGTTTCTCTCGACTTCGTCTCGGGAAACATCGAGATTCTCGGGAAACAAAATTCACTGTTTCCCTCGGGACCAATCATTAAGTGATTTGTTTATAGCAACACAAAAAACACAACATAACACAACACAGTTTGAAAAACGCGCCGAGCACTCGAGGTAAACATCAATCGCATCATAATCATGCCACCTTTTGTCACGGTCTGATCACGTGCGCTAGCGGACAACAGTGCCATGTTACCATCTGACGTCAAAATTGTTGCCCGCTTAGGACAATTGGCGGGAAATAGTTTGTTTGTTAGATGTCACGTGACCATGAATCAACCAATCAATGCGCGCGTTGTATTGAGAAAAACTCCTGACCAGCTATATAACAAAAGATGTTGTACGACTACTTAGACATATGCATATGCTTACACACCGTTTAGAGCGAATTTCAAAAAAATTTCAAAAGTCAAACCAGAAAACCAAAACTCGCTAAAATGCCGTTTAGAAGCTATAAAGCCACCAAGAAACATCAGATGGACATCATTTAATGAGATATGAACACTTTATAATTTTGATATTTTCTCCAGCTCACGATAAAATCCTATAAAAATCCCTATATTTTTGTCGTTAAGGATCCGTTGAAAGCCTGTGGTTTTCTCAGCAATATTTTATTAATGGCCAGATATTTATTTTTCTTCCAAAAGCAAAACGCATTGTACTTACATTCTCGCATCGAGAAAACTGTCCGGTCTCGCTATCAAGTTGGCGAAATTGTGAAGAATTTCAAGCTAAATTTCGATGGAATTTGGGCAACTTTTCACAATAGCTCAAGGGAACAGTGAATTCAACATTTACAACGAAGTAAATGCATGGGTGCCTTAAAATTCTCAGAAAAGTTCATCGCGTCACGATTGTAAAATAATTTATTCCGAACAACAGTAACCTGCCCGTAGCGGCCAGGAACGAAAGAGGAAGCTATATTGCCCCTATATTGGCCCTATATTGGCGTTGTCTAGAACAACTAGGACACATGATCATGCACAGCTAGGTAAAATTTCATCTCTTTCAGTCCCCTTACTATAAGCAAGTATTCTTCAGGACGTTTTCTTTACATTTCCAAGACTTCAAAAGTGTGCTTTCATCCCGGTAATGGGGAATTAACATCTTAAAACTCGGACAATGGACCGAACGCGTCCAGAACGCGACTCCATTATTTTTGGTGGAACACAAGGCAGCTGCATGTGATGTCACATGACCTTAGACCGCATGCGCCCATTCTGACCTCCTGAAGTGAATCGATATTCATCGCTATAATGTTAAGTACTACAAGCACTGTCCAGAAATAGAGCGCTGGCCCGCTATTGCTTGCCAGCAATTAGCTTTCGCTAGCCAACATCAACAGTAATCGCAATTTTCGTCAAACCTCTCCGCAACTCTTTTGCTCGGTCAAATCTGTCACATCCGTGACACCGACAATTGTCTTTATTTTATATTTAAATAAACAGGCGATTTACGATGGCGTAAAAAAGAAGATTTAACGGGAATTTACGAAAATAACGTCTTAAATCATAACACAAGTGACCAACTAACAGTTCATTTCGAGTGATATATTTTATTCTATATGTAACGAGTTGTCTGTATTTACCGTGAAAGCAACTGATGATATATTTATGTTGATAAAAACACCAATCCGGTTTGAAAATGCCTTTTATGCACTTGTCAGACACAGTATTTAGAAAAATAATTTGCATTACAATAGTTGTCAAATGGAGATATAAATTAATCAATGTCAACGGAGGAAGTCCGACATAATAACCTCAAGGATGAAACTTTTTTTTTTCTTATCCGGGCGATTTTAGAGTTAAGATATTCAAGGATAATCAACCAGTTTAACGTTGCAGACATAATGGTGTAAAAATACCTTTCAAGAGTCCTTTTTTTATGCATTTGAAAACACCGTTGGTGAGCTGAAATAAACTCGATTCAAGAAGATTTCAGAATAAAAAAAAAACGAACTTGTTTATGTGCATCAGTACTAAATGCCAAAACGACACATGAAATAAATTTGCAAAAAAAAGAAACAAAATTTTTACACCAGCTCAAGTAAGCGTCGACAGATTGCGAGAGTTACTACATCGTAAAAGAGTGCTGAACACTTTTGTTAAGTAAAAATATAATGTATATATAAATATATATAATATATAATATATATATATATATATATATATAATATATATATAATGTATATAATGTATAATGTATAATGTATAATGTATAATGTACAATGTACAATGTATAATGTACAATGTACAATGTATAATGTATAATGTATAATGTATAATGTAAATAAGACATAGTCTTGGTAAGCCTGTTCAGGCGTTCAGATATAGTGTGGAGCGACGGATAGACGGCGCGCATAACTAAGGAAAAATATCGTGAGTGCTGACCGATGGGGGTGGTTCGTTCTTTTCGCCCCAAAACCTTAATGCCTGGAACAGTCTTGGTGTATCATGAGGCATCTATCAAGAAACAACACAGAGTGAATGTCTTTGAATAGACCCCGGGGGTGAGTGGGGTATATTCCCGTATAGCCCATTCCCTATAATGGGCTATACGGGAATGCTCCGCCCGAAACAGGGTACGTTTTTGAGGCTGGCGGTATATGAAAGGGAAGGGATTTCACGAAGTATAGGAAAGGGTAGGGAAAACACGAGTTGAAGTATAAAAAAGGGTAGGGAAAACTGCCATTTAAGTATTATAAAAAGCGCCTTTCAAAATATATCAAACAGACGCACGTAAAGGTTGTATGAAAGGGGTACCATTTTCAATGAAAGGTATATGAAAGGGGTACCATTTTCAAAGTAAGGTATATGAAAGGGGTGCCATTTTCAAAGTAAGATATATGAAAGGGGTACCTTTTCTGTCAAAAACGGTATATGAAAGGGCAAGGGTTTGGACCTTGCGGCGGAGCATCCCCGTACAAAACTTTGTTGAGTGGCCCCACCGTGGAATAGACCCGACACCTCAAATCACCTTTGGCTGCTACATCATACAACACGAAACTCAAAGTTCTCCTCTCAAACTTTACAAACACCTTCTTCTTCTTCTTCTTCGTATAAACAATATCAAAGGGAAGTAACTACTCAGTACATTTCATTTGAACGGGATTACAACGATGCATGGAAGTGGATTACAGCCGTGCATTAAATTTGATTTTGCGACACGTGGTCAACAAATTAAAATTACCTTCTGTTGGAGTTTTATAGCCGTTATCTTTATAGCCGTTATCTTTTTTCGTTTTCATCACTTTTGGCAGTTTTTGGCTATTTCAAGACAACGTTTGCCCGTAAGCCGGTTTTAATGTGATAACGAGTTCAGAACATGCTAATGAGCTTTTAACATTCTTATGCGATAAGTAGCAGTGCACACGAGTGAACTTGAGCAGTGATGTATGATTTTATACCATCCGCCCAGAATTTAAATTTATAGCATGCATGGTGATTTGTGATTAAAGCTTGGTTTAGGTAGCATTTGATAAAACGATGGTTTAAGTTTATAACACGTAAGGAAAGTACACATAAAGATTCTAGATGTTTGTCATGTAGTTCATTTGAAGCCGGATGGTTTGTAATTATTTTCACAAGATTGTGACTCAGTGGTTTTTAAGGTTTGCAAAAGGTGAAAAAATGATAAAACTTGTGATTGCATTGAGTAAAAATGGTTCAGCGCAAAAAAAAAAAGTACTATATTCATAAGCGATAAGCCAATTGCAATGATCGTTGGTACGAATTTTATTTGCCATTCAGTGGGCTCGTCACAAGACACAAAGACATGTCAGTATTAAAAGTTGTGTGAAAACCGATTTAATTCCCAACAATGATCAGTCTCATTTCTTCATTTCTTCTTGTTATACTGTAAAATAATACTTTGTTAAACAGACAGATGACGAGAAAAAGAAAAATCAGCCAATTATGGTATGTTCCGTTGATATACATTGGGTCGAGATGACAGTGAATGGTAGATATACCAAAGGAAATTCTCAACATATGCATTAAATAAATTTAAACGTTTGCAATTTTTATTGCTTGTGCAATATTTAACAAAAAACCACAACATTAAATTAAATTGAAATTCTGCCAAATTTATTCAACCCACAATTTAAATTCAATAATTTATAATTGGTGGTGACAGCAAAATAATAATTTTAGTTTTCAATTCACTGTCTCTTCAGGCTTTCAAACGAAACAATATACGTATGTGGTATTAAACTATTTTAATTTTGTGCAATATAATAAACCGCTGCACTTAATTTTTCATTAAAAAGCAAACAAACATGGCCATAAAAAGGCTTGTAACAAAACTTTACTGGCACAAAATGGAATGAGATCAAGGCAATAAAAATATGTTCATTTCGCCTCTATGGTTAGAAGTGCCAAGCAATTTCGATTTATTAAAAATGTGATCGATTCTTTTCTATTCTTCAGTCAGGAATTAAACACAAACACCAACTGCGTAAAATGCTACACCGATAAAAATGGAAATAAATAAAATATAAGGTACTTACATACGATATCATGGTCTTATTAAACGAGGCGGCCATCCTGGCAGACGTGTTGCAGCTACATCCCGGACCAATAAATGCTGACACACCTTGAGAGAGTTGATACACAATTGACTGTATAGTATTAACTTCCTCACAGTCCGTGTCGTTCCATATGAACGTAACATTTTGACCAGGCAACAAGTCAGGCCTTTGATTAATATCATCCACAGCGATGCTCATTGCAGACGCGAAGAATTCCCCTCGATGGAAAAAGTTGCCAAGTCGATTTGTGTTTTTGAATGGAATCAAAAGGCCGAGTTTGACTTCTTCCGTGCTGGGCGAAGGAATATGGACAAGAACCGCCATCAGCATAAACAATGCTAGTGTCCTGACAGCCATTTGGACGTCTTGCTTGCCTCAATCACAAACGAACATATTAAAATTGAATATCCTCGAACTGGCGGCACTGATAGTCTCACGGATGACGACTAGAGTTTGAATCAGCTTAACTTTCAAGTTCCTCCAATATTGAATATTGTGTAAAATATCGCGTTGCTGTGGCAAATTACTAAGGTTTTTTTGCACGAAATTTCGAACGACTGGACAAAGCGATTGTGTTGACAGTGTGATTGTGATTTTTTCCCCCAAACGAATTCCGCTTTCTTGTTTTTAATTTTTTTACGTTTGCTTCCTGTCAAAGTAAATGCCTCTGATGTTTACCTGAAAATAACAAAAAAATAAAATAATTACATTGTAAGAGTTTATAAAAACAAACATAAATTAGAGCGGTACATCGAAACGACAAAATTATACCGCGCATCAAACAATCCGCTCAGGACAGAGTATGTTAATTATGACTGTTAATTATTTTGAAAGCGCTCGCTTGCCGACTTCAAGGTTCTTTATTTTTATAACTAATTTAAAAATCATATCAATGAAAGCACCATTAAACACAGATTGTTGGGGTTATGTTGAGTATTCTGTTAGATAATTCCCTTTGACCTAAAGCTGGAGAGATAAACGCCAGTAGAGAATTTCTCATATGTCACACGATTGGTTGATAATGTTTTGTATATTTTTCTAGAAGCAGATGGCAAGCAAATGATATCAATCGACGAACGCTTCGAGGCACTTTAGTGAACAAAGGATCAACCAAAACATTCAATTCATTTTCTGAGTGAAAAGTTCACAAATAGGAGCTTTCTGAATGTCAAAATCCACATCCTTCACGGCGTTTTCGTTCTTAGATTGTGCAAAAAATTACTCACTTAGCTTAACGTCGTGATGTTTCTTCATTCGAGCGCGTTTTATTTTTATTTTGAAAAAGTGAGCCTGCTGGTTTTTTTTTGGAAACAAACGAAAATTCCATTTTATTCTCACATAAATGGAAAGAAGCGGGGACAAACACAATGGACACATGCTGTTAAGAACAACATATTTTAAAAGCATTCAGATTTAAAATAGCCAAGTGTTTTTGACAGAAGTACAAAAACAAGTACATTAATTAAAATAAAAAGAAAATGAAAACGATTAGTCTGAAGCAACCGGAACAGTAAGTGTTTAAAAATAACATTTCGGTCCACCTTTTTTTCGCCGTTGCAAAGAGATGCACGAAACGTTGGAAAGGGTGTTACACCAAGCCATTTTTCAAAAATATGTTGCAGTATATCTGCAATTGCTGTGAGAAGTCCAACCAAGTTTCACTGTTTTGCAATATTTGTAACAATGATTGTGGCATCGTTTCGTGCAATCACTTGTATTGCGAACAAATGCAAGGTACCGGCACAAAATGTTCCGGCCACACACACGAGCCTATGACAATATGATTGTGTGGTCAACTTCCGATTAAACTTGCTTGTACATGATGTCGACAAAAGCCTTGTTTCTTTGCCGTCACATTGGTAAACCAAAATCAGGTATCCTTGTGTAAAATAATACGGCACAGAATTATTTTCGGACTTTCAAAGTTCCGACAAAACTAAACGCCCAAACAAATGAAGCAGTTGCTTATAGCAAGGGCGTTTCATATTTATATTGATTTATCACTAAAAAAAATGGCAATACAAATTCTGCGCTTGCTGTTATCTTTGTCATCAGTAAAGAACCGGTCGACTCAAGAGTTGGTGCAAACTCTGATTTTAGTTTCTTGCAAAAAAATAGTCGTAACTACAATATCGGTCACAATTGTTGGAACGGTGTCTGTTTTCTTCCCTTCTTTCCCCTTCAATGTTGATGTTCAAGATGCTAGCGTCAAAAATAAATGAAAATTATGCGAACGGCAACATTGGGGGAGAGAGGAGCAACATTGGAGGGAGAGGAGAGGGCCCGCGCGTGCTCTATATTTCTGAACCGACAAGTCTGGACTCTTCGTGAAGTGTTTCAAGTAATTATGTTTTCTATTGTAGATCTGATTGACCATATATACTGCAATAAATGAAGTCTGTTTTTGTAACATTGTGGAAGAAATGAACAATCAACTAATCTTTCAGATTCTAGTTTCATGGAATACCAAAATACCCCTTTGAAACAAAATGCGGCCTTTGATAACACCGACTGATCTAGTTTGAGGGTATCAATGGGATTAAACGTTAGCCCAAAACGGCCCAAATATTTAGTCGTTAGGCGTAAAAACTGTTAGGGGTAAAAAAATGTTAATCGCAAAACAATTTCTAGCCACGATTTTTTATTTGCCATCTTAAGACTGTTATGTGAGTTTGTGTCTTGTCCGGAATGGTCCTAAGACCTTAAATGTTAGTTTACAACAATGGAACTTAATTTTTAACTTTTTCAAATAACATAAATTAACTGATTTTCATCTTTTTAAAACAATGGAAATTAATTTTTAAGATTTCTGTTAACCGTAACGGGCAGAATTTAAAAGTTAGCCATCTCTTGTTAAGACTGTTTTGTGAGTTTGTGTCTTGTCCGGCCGGGAATGGTCCTTAGACCTTAAATGTCAGTTTTAAACAGTGGGAAATAATTTTCATCTTTTTAAAACAAGGAAATTAATTTTTAAGATTTCTGTTAACTGTAACGGGAAGAATTTAAAAGTTATCCGTTAAAAAGCCAAAATTTTAACCATCAACCGTAAAAGACACCACCCCATTGAGACCCTGTGCACATCAGTTTTTAAATTATTATTTAAAGAAATAGAACAGCTCCAGTACCGTTAATAATACTGTCAATTTGTTTGCGAACGTCAAGCTTTACTAAGACTTTCTATGTCAATGTTAGTAATTTATCTTTTTTTCGCTTCCACGGCGGTGGAAATGATGAATGACGATCGAAACGTCTGCAGACAACCAGCACGAGAAAGGTACGTTGTTCGTCCGCATTTTGAAATTTCGTAAATGGTATAACGTTTAGTGTGAGGGAGGGTGGCAGAGCTGTGCTTTTGCCTTTTTGGCACATGTCTCAAATATCAATTCTGTGAGATTTTCCATAACTAATACACGTATTATGTCTTACCCAATTTCAAAATACGTGAAGCAGTAAACTGACTAGTATAGTTTGTGGTGGTGTAGTTGTTTAATTTAGAAACCACGTAAGCTTTAAGTTGACACAACACCCTTATAAGCGGGCTTATCCGCAAAGAGTACACAAAACGGAAATGTTGCGGCCAATACATATACCAAATAATAACTGTGAAATGCGTTGACCAATAACTTAATGGAATGACCACGGTCACAAATACAAGCCTCTACATGCGTCAAAGGAACCCTTGCGACTTCTCCGCTAAGAAGAGACGATGTCGTTATTTCGGCCAATTTTTTTTTGTTTTGCTTGACCTGACCATTCATCCTCTAATACGACGACATTTTTGACCCATTAATTGCATATGGTTCCTTTCTTTTAGTAACGATGTTCCGGTGGCAGCTTACGTGCGCATTGGCACGAAGAGGGTTGAGTCGATTCAGAAAACATGATCATTCACGTTCAACTATTCCATAATAAACTGTGGAACCATAAGTCACCTGGTGTGCAGAATACGTTTTTACTCTGTGAATGAGACCTAAAAGGTGGCTATTGAAATAAAAGCGGTTGAACAGTCCTTAGATTTCCGTATGGTTTACAAGGTGGTTCTGACATTGTAAAGGCCCTAAATTAACGTTTGTCTATTTAGGTTTCGCGAATAGAAACAATGAAAGTGTTCAAGCAAATCAAAGCATAGAAAATAGCCAAAGGCACGAGTGTGATTGAATCCTAGCGTGAGATCAAATTAAGTTGACAGACCTTCAATAAAAGAAACAAAAAGGTTAAAACATCATTTACATACTAGCACGTACAAAATATTCAACTCTTCAACAGCAAACGAAAAAGTGCCACAGCTATTGGAATTTTGCTGTGAAGTTCTTTTATTTTGTTGCAGCAACTATCCTAGCAATCACTTTGAAGTCAATATGGCGTATAACCACACATACCAAAGAACATAAGAAAGCGTGTTCCATTATTTTTTCGGGGTTAGTATACTAATTGACGATAACCCGTTTATTATTGCATGCATATGCGGCCGAAGTGTCAATGCAACGATTGATGTGATTTGCGCCCAATTAAAGAGTCATGTCAAGCGTGAAATATTAAATAGCAGTGTAGTGCCAAAGAAAAATATTTGGGAAATTTTCTAAATTTCTAGTTGGAAAAAGTTGACAATCAAAACGGGCTCATGAGAAAAGTACTATTTCTTTAAATGGTCACGATTTATCATTTACACTTCACACTTATACATGGTTATAACCTCCGGCATTACATATTTTAAAAACTCGTGCGTTCTATACCCAAGGACCAGAAAGTTTAATTCCATCTAAAATGTTCAGCTGAAGTCTGATGAATTTAGATGTCTCGGATGAATTTTACTTCGAAAATCGTGCACGATTGAAGTAAAATTAATTCAGGAATGTTTTGTTTATCGTCCTATAACAATTCAATTTAAAGTAGTTATAATTCAAAAATAGTTAATAACCGACATGGCATCTCCTGCTATGACTGACCAGATGGAAAGCACCCGACATCGCTAGATAAAAGTGATCAACACTGAAATAGAATTATTACGTCTCTGCCAAACATATCCTGCAAATACAACCGCCTGTCATCGATGAGAGGGCTGTATTCACAGGCTATGCCAAACTAGTTACCGTCAGACTCGAAACAACTGAACAAAACGCGCTTCCGGCAGTAAAAATAAAACCAACGAAACAAAAACAGACAGAACGGGACCTCCAAATAGTAACGTATGCATGGAACGTGCGGAAGCTTTTGATTTGACACAGTACAAGTTAAAAATACCACGAAATGAAATGCATAGAGCAGGCATTTATAATCCGGTTGGAACTAGTGGTGAAAGCAAACGATATAGCGCTGTTCTGAATCACGAAAGCCGATATTTTAATCAATCGAAAAATCAGGAAAAGTTTAGGCAAAAAAGGCTGACTTAGCATTTTCTCCTAAAAAAGCTTCAGAATATCATGCATTAAGCATCGTTTGAACCCGGTGTAAAGAAAATAATACCAATTTCTCAACTTTTTCCGAATTGGCAAATTTGGTCTTCGTTACCCTGCGAGCAGTTGGTTTCTCCTACGCCGAACGCCAACTGCTTGCAGGGTAGATCTTCGGAGGTGCGTTTACAAAATCGGCAAGCATATTTATCATGAATACAATTATTACATCTATCAGCTAACAACACCGAATGGCCATAGTCAGTCTGAAATCTTGTACGGCGTCTCTTCGTCCATTACGAAGCTGAGTTAATTGAACTCTATGACCCTAGACTGAGTCACTTTTGAGTTTTTGGATATCCAAACGTGTCACCATTCAAATGAAAGCCATGTAAGGCGCAGTACTTTCATACGGTGATGTTACTTCAATAAATCAAATCCAATCAATTTTTATTTACCCCAATAATCATGTTACAATTGCTTTTTTTCTTATTCACAGCTTAATAATTGTGGAGCAGGAGCTGTCGACAAACCCTTTAGGGCTTTATAATCTGTCATAAAACGAAAATTGGAAATGTTTATTTGTACTTGGTCACCTTTGAGACAGGAGGGTTAAGAGGCTGTACGTAAAAACAGTCTG
This sequence comes from Cladopsammia gracilis, assembly GCA_022457155.1. Classification (NCBI taxonomy): domain Eukaryota; kingdom Metazoa; phylum Cnidaria; class Anthozoa; order Scleractinia; family Dendrophylliidae; genus Cladopsammia; species Cladopsammia gracilis. The sequence continues at coordinate 284,021 of JAJGOT010000579.1, forward strand.
TAAAAATTAAGAATTGCATAGCTAAAACAATCATGACACTCTTAGTTGGTTGACACTTGAGATGTAACAGGATTTGAAAGCTTTGATTGCGGATACACCGATAGTGTTTATAGATCCGGCTCCAGCATACCATAACGATATCATGTGACAGTAACACGATGAAAAGCGGCCGGCAGTTAATGTCAGCTACCGCAACAGAGGCCGTCGCACAGTTAGAGCGAATTTAAAATACAAACAGTTGTAATTTAGTTAAAAATGAATGACTGTTGCTTAAAAATGAATGACTTTTGCGTGATGAGAACAAGAATCGTATATATGCATTATAATACACCTAAATTAGTTTAGACAATAAGCGCTTCAAGTCGTGGTCAAATATTAAAGCAAAGCGTTTAAGACATACAATTGACACTTCTTCAAATGCAATACGTTTGAATAAACATTCAATAAGCTACATGTAGTATATTGAAAACAGGTTCATCTCTCGTTTGTATAGTGTAATCTGCTGAAATGTCTGTCTCGTAACGTCTCTTGTGATTATTTATTTAATTAATGATGTATAACTTGAACCGAGTAAATGTCTGCATTGACATAGAATAGTGGAATCTACAAGATTTTGTCGTGGTGTAACTTAGTCCTTTTTGGGCATAGCCCACGCCAATTAAGTCAGTTATAACACAAACATGTTCTTTTGATTAATTTATGTTTCACTCTACAAACGCTTTGCAGGAACAGTATCACGCAAGATATCACTATGAAAGAATAAAGCAGATTTTGATAGTTTAACTCGGCATCATTTGCCGCAAACGCGATTTCCTTTAAGTTATTCCTCACAGCCGATTTTCACAAGCCATGAATCCCTACTCGAACTCAAAATCTTGTCAAATATGACAAGGAAGAAAACGTAAACAATGCAAATAAAAAAGCGAGATTACTTAATTCGTGCGAACCGAATCAGTCCGTAGCTAATCCAACAATATATCGAATATATTCACAACTGATTTTACAATGGCAAGCAAGTAAGTCGGTTAAATACCTGTGTATTGCGGCAATACATCACCTTCAAGTTTCCGTAACCTCGCAGTCAAGTCTTGTCAGAATTTGTGTACTGAGAAATCATGTTTGTATAAAGGTGACTGTTGTGAATCGCAAAGCAACTCAAGCGAATGATACTGTCATCTGAAACGTGAAAACTTATCGTGAATGTGCCCTTGGCATCGATGACGTCACCACAGTTTTAAAATGTAAACTATTTATTCTGCAAATCTCCGGCAAATCTGTACCCTTTCAGATCTTTCAGATCTGTTTCCCATAAATTCGATATTACTGATAGTGCTACTTATCCAGTGCGATTTTTATTTTGATGCGGTCTTTGTTTTGGACATAAAGCGCCTTGAGACATTACGGAATAATGAGCGTAAGAAATATGAATTTCTTTCTGCAAATTCGCACACTGAAAGTTCGGAAGATAAGGTTGCATTCTGCGTTTTGATAAAGTGATAAAGAGTTCCGTAGTTGAAATAAAGCTGATGAAAAGCTCTTTCACTTTATTGGTTACTTTTATAGTCGGGCGGCTAGTCATTTGTGTACAGGCTCAAAATAAAGCTATTGTAGGTGTACAATAGAGGTCATCCTTTTATATCAGAAAGATAAACTCATCCGATTGAGACTCTTCAGACTCTTAGCAATATCTTGATCCAAGATTCTCAGGTTAAATCCTTTTCTTTCTGTTCCTTAGCTGGCTAAGTGTGTACATTGTATGCTAGTGATTTTGACACTTCTACAATCAATGGGTGCGCGTGAATTAACTCCAGTTCCGACCGTTGAATCTGGGTCTATGTTCGTGCGACCAACCTAAGTGCCGTTCTATCTCCTTTTGTTTTTACTAAGCGGAATTTCAGTAACATTGTTCTAAATATTTGACAATACTAAAAGTATAAACACCTTTGTTTATAGACAGGGAATGCTCCAAGCTAGAACATCGCTCAGAAGAAAACATCAACCAATCAATTCTTCGAAGGGAGATACTATATATAACCAATTTTTGTTTTGCCGATTTTCAAAACAAGAAGGAAAAATCTTTAAAAAAGGTCATTTTTTTTAAGTTGCAATCCATTTTCATCCTGTTCAGTACACAACTAAAGACGGTTGGAAATTATATCGGTACATATTATTTTAAGGTCATGATTGACACACTGACACATGTTGTTTTTTACTGTAAAGTGACGCTAAAAATAGTTGCCCCTATAAGGAAACTTCTCAAAGTGGTATTTTACCACTCAGAAAAGAGTTAATTAAATAACCACCTTTCTTATTCCTGTTTTTCAATCTGTTTTTGTGCCCTCACTTATTGGCTACGTGCTTTAGCGGTCACCCCGCCACAAAGTTTTGTTTGTTTGTATTTTTCTATAAACTAATATAAATTGCGATTTTGAGACGGCAACCCTGCATTATATATTTCCTGATCGCCGTTTCAAAATCGCAATTCATTTTGCATTACGACTCTTCTAATTGCTAGCTGCCATATACACGACGTTTTGTACGCGTAATCAGACTTATGTTTTGGTAAAAAGGTTTTCAAGACACGAGCCGTTCACGCCATACTGCTTATTGAAACAAAACAAATTCGACACAACATGTTTACGAAGTTTTTCAAAGACAAATATTACATTATGATAGTTTTGATTTACCTGCCGAACTTTACCAAATTTTCAACATTTCGGCCCTTCCTTTGAAAAAATAAATTTGGTTTAGTAAGTGAGGAACCCTATAAAATGTCGTGGGGAATTTTCAACCAATCACAGGCTGGCGTTTGAGACAACAATACGACTTTATCATTTGTATTGACTTCTCAAAAGCAAGCAAAAGTATTTGAGAATCGTGATACTGTATAGTATAATATCATACGCATTTTTTTAGTGTATGTTTGTTCATTTTTTGGCTGGTTAGGTCTTCCGCAGATCCTACCTATACTAGAGTGATTTCACAAACCTCGATTCTTATATGCTAATGAGAATCGTTATATGCTAATGTGAAGAACAATAGAGAACACACGCATCAAAGTATACCATTGTTTCAAGTTCTAAACTGTGCACGCGTTATTACACACCAGCGCGTGCACAGTTTAGAACTTGAAACAATGGTGTACTTTGGTGCGTGCGTTCTCTATTGTTCTGTATATTAGCATATAACGATTCTCATTAGCATATAAGAATCGAGGTTTGTGAAATCACTCTTCTGTTAGCAGTATTATCGTTTGTGGTCCTTTGCAGATTTCACGTTTATTTTTATCACTGAGCCTCTGAATGAACCATGAAAATGTACCTTGTGATAAAGTTCATCCGCTGCCGGGATAAGTAATTAGCAAGAATAAAGCTATAGAAATCCGAAATTGTAACGGGGCTTAGTAGAAATACCAAGCTGTTTTTAGTCTTAATTAGTTTGCTGGAACGCATTATTTTCGGATCACTATATTGGTCACCACTACTTGATTCGCGATAAATTGTTTACGTGTTCCTTTGTTTTTTTTTTTTAGTTGTCTCTTTTTGTTTGTTTACTTGCTCTGATCCTTCATATAGCTTGTTAACGCAAATGATACAGGACCGGGAAACTTATTATGGTAACACAATTAATGCTTTTTTTCTATTGATATGTTCCCTCGCTACAACTTGGCTGAGACTTCACACCTCCCCCACCCCTCCCCCCACCTTTTTTCGCTCCTTTTCGTTTGCATGGTCTTGCATGGCCTGTCCCTATTAAAATATACTCTCGAATGATATAAGAACATTTATAACAGTCGTGGGTTCATCAATTTAGATATGGTAATCATAGAGGAAAGATAGGCAAAATACCCACTTGACGGCGTGATTAGCTGACCGCAGACTGCTCCGCTGTTAATTGCCAGAGGAGTTTGGAATTGCATTCCTTTTCTGAGCAGAACTGGCAACGGCTCCTTAACAGTCAATTATGAATGTTTCAGCACGACATCCGCTTTGGAGCGATACCAGTTTCGATTACTTATTTACCTCGAAGTCACTCAGTAGGAAAGTCGCCGCAACGTAAACTATCAAGAAACTTACTATTCAGCTCAAGATGGTTGCTATCTCCATAACCAAGATGCCAAAGCTCGATATAGAATTATCTTTAACACTCCAAGTGTCGAGTGTCGAAATGCATAGGGCGTGGTAAAGAGGCACGGGCAACTCTGACGACAATCTTCTTCTTGAGGCTTCTTCTACCGATGCCGACAGAATGACAACCTAAGTCCGGAGCAGTATGAGAACAATTTGAATGGAGGGTTATTTGACAAAGAGGTGATTTGGGATTTCGCGAGAAAAAAGGACACAAAATTTGACAAATCGTTTCTGCTTTAAGCTCATTCGCCCTCCGGTTATAGACTATCAGACTTATAATGTATTTCTAGATCTGCTAGTGTGGTCCACATTATGCTCAATTGTTTTACTGTTACACTTTTGCTCGATGCTCAAAATTTAAAGCGTCACTATTTTGCTCGGAAAGGCTTCACTATTATGCTCCATCAGTATGCTTAAATAAAAACCTAAAGTATTCTATTGATTTACACAAATTCCACGTACTGGGATTTTAAAAAGTTGTTATCTTAAAGCATGAGAGATGCTTCAATGTAATTTTTCAACACTCTGGCTTGGATGTCATGTATTATGAAAAAAAAAAAACTCTCGACAATAAAGAAAATTAAGAGTCCGCCATGTTGCACTATTTATACTTACGGATTTTCCAACATTGATTTTTTTCTAAAACTTTTGCTACAGCTAGGTAACGAGTTATTCGTGTCAAAAATGAAAAAAATTGGCCTGTATACCGATGTTCGTTTCAGAGATAAGATATCTGAAAGGCTACCTTAATTTTGAAAAATCGGTCTTCGTTACTCGATATATGGCCACAATGTCTGTCAGTCTAAAAATATTCAAATAAATCTCTAGAATGGAACTTTCTAGATGCTAAATTTTATACGGGTGATGTCCCTTAGAGTAAATTTTGTTTTTAAACGACAGCATTTGCAATGACAGCCGCAAGTTGGCTGGATTCGATGTTGCGTGGGTAGAAAAATGGGAAAATTTTAAACTTCCTACATTAATTTTTTGTTCATTTTTTCACAATCTGTCGAGAATTAGAAAAGAAAATTATCTAGCCAACAAAAAGTAGGGGTCACATACATACATACACATACATACATACACCGACAATCCAAGCGAGTAAAATCCAAGTAAAGTTACCGCAATGGCTACCAGTCCTTTATCTGTTTAGATTTCTTACTTTGCGCGCGCTCGTGCACTGGACTTTGCATAGCGTTGTAATATGAATTGCGTGCGCAGTACAAGGATGCGTATACAGCTGTTTCGCGACAGGTTGTCGGAAAAAGGCGCACGCGACAATCCCGAAAAATAAATACACCTTATTCGATGGTTTAACAGGCAATACGCGCGGATGTTTTACGAGATGCGTAGTATTTTTTCGAGCCCCGAAGGGGCGAGAAAAAATGCGAGCAATGAGTAAAATGTCCGCACGTATTATCTGTTAAACCATCGAATAAGGGATTTATTATTCGACTGAAATTCTTATATCATTTTGATAGCTTGTGTCTTGAAACCGGGATGCTAACGTGTAATACGGCAATCATACTGTGTAATACGCTTGGGTATTTTGCGTGTTCTCTTTCCCATATAAGGTAAAATGACGTCACAGTCGAATAATAATATGGGATATGATCAATGAATTTTAATAAGTCAAATAAATACATGAAACCCGCGATGCCTCGTCCGTACAGGGACGATCGTAGACGGCGGGTCATTTGGAGAAATGAGTGGATGACTACCCACAATAAGTTCCTGGATTGTCGCGTGCACTTTTACGCTTTTTTCGAAGGTGAAGTCTAGATTCCATAGTTCAGAAGGAGGTCGGACACCTTATTGAGACTTATATAACGGAGTAACTGGTTAGCTTTCAGTTGAGGTTTGGGGTTAGCAGTTTATATAGTTAAATTTAGCACTAAGCAACCCGAGAAGCTAGGTGGTACAGTGGTATGGTAGGCTAAGCTTAGCTGAGGTCGCAGGTTCAATCCTGAGGTCGATTTTAGATTTTCTTTTTTACACTTAAACAGTTAATTGAAAAAAAAATTCTAAGTGTCGACATTACGTTATATAATCCTCAAGAAGTGTCCGACCTCCTTCCGAGCTATAGAAGGTAGACTCTACCTTTTTCGAAACAGCTGTAAACAATCCGCGCGAACGACCTTAAAGGGAAATTGTCCCGCCGAAATAGCAAAATTTCGCTTACCTTGTTTCTGTTATATAGCAAAATACCACCGAATATGCAGCTTAAGGTGTTTTTCAGTATTGCACTGCGCATCACTACTGCGCATAATATCTTGCGTCATTTGCGCGTGCACGAGCGCGCGCGCACTCCGAAGTAATAGGTTTTCCTTTGAGGATTCAGTTCTCTTTGTAAATAATCGGTTGTTTTTTTCTAAACGAGCTCGGTGACCTATCTTTTTTTTTTTTGCATAATTTTATTCTTTTAGTCCTCCTCTTTGTGCTGTTAAACTTTTAAAAAAATAATGTCAGAAAAAAAAGTTATCGCGAAAATAGCATACGTAGCCATCGCTCGGCGGACACAAACATCACGCACCCGACGAATATTTTTAGTTAATACCTTTTCAGGATGTGTGCCTGCGCCATAAAACAAACATCAAATTGTTCCTTTTGGTCAATACATTACATCTATTTTGTTATTTCAAGAATTACTTTAAAGCTGTGCTTCCTGTCCCTGCGAAACGTAGTGTGAACTGATGGAATAAACGTGCGCTTGATAGTTGCAAGGATTTAAAGGGTAACTTGAGACAATTATATCTTCTAAATGAGCTTGGTGACCTATATTTTTAATTGCAGATTTCGGACCACTATATTGTGGGAAACAATCAAGGAACGTTTAAAGAAAATCTTATGTCAACTTTTATTTCTAGGGAATCACCTTAATTGGCGAAAATGATTCTATTTCAAGATAATAAAGCAAAATAAGGCAAGCTCCTGTGCCAACTAGTGATCACTAGTCACGTGACTAGTGCCCAGATTCCTCTGATAGCAGGCCCTACCAGTTTTTGTCACTATTACTCTGGCGTAATGCAGGATTATTTTTCCTCACCATTGTATTTATGCTGGTATATTGTGGACAACCCTTATCTTTACCTACAGTGGGACCCGAGAGTGACAGCATTAGATCAAAAGCCAACCGGCTCTTTCATGCTGTATACAAGCTGATTCTAACTTTTAATTTTGTGGACAAATGCTAAAGTGGGAACATTCCGAATTTAGGGTACCGTCTGTTTTCAAGAAATTTCAACAACAATTCTTAAAATTTGCACTTTCGAACTTTTAGAAAATACAGACAGTGTCGCGGGTGAAATTGCAATTAGTGACATAACATTCCTTACAATATTACCAAATGTCATTTCATGTGCATTATCGCGGTATTCCTTTGACTGATAGGAATAACACATTTTTTAAATAAATTAAACTAATTAATTGAATTTTAATTTTGTGAATGTAAACTTTATAAAACTGTACATCTACTTTAATTAATATTTCATCGAAAACGCGCTCGCTGATTGGCGAAAACCATGATTGGTCAATTATAAGTATGCCTATACTTGGTAAGGACTAGCTAATTACAAGCTAATAATAATGGACTCAGAACTCCATATCGCCGACTGCAGACAATTTTACTACTATCTATTATCAAATATTTGTTCTGCTTTATCTTTCAGGAGTCGCTATTAGCAGAGGTCAGAGAAAATTAAATTTAAGAGTGAAATCAGCTGCCTTTTCCTTTATCTGACTAAAATTTGCCACTACGATAAGGATAAAGTTAACTCTCGGTCTTACAAAGGGTTGGATGCCACCCCTACCCCCCCCCCCCCCCCCCCTTCAATTTTTTTTCCATTTGTTTCAAGAGCATTGAGATTGTCAACACATGCCATCTGGCTGTTCGTTAGCTGTTTGTTAGCTGTTTGTTTATCCCTGAGACACATTTCTCGGTTCTCTGCCAACCGACTGATTCCCTGGGATCTAACCAGGTGGGACTGGCAGTGCAGATTCAATGCTAGCCTGTTCCAGGCGTTCAGATAGTGGGGAAAGCGCGAATAGTTGGGGAAGGCACGAAGAAAAGCGAGCGAAAAAATTGTGGGAGGCGCTTCCTTTCCCCAGCCTCCCCGCAAATTTTTTCGCTCGCTTTTCTTCGCGCCTTCCCCAACTATTCGCGCTTTCCCCACTATCTGAACGCCTGGAACAGGCTAATTCAATGCTCGGTTGCGGACGAAGCTGAAGTACACGCAAGGTGTTTATAACTTGGGTCCCTGTGGATGACGGCAGCATTCAACACTAGGAGTAGGGTTGCCTGCGATCGCTTGGGTAATCAAGCTATGATATAATTATAACTGGTCGACTGCTGCCATGGTAACATTCAGCTGAATTACAGCCATGTGTCTAGGGTATCCACTTACCATTATCTCTTAAAAGTATCTAGATGATGGAAGAAAAAAGATTTACTGTCTCCTTTTTGGAATAGCTAGCCAGTAAAGAAATCTAAAAACGCGCCATTTTCTTGACTGTACGATGATCACTTATTTCCGGATTGAGCCAACAACTCAAAAAAGTTGTTCACTTTTAAACGTAGAAGTGTATAATCGATGATTCTAGCTCTTTCTTTTTACTGTGTTACATACAAAACGCTATCCTTTTGTTCAATATTTTCTAGCTTATAGTAGAGAAATTTGTATAAAAAAGGTTTTTTTCGGCAACCTCAAGTCCTAGAACTGTTTGTTCCGGCCTTTGTTATCCTCCTTGGCAGGTAAAAAAGTTATTGCACGACAAAATTAAATAACAGCAACTGTCACTGCGTATACAGTATATAATGTTAAATTAAACTACGTTTCTTTATTACCTTTCAGTTTCATTAATTTAATCACGCAGTAACATAGATAAACGAAGAAGCACTGTTAACTAATTACAAGTGTCAAAAAATATGAAAATAAATGGTTTATGTTCATTATGTCATAGCCGATAATACGCAAGTTATCATAGCCAATGAAAAGGACTCCCTGTTGTAAAATTGTCCATGTAAAACAGTGAGGGTCTTAAAAACACCATTAATTTTCATTTTTCTTTTCGTTTAATAACTCTGCCAAGAGAGGAATTAAAAAATCACTTACTGTAGACAATATAATAAAACCGTAGGCATTGAAAATGCCATCCAAAGGACATCGTTTTTCACCAATGCTCACTTGTTTGGGTGCGATTAGCATGTTTTATCAGCACGCTAATCGGGCGATACGAGATTTATTTCACCACACATAAAATAAGTCGATTTGTCGATCACACGACGTTTGATTTATGGTCGATCCTTTGTTTTGTTTTGTTTCGCACGGTTTTCTTTTTCACTGAAAATAAAATTGACGGACTATGACTTCGACTATGCAAGACCAAAAGCTGTGGTCATCTTATAGCTTTCGTGGTGTAGAAAGGGACATATATGTTCGGATCTATGAACATCTTTGAGAAAAATATTATTTGTCATTGAACTGAAAGCCTCATTTTAGTTCAGGAGAAACTGTAGACAATGTGTTTATTTTTCACGGATTAAAACAGTTGGTTGAATCTCTGCATGCAGAAAGCGTGATTTATTAAAAATTGAGGTTATCGCTTGCCTTTAATTCCGGCGTTTCGAGGAGTTTTGCAGCATTTTAATCAAATACTTTATTCTCTTCCTTAGCTATATAGCTACCGAATAAATATAAGGAGCTGAGAGTCTATTTTTAAAGCGAGTGACGTTTAAAAATAATCCTCAAATTCATGAAGACACGCAGGTGATGTAATATAAAATCACTTCCCCAACCTTGCATGAAAAACCCACTGGCGTAAAATCCTTTTTGTGTTAAATTGCTTTAAAAGGTGGATAATTGATCGGGAACATAGCAAAGAAATTGGTTTTAATAGGAACCGCATAGTTCTTGAATCAACATAATAACACAAAAAAGGCGACAAATCTCTGTTATTTTTTTTTTTAGCGACAGACATGAGTTCTGACAGTAAACTAACAATAAACAACATTCACATCGCGAATCTACACTGCAGGAGTTGTATCAGTATTATTATTTGCAATCGCGGTTCCAGACGCTCTTTTATCATTAGAATTTTCATTTCTAATTTCAGAATTGAATAAATCATGAAAAGAACACTTTAGTCGCTTAAAACAATAAAATCCCTGGCCGACTTTCATTCTCTAAAACACAGAAATTTTAGTTATAAACCGCCAAATATCCTCAAAGATTTTTTTAGATGTTTACCTGATATGGTAGCCTTTCCTTCAGCCTTTTTTGAAATAGGAAAACGATTAATTTCTTGTAGACCCATCCCTCCGTACGAAATATATTTTTTCAAAATATCGCTTATTAGTGTGAAAAGTAAAAAATACGTAAAGAGGAAGTCATCGTCCATCCATGCGATAATCAAAGTTATCTCCGTGGATGGGCAATACGAAGTATGCGTTTGAACTGATCTTTTTAAAAATACAATGTACGGCGAATGCCGGTCAATCTCTTATTACATTCGTGACTGCCTTATTTTTAATAATATATGGGATATGCTTACAATTGATAGCGACAAAAAAGATTCAGGTTTATCAGCTTTAATACCAAGATATTAAAAACTAAAGCATAACCAAATAATACTACACGCAACAAAATGACTTGCTTTTTCATTTTCATTAGCGATAGAGCTTTGTTGAGAAGTTAAAAAAAGTTTTAGGGTGGAGGCCGAGGGTTTTTGAAACATTTTAAAACCACGAATTGAATAGTGGGATTTGACTTCAATCCTTAGTCGACCTAAACAGGAACAAAACGCACTAAAACTAGCATTCTGAAATAATACATGATACGTATACTTTGCTAGCTTACTATATTTTATAAATGCAATGCTGTTAACAGTTTCACTACCCATAATTTTGCCTGTTCGATTCATCGCCCAAAGAAAAATCGACGAATCTTCGCTAAGAAAGCTAATCTACGGCAAAATACGATATGAATACTCTGTTTTGTATGAAAGTACAAAACTGACCTTCAATTGATAGTGACTCTGAATTTTCTTTTCGTTTCTCTGTTTTTGCTGCTCCAAGAGGTTGGGAACTGTAGACACCAGAGAGATCGAGTGTGAATATCGCCGTCCCCAAGCATACACTTGACTAACTACCGCAAAGGAAACCGTGTTTACTTGCAATTTTTTCGTGTAATTATACAAGCAAAGCCAATTGTTTCCAAACTTTGAAGATGAAAAATAAAAACATGCGTCGTGGCCGGAAATTAAAGGAACAGTGAATATCGAATTAAGGAGCGTTAAACGCTCGCATTGGATCGTGCATTTTCCATACATGCACACCCAATCAAGAACAATTCTAAATGTCTTTCCCTCCGGGCTTTATTTACTTTTCAATAACAGGAACATAACAAGAAGAACTTGAATTTAAAAAGAAAAACATCCATGGTAGGTTGAATTTATGATTTGTTATCGTACTAACGCCCTGGCAACCCGGTTAAAAAAAAGTTACATGAATATCTAAAGCTCTTTCATCATCGGTTGAATGTAAAAACACTCTGATGAGAGCCGTGAGAATTTGTTGGAAATGAAAAACGTGTGGTTTGGAGGATAACAAAAAAGTTGTCACTTGGTGAAGTCTTTTTAATAATCTACACGGAAATTAAACACAGATAGAGTGCAAAGGAACCGTCGTATTGTATGCCAAACAACAGTGGGGAGGTCACTCGAAAACGCCAACCGGGTATGGCTCGTTTGTGGAGTGAACTGATTGCGGACCTTTTATGAAGCATATGTGTTCTTATTCCAAGATTAACGTCGTCAAATAGCGGACATAGAGACTGAACTATTTCACAATGTTCTAGCTCTTCGTCTGTATTATTATTCGTGTGTATTATTATTATATTGGGCGATATACTATGGTCCAACAGACACTAAAATGTGTATGTCGGTTGACCATTTTTTTAAACGGTTCTGAAATAACCCCTCCCCCCTCGTCCACAATTTCACGCTTCCTCGGCCCTCTCCTCTTAATTTCTAATTACCCAAGGAGATAATTTTGTGAACATAGGTACTTTTTCAGTTTTATTGAGTTTTGTTTTGTCTTGTTTTTTTTTTCTTAACCTCAGAATGAGAAGCCAGATTTTTTTAGCATTAAAAGTTTTAAAAATGCCTAAAAAGTAAATCACTCCATTCGAAGAATTTTCTGGGTGAACTTAATGAAGTTGTCATTTTTTCTTATTTAATGTGTTGTATTTGACGTCCGGTGTTTATTGATTCGAACATTTGAATCCTCGTTTATATTCCCATGTCTTTCTTACTACTTTTATTCATAATTATTGCATATTTACTTCAGTTTACGCATATGGTGTTTCAATTTCGTGGAACATTTGTTTTGAAATTTAGAAAGTGAAAACTTAAAGACACAGGCGATAATTTGTGATACGAGATTCTGATTGACAAATGCATAATAGTACTTTTGTTGTAATTCCACTGTGTATTAAACAGTTCCCATATGGTTTTGAGTTACTATCGAGTCTAAAAACATCAGAATATTTTACCAGACATCTTTCATCATGTCCTGGCAAGTACAGAAAATATACCAAATACTCATGTTTGGGTTAAACAAATTACTTTCTTTTGTAATAAACTGATATGAACTAACAATCCTCGGTATCTCTTATACGGTGATAATCCACAGTCTCGCTAAGTTAACGTTAGAGCCGAGTTAACTAACTCTACCCTGGTAGCTGCAGTACGTAAAAGCTTCAAGTCTTTGTTTCCTCCTCAATTGAGCAAAACACTTTATCGTGCAAAAGGTATCCGGTCAACATAATTAAGCTTAACTAAGACGCTTGTGCCTGAAGTAAACGCATTAAGGAAAGCACGTGAACCGTTTTGAAACATTGGAATGCTCTTGTGTTTAACCAACTTTTCCACGACAAATTATTTTTTGGAAGGTATTCTTTTGGTTGAAAAGTTTAATTATACTTTATTAACTTAAGTGAGATAAAAATCGGCTAACTTAGAAAAAAATGACTCTTAAAAGAGTAATAGTGCTCTGATAAAAGCAAATTAAGGCAAATATCGAAAGCAAAGTCCTTTCTTTTTCTTAATTGCCCACAAATCATCGAATGTAAGGATCGTCATAGTTAAACATATCAATCAGCTTGAAGTTAAACGAACAAACTACTTCTACATGCACCGAAATATGAACAACCTTCAAAGTAATGTTTAGTCCAAAAGTCTACGGTGCCTTAGCACGGTCAGAATACCATCACCCTTTCATCAAATATAACTGATATATTTCACATTTAGAATTTATTGACGTTTCAAAAATGTGGGAAATTATTTTGGATTAACGTGAACTTGTCTCCGTTTTGTTTTGTCCTATTTTATCGATTTTAAGAATTAAAGAACCCTAACTTTTTTTCAGCAAAGACCTTTTTATGATGTCCCGTTGCGAATTGTGCCACATCTGCATTGATAACTAATCATTATGTCAATGCGAGATATTGTGTTGCGAAGTCGATCAAATAGCTAAAAAAATAAAAAATAAAAAAATAATATATTTTTTGTTTCAATGGTGATGTAATATAATTCAAAATCGAGCTCAAGTGCTCGTCAGTTTAACTACGTTAACAATCATATTACATGCTTTCCTTATGAAATCGCCAAAACACGGCCGCGTAGACATAGAAACTGGGTATTAAAAATTCTTCTCGCGATAATATTCTATCGAAGAATAAAAATTATTTTTTTTCATATTGTCGATGTGGAGCCCTTTATTAAATAAAAGCTCAGCTTCGAGTCAATAATATTGCTCTCTTTTCTAACTGAAATATTACGTAAGACTAGAGATATAAACTTAATGAGTTTACATTTCCCTTGAATAAATTTTCTTAAATTGATAATCCATCAGTTTATCTGCACTTCTTCGAACTATTCTAAAGGGAACGAATTCAAATAAGTCTAAAGTATTATTCCAAATTGGATATATATTAACTTTTGTCAGTCTTCTATACCTATTCACTTCGTTTAAACTTGGATACGTCCCGACCATTAAGTTTATGAAATGTGATTAACGTTCTATTTTTTACTGGTTTCCAAGCAACGGCGGTTACCATAGCGACACCAGCGTATTTGCCCGTTGTTCTAAACAATGTCGTTTTCCTCAATTCTAAATAGACATTTAATAACGAAATTTTCAAATTTGGTAGTATACTGATGTATCACTAGCTGCAGATGAAGTTTGAAAAACATTGCAAGGCATATTCCACAAACACTTCCACTCGAAAAACTCGGGATTTTGATCAGTACCATTTAGCAGATAAGCTGTCCCGTTCACGCTAATTGTTTATACGCATCCTTTTTAATTATTTAAACAATATTTAATCTTAACATTTGCCGGCTCAGAGAGCATCATCTTAATTACTGCGCACGTAATTCATGTCGTTACCTTGCATATAGTTTAACTCCTCTCTTGTCTGTTAATGTTGATGAGGTCCTGCGAGAATGGTTACCACTTCAATACTGGTCCTCTTTTTATCTGCATTTGAGCCATCTCTCTTGCGTAATACGGCGTCACTGGATCTCAAACAACAGAAGCCTCCTAAATAATAAATGACGTAGGTGCATCTTTGTAATTATGAAATAAGAAGAACACCGAAAATGACGTTGAACTAAGGCAATGAACTAAGATAATTTGTGACTGTACTGAAAAGTTTTAATAATTAAGGGTATGTAAAACGGTACTTAACGAAGTCGGCAAATTAAAAAAAAAACATAAGGTACTGTTTAGACCCGCACGAATAATAATATCACAAAAAATATTGAAATTCTCCCATCGGTTGCGCAATAAAATGCGATCATATGGTATTGACGTCAGTGGATTTTCCAGGCACTCTCTATAAGCCGGACACCTCGCTAAGACGGACAACTGCCACTTTGAAACCGTCAACGGACACTTGAGAAGTGCTTTTGTTAGTGAACAAGAGGCTCCAAGCAGCCTATACTCATGCGCATGCGTAAGAAAGTTTTATGATATATTTTAAACATGATAAGAAGATGTCCGACATGGCGAAGAGTACTCCTTTCATTCAGTCATCGTTCCTGCAAACCACGTTGTTTACTATTAATTGTTTTGGAAATGAAGGCTGTACCACAATGAAGCCAGTGATTCTTCTAAGTCTTATATATACCAAACGTGAACACTACTAATGTAAGTAGGGTTGTAGGAGACGCTGTCGTGACACTAATGTAACACTCTTTTACCGGAAGTGAGAGTAGCCGGAAGTCACTGAACAGAAAGTGCAGTGGCAAAGCTATGAACCGGAAGAGCACAATTTAAAATATGCGTGCATAAATTTGCATGCAAAATCGTGACAAAAAATAAAAATAATAACAAGAAAAACGGAGCCGAAACCTTACCTCATGCCGCTTCGCGCATGAGTAAAAATACTTCAAAACGGAAATGTAGGTGCTGAATATGAACAAACGAGTCCACTTTTCTGCTATTATTTTTGTTCCATTTTGTAGGTTTTGCGTAAGGAAACGACTTTACACAGTCTTAAAACAGACGCGTATTCATTGTGTATTTTCAGATTATTATCTGAGAATTACTGGTGTCACGTTACCTCGACTCTCCATAAGCAGGACACCTTTCTAAGACGGACAGTTGGGGCCGGTCCTGACGGTGTCCATCTTAGAGAGAGTTGACTGTGTAGTCCAAGTGCGAGATCACAAAACCGTTTACCACACGTCCAAGGTTGTCTTGCGAAATATTATTTCCTTTCCCCACGATCCACAATGTTGCTGCATTATTGTTATAGTCGTTGTGGAACTCAATTATTTCTCCTAATATATCTAAATATTTTTACTAGTATTTTATGCACTTCTTCCAGTAAAATTAAAGAAACACTTATTTGGATCGTCAATTTTTACCCATAATTGCCGAACATATGCACGCAATGCGTACATGTGCCTAAGGCCACATGTACGCATTGCCCAAGTTGCTTAGGTTAGGGTTAACAACTTTTATTTGTTTGCAGCAACTTTTATTTGTTTGCAGCTGACCCTTGTGGGCCACCGTACTAATGATACCTATTAAAAACAGACTGTTTAGTCGGATCTATGGCGATATTGTTGACATTTTAAACATACCGTAAAATGCAGTAATTATGCAGCGTTTAATTCTCAAATTAAATGTTTCAATTTTCTCCTTTATTGTTTCATTGATCATTTTTATGCTAAATGGGCAAGATGAATTCTTAAATTATTATTATTATTGCAACTATTATAAAGGTTGCATGGGACTCATAATTAGTTGTTCCTGTTTGTTATTATTCTTTTTTTAAGTTAAACTTTCCTTTTTCTCCAGATCACTTTCAGCCTTATAACGTTTTACTGAGGCGATAATGAAGCATTTTCTCCAAGTCTATGTTCAGAACGCTTCGTATATATTGCAAAAAAAACGCATTAAATATTGAACTTAAACGTAACTACCAGCTACTTCGTCTTTTATGCTTGCATTTTTTCAGTAAGCTGAAAAACCTAAATTGTCGGGTCACTCCGCTCAAACTTCCTTTGATCTAGAAGAAAAGGAGCTTTTTGTCTATTTAAACTTCCCTTGACTTTAAGATGTTTTTCTATTGCGACCAACACTTTTAAAAGAATCTGCTCCCTTAGAACGTCACTTTTGTCTGTTGATAGAGCAGAATATTAAACATCGAAATGAAAAAAAAAATGCATATTTTCGCATTTTGTTGTCTGAATAGGCCATTTCCGAGTTGCCCTTAGCCTCTCTATCAAAGCGAGGCTAGGTGCGAAACCTTTCATATGAAAATGAGTTTCATTTGCATGTGAATGAAAACTCATTTTCATATGAAAGGCAGTGCACCTAGCCTCGCTTTGACAACGAGGCGTAACGTAACTCGGAAATGGCCAATTCTGGAAACGTATTGCAACGAAATCGGTGGATTTCATCCTCTATGTACTGAAATTACAAGCGAGCACTGGGTTTATATACTCTCTTTCTCCTCTCCGATCATAACAAATAGCAGACAGGCTAATCTTACTATCGGATAAAAAAAGATGTGAATGTCTCACCTTGATATCCGAATGTTTCCGATAGTTTTCGGAAAATTTCCGAAGCGGAACAGTGGTAAGAGCAGTGCATTAAATTCTGCCTTTCATTTGAGTTCATCTATCGACGCCAAAGTAAAAACACTTGAGGCATGACCATCTAGAATCTCTTTTATGTCATATATTTTTTAGGTCACTAAATGACTAAAATATTATTTTGATTTTTTTTTTTATCTCGTAATTGATTTATAACCGTTCTTTTAAAAGGGACTGTCATGACGAAATCGGAAAGGACAAAACATTTTACTTGAGCAAACGCCATAAAGAAAACAAATTTTAACTGAATGCATAAGGAAACAATTATTAAAGGAGATTGAACACGATTGCTAGGATTATCAGAGCGAAGGTTGTGTTATCAGCAGAAACTTTAGAATAAAAAGCAAGTAAAACAAAGAATTGAAACTCGAGTGCTATTAAGTTTTCCGCTTGAAAAAGCAGCTGCCTCGGGTCATAGACGTTTTTTAAATTTCTTTGTATTGGATAGTCAGTCTTTGTAGAGATACACTCACTCTGTTCACAGGTAATTTCTGTCAAAGTCCACTGACAGAAAAGTAGCAGAGATGCTTAGCAGTTCCGGCAAAAACATACATGAAGGTGAATACACAAAAACATCTTTGACAGCCTACTGAAACTATTTTTATCTTTCTCATTTACGACTTTACTTAAAGTAAACAAGGTTTGACAAGCATTAGACCTCTGCATTAGGCACATCAGTTATATCGATCTTATCCCCTCCTCTTTTTAGTCGAGCGGCTGAAATTTGTCCTAAGCCTTATATAATTTGCTATTCACAGTGCATGAATGAACAGATTTCGTGCGATTTTCATGCTAAGCCGAAACAAATCCGTGCCGATAATCACGGCCCAAAGGCATTTATAATGTTGATTTTTAAATAATAAATACAGGCTGAAAAACAGTTTCAAGCTAGTTAAGGCTATAAACATACTAAAGTTTTTCTGCAAAAAGCTCCCAAAATTGTGGAGCGACTACGGGTAACATTCGATCAGCATTTCTTGGTGAAGGTATCTATCTTTGAAAAAACACTTTTTAGCATGGAAGAACAAAGGGCTTTGGAGGTCATGAGAATTATAAACAGCTTCTCGAAGGATTAAGAAAGACCATTCATTCTACGTCGTCAATGGTCGCTACTACACAAAAGCTAGTTTACGCAGAGTAAAATATGTTGAATAATAGACATTCGACTTAAAACTCACCGATGTCAGAGCGTGTGTTGAGGTTTTTGAAATGAACATGCAGGTTAACAGCGCCACTCGTGTTTTTGACGGGCCTGATTAAAACTTCCCAAATCCTTTGCAAATTCGATTCGAAAGCTGGGAGCAGGTGATATTGGCGGATGTTAGCGATAACAGAAGTTGAATCTACACTTCTTAATCACTTAGTTACGATGACAAGATACTTTGATTGGACGACCACGCAAACAATACTTTGGAGTACACCTTTTCAAGAATGACAGAGCATGTTTTGAGAACTAGCGCTAACGCTGAAACGCTGAAACGCCGAACCGCCTCTTAACTAATTCAACCCTAACATCAAATCTTGACTCATTTAATGAAGTTCTATGTATATAGTCTGCGGAACAAATCCTGCGTTGTGTCCATTCACATCAGTGAAAGCTCTTCAACAGCTGACTCTGGCGTGCGTACTATTTTTCAATGTTTTATTCCTAAAATAACATTTTAAATTTGATTTTGCTTTTGCTTTTGATTTGATTTTTTGCGTTTAAAAGGGTTCAAATAAAATTATTTAGCAAAAAGGTAATGAAATGCTCTCTCTGTAATGTAATATGACAACAAGGTAAAGCTTGTTTTTCATACTACCAACGTTAACGTTAAAGGCGGGGTAGGCGAATAAGAGATTTATTACGCGATGTCAATGATGAATGATGCTGTTAGGCAAAGTGCAGTACAATATTGAATGAGATGGTAAACATCCATTTTTGTCTTTATCCACAACATAAAAAAATTGAGTGCGTTATAAATGACATGTTTGTCAGATTACAATTTTTTCCTACTATGTTCGTGCGTTTTAGCTTAAAATCACGACAGGTCTCCTCCTCGGTAGCCACAATAGAGTAAACAAAACAGTTTTAGGCAGAATGTATTTATTTATCACATCGCAAAATTTGCAAGGGAGGAGTTGGGAGGCGCTTACAAATCATGCGGGATGAGTGGGAAATACTCTGACCACTCTAACAAAAGACACTTAAAATAACACCAGTAAACGCCCACATGAGGTTTATGCCGCGACACAAATAACTCCTATGTATAAAAGCAAAAATATTCAACAGTAAATTATAAACACCCACGCGCGTCCTAAGTACAAAAACAAAAATATCAGTTCAACAACAAATTATGAACGCCCACGAGCGGTTTATTACTGTGCAAAGTTAGAGATCTCCACTCCGACCAAAACATATCATCAGGTAAAATTGAAACTGTTTATTGGCCAGTTGTGTTAGAGTAACATGAAAATAAAAATAAACAGAAAAGAGCGAGGGATGTTTAACTTTACTTTTTGCGGTAAATTGCATAAAAACATTTAAAATATATTTCAATTTTGAAAACTATGTCGCTGTTTATGCAATTTTCTGAAGAAAAAAATATATGCAGGAAACCATATTATTACTGATTTTTTAAAATTTATTCTGTTATATTTGAAAACGGAGTTCATAAAAAAAACAGTATATGTGCAAAAATTACAATATCATGAGTAAATTGCATAATGAAGTTATGCTTTGAAGTTTAAATGGTTTATTTGTAGACCACTGATGTAAACGTCAACTCCAAACTATTTCTTGTCAATATTTTTATATAAATGGTAGTCTAGGCAAAAAAGAAACTGCCTTCGCTGACTTTTAAAGCGTTGATAATTTTAAAAGTATTCAAAAAATGTGCGCCAAACTTTGACTGTTTGAGAAATCCATCTGTGTTTCGACGAGCATATTTAGTCAAAGTTTAATTTACTATATATAAATCCAACATTTAAATAAGTACCTCAAGCGAGCAAGTTTATTCGTCCCATGATTGATGTTACAGTAGTACAATTCATAGTTATGATAAGGCCTACTGGGCTTACAAGGAGAGTATCTTTTACATTTTAAAGTCATTTTGGCATCAATCCTTTTATTATTTTTGTTACTTTTAAGTCAATTGTGAAGCTATTTTGGCGTCATGAAAAAAGAAAAAGAAAAAAACTAGTGGCGAGTGGCGGCTGTTCTGACGACGTGATTGCCACGTCATGTGACGTATCACATCGCGTTACTGCTGACCTTTAAGTAAACATGTTTGGAAGTACCTCATATCCTTCAAGTTTCATCGTCACAGCAGAAACACTCTTCAAAATAAGAAATTGGTGAGGGAAGTGCGTGAATCCAATCCCTGTTCCCGAAAGACTAAAAAACGCCAGTGCTAATAGGGTTTGGTTTTGAATAGATTCTAATGATGAATTTTTTAAAATTCGTATCAACATACAGATTCAGAACATTTTTAAACGTCATTGGCGTAAAAAAATGTTATTTTAAAGTGCAATCATATTTTTTGTTAATCGTTGTAGTGACATGAGTTTGGTATTACAAGTTTATTTATATAGAGTGGCATGCAGTATAATCCCAATATTTTACGATGAATTTCTTTCATTTTTAAAAAAAACAAGGCGCCGGTAGTAAAAGCTTAAAAAATGTGAAAAAGTCATGGATTTTTTTATGAAGATACTTGTCGAAGCTCTACCAATACCAGGAGTATTAAATGTATTAAAAATCAATGGTTTTATTGAGCTGAAAAGGTACGAAAACCTCAGATATTTCAGGCAAAACGAAGCTTCCAATTTATTTGTGATTCGACTCCGAATATTCCAATGTGACACGATTATGAAAAGAAATTGAAATATCATTCGTGATATCATTTGCTTAAAAAAAATCCATCTTTTCCAGTTGCCGCACACTATTACATTGATAACAAGGCAGAAAGTAAAACCAAAGAAAATAAATTAAACAAAACCGGAGCTACCCATCTGAGCTTGATAATCATCAAGAAATTGTAATATGTTACTATGATCGTCTGCCGGTGCATAGAATATAGCTTTGCCTATATTCTTGATGAAATTATTGTCTAAAAGTGTAAAGTATTTACTCGAGGACGAGACAAACGTCTAGAATGTTTGGCAGCAACGAATGGATTATTCAAGCATGTTCAATTTAGCATCTGAGTTGTTTTGATTTTGATGTATTGTTGCAAATGACAGTGGCGCCAAATTTCCGAAGTAAGTCGCCGTAACTCAACCCTATAATAATTATATTAATTTCTTTCAACACAGTAAACAATAATAGAAAAGCTCCTTAAATTAGTTTCCTGTCACCTGGAAGTTGTTGACAGACATGAAACAAAAGCCCTTATAATATATAAAAATTAATTGTCAAGGAATCAAGCACTCTGCGACAAAGCTACAGCATCCTTTATTTCCTCTTCTTCCAAAACTTACCAAAATCTACTTCATTCAGCGTTTCAGAGATTGAATAATTAAAACATGTATAAACTTATTTCATGCCTTAAGGTTATATTGACCCGCTAATCTGTTGTCATCGACTTCGAGTGAAACGTTAATTGCATCTGCAGGTCACTTCCAAACAGATACACTTATACACCTGATTGTCGAACGTTGTCGACCTTGAAAGATACGACCGAATGGTCTTCTGGGGAACGGAAATAACATCTTGTATTCCCAGATAAATTGCACATTATTATGGCACGGTATACCTCAAATCGTCCCCTGAAATGTTTTTTATGAAGGAAATGGAAGATAATACAAATCAGAAGACAATACAAATTTATCTTTAGCCTGCGAGCAGGCTCACTTGGGGTATCGCGCGAGTATCTTGGCGGCGAAGCCGCCAGGGTGAGCCGGCGAAGCCGGCGAGAAGAATGGGGCGAGGAAATGTGAACTTTTCTCGCTCGTAATTCGCGGCTTCCGCATGGCACTCGCGCGTGAAACCCAAATAGTAGAGCCTGCTCGCAGGCTAATTTATCTTTTAGCTATGTCATTTCTCTTTTCAAAACACACTCATTGGCTGCGCTCACTCGTGCGATATCGAGTTGAATACTCTAAGCTCTTCAAGCAGCCACAGGTCTTATTTTGTTTATAATTTAAAGGACACTGATTACAAAGTTTTAACAATTCTCCAAAAATTCTCTGAATCTGTCCGAATGTTACGCGAACGTTTTCGATCATTTTCCGAAGATTACGGAAGATGCCCGAAGATTTCCGAGGAAGATCCGAAGATGTTTCGATTGTGGATCAACAATTTTTAGCTCGTTTGTCATTTACCAAGACCAAACATGGTAGCTAACGTAAAAATATTTATATTTTCACTCTTCACAGTGAAAATAAAACCGATATCATGTGTCGAGATATGATTTTTCCACATTGGGAGAAATCCTTAAATATCGTATCGTGTTGTTACGTATCAAACTCTCATGAATTTTTTCTATATATATTTAGCAACGCCTGTGGCTGTTTTTTCAATTAGTGCGGCATCTTATCCAAAATAAAAGGACAGGTGATATATAAGAAAACAAAATATGGACCCCAAGGCCCAACTAATTTTTTTAGCACATGAGATCGAATCTCGGCAAAAATGAACCAGTAAATCAATAGTGCAAGGTGAGAAAGTCCAAAAAAGTCACGTCTCTAACTTAATTAAGTTACAACAAATAATTTTTCATCGGCTACAAAACTGATGTGTTGTAATAAATAAGTGTTGCATGTCCCATGCCTGCATAGAATATTTACTGCATAAGTGATGACGTTGATAATTTATTTCTGGGATTATATGTTCCGACAATTTTTAACAGGCACCCTTGGCCGTTTATCAAAATTTTCCGCTCTTTCGGCAGAGAGTGGGGAGGCTTTATTAGAAATAGGCATTAATACAGAGAACAAACTTTGACTTATTTAATGTATAAATGCTGCATGAATGCGACAAAAGAAGTGTTAAAACCTAGTTCTTAATATCAATATTACTGCACTGTACATGTCGAAATCATTGGCTGTGTTGTTCATTAAACAACACTTGACAGGGTTGGCATTTCAATTTTAGTCTAAAAACAAACGAAAGGTACAAACGAAAATCAACAAACGTTTTGAGATTTCTTCCATGTTCATGTATTTAAATTTTGTAGCAGACTTGATTTATTTCATCAATGCCAAAATATAATTGTTTTAGGGTCAAATGCGTCAAACTTCGGACGTACACGCAAACGTATACCCCCACCGTGAAAAAAATAACGGCTTGACCTCATGCTACTTATGACGTTATATCTCGTGGGCCGAAGGCTCGCTGCGTAGCCCCATACTCATAGAACCTATGAGTATGACCGTCATTTTTCATGGTCATGGCCAGCGGAATGTTTCGCGGACGCGTCGTGTGCCCGCCGCCACCGTTCGCCTTTGGGCAGGATTAGCTCGCAGGCGCGTATGACGTCGGAAAACATGCGCGTACAACGTCACGCAACATCCGAGATCTTAGCAATTTTGAAACCAACGCGAGGCTTTGTTTTTCGCGCGGTTACACGGCCGAATGTCACGTCAGCTGGGAAAACACTGAAGTTTTGCTGTGTTTACTAAGCGGAGAAAATTGTTTAAATTAAAGTCGTTATTTTCCTGCATTTTTTTTGCGGTTTGCTACTAGTCAAGACAGCCGGATACTAATTAAGGGATACTCAGAAGCCGCTATAATGGAGAAGAAGAGCTTTCAGGGATAAAATCTTGCTTTGAGGAACTTCATACGTTTTTATCAATGTTGGAGCAATGCGGGAGATGTTTCTCACTTCGAGTTTCAGAACTGAAGAAGCGCAGATTTAAAGAATTTCTCAAGAAGTCGATCGAGGGACTTAAAGGTAAAACAAAATACATTTTTTGATGGGAATTTATGTTGATATCAATCTGTGATTGACTTTTTCTTTTTGTGTTCTCGCTAATCTTGGAGAATTGTTTATAAAACGTTCAACAAATTCAATCGTTTTGATTTCTTTCATCGCAGACAGCTCGGCCTCGATGCACTATAAATGGTTCGCGTTTTGCTTTTAAACATAAACTTATGGAGATTTGAATAAAATTTTTCGAAAGAAGATTGTGTTTGTTCATTCATTACATAGGTTGAAAAGCGATTTTATGTAAACAAAACAAGACTTGCAACAGTGTATTTTATTTGGAAATTAGTCGTACTAGTTATTCTAGACGGAGAAAAAGTTGTTTTTGTAAACTTTTGTACGGTCTAAATGTACTGTGCAGATGGTCGCGTAAGTCTGTTTTTGAGAATTACTAAAATTGAAAAATAGCCCGGTCGTCAATTTCAATTCTTGTGCTTCCGACCTTTCACATCAGTTAAGTTTATTATAGGCTTTCAGGGCTTTCTGTTCAGAGAGCGACGCTGTTAGACTCAGCCTATCTATATATATTATCGAGTTACCAGACTCGATTTATGACAATTATTAAAACACAATGTACAGTTTTGACAATGTTCTTTATCTAGAACATATGTTTAATTAGCATCTTAGGAGAAACAAATCCATTCAAAACAATACACAAAATGAAAAACAGTACATGCAACGTTTAACAATATTTGGCGACAAGGCTGTAAATTTGGAAACACAATGATATATATGTTGTGGTTCAATTTTATCCTTGTTTCAAATTTTATTTTCCTTTGTTTAAAACTCATTATAATACATTACCATACATAAATTGACAAGTACTTATAAAATATTATAAAAATGTTACAGGCGATACCACGTTAACGGTCACGTTAATGAACAGAACTACTTTGCGAACAGAACAAAAACAGTCTTGTTATGGAAAAAAAAACATAAGCCAAGTTTTAAATATTGTAAAACTCGGCGTTATTTCTCCGTTCATCAAAAAATTTCCATAATTTTCCGTGCTCTTTTGAAGTAACAATCAATTGTTTTATCCTACAGCGGTATAAAGGTGAACGCTGACAGGTCACGTTATCTTTTTTCCTTCTGTTTTCTTGGTTGAATAGGTACTCCAAATTTAATCCCCACTCTGAATGTTATTTTGCAAACGCAGATTAGTGGTATTCGGATTAATATTGGGATTTCTGGAATATTATATAATCTTTTGTAATATTTTGTAGGATTATATTCCAAAGCATTACCCACTGACAACATGCAGTCATGCAAAAAAACGTTATCGAACAATGTCGGTTTATCATATTATATTAAATATCTCGTTTCCATGCTTTCTTCTCAAACATACATCACCAATTACTCTGAGGCAGCACGTTCTGAATTCTGCCACGAAATCACACGATTCGTATCGCTTTCTTCTGTTACTGAATTACTAACAGACACATTTCGCACCAGAAATCACAATCTCAAAATCGCCATAACAAGGAGATTATGTACAAATCGATCAAAATGTAAATCCGCTACATTGTCTAACCACCGTTAAAGAAACTTGTAAAAAAATAGATTTTTTTCTAAGCTTTTTGACAGCATTATTCAGAAGTATGTTTAAAATTTAAATCTAAATTGATTACAATATGAAGAACCGCTGTATCGTAACAACAGACATTGGACAGAAATATATTTATTCGAAGGTTTTTTTTATAGCATTATTGGTCGAAATTATGTTCAAAATTCTAATCTAAACTGACCAAAATATGAACCCGACAGGGCAAATCATAACAACCGTTACAGAGCCTTGAAAATCCGTGTATTCTACGTTTTTATAGCATTATATTGGAAATTTGAATGGCAACAAATATATGACATTTGAAATTTAGTTTTTCAATCAAGATATAAACCTTACCTTTTATTCACACGCGTATGACAACTTGAGTATTTTCTCGTGGCACAAACAAACATAAGAGTGAAAAGCATTCACAAGACAACATGTTATGTTAGATTAATGAATATTTATAATAGTGAACTGACGTAGGTAATTTGAACGAAAATGGCCTTCGTGAAACCCATTATTTTCGTTACTGAAACTGTGTCAAAAACGAGTGTCCTTGCCAACATTATTTTGGTTCTCGGCATTTGACAAAATCTCATTTTAATTTAAATGCTTTCTTTTTTCATTAAAAATACACTGGCGATCGTTTGATATTTGCATTAAAAAAGACGAAAAAAAATATATTTTAGTTTCCATTTTGATTTAAAAGACCCATAGTTAATATTTGACGATATGTTCTGTGTAGTTGGGCCTTTATAGTAAATAAACCAACTTTGGTAATTGTAAATTAGGTGAAAACAATTCAAGTGGAACGGACAATGAGAAGCATTTTGGTTTCAATGGAAATTGATTTATGTTACCGCAATGTCATATCTCGAGAGAAATGTACTAAAATTTGCGCCTGGAATATCATTATGTGTTTGTTTCATTATTAGAGGTTTAAAAATTAAATGAAACACCCTTTAAGTTGAATCAATTCAATGGCACTTGTTTTGACAGCAAAACAAAGATGGCGCCAACTGCGTTTGTTTTTAGTTCCTTCGTTCCAGTTCTTTGTTTCCTCCTATCTCTTTGAAAACTTAATGAAATAGAAAATGCTGAACGTGACCAATTAAAGACCACGCACTTATAACTTTGAAGGTGAGATCGAGTGAAACTTAATAACCCTACATCCGAAAGAATCAATTTTACGTCCTTGTCAACTAGAGTATATTTTCGTAGGAATTATGCCATTAAAAAAAGAAATGTATAGCCTACGTGTTGAAATGCACTGACCTGACGAAGGTGGTACGATAAGGGATCGGAAGAAGAATCTCATAATTGAAAAGATACAGCAATTTTTCTTAATTTTCCCTATGTTAATTCCTGTTATTAGAGATAATGAGTCATTACCTTCGACGATAACGGACCATAACGGAGCGTAACCAGATTTTTTTTATCTCAGCGATGATTGTACTGAATGCAAAACAATTCACATTACAACGTATCGTGTTGGTGCGAAGTTGGAGATCAAAATAACACATACAAAATTGTTAATATTTCGTGAGGTTTAGGACACATCTTATTTATTTAACGTTTGGCAGTTGTTCAACTAATACGCTTAATATCCAAAAACATGAAGTAAGCCTTAATTCCAAAAACAGACAGATTGAAAGAACAGGTTCGTTCAGATACTATGGAAAAATATTCGAAAAAAATTAAACATATCTCTTAATTATGTATGGCGTCACATGATTACAATCTCGGATTTAATTTCTAAAAATATAACTTAAAATCCACAAATTTGTTTCGGATTGTCGTGTCACGTTACGTTGTAGCAAAAGTCATAGAATCGGCGGTAAAGTATATACAAAGTTTCACATTACAAAAAAAAATATCTTGGTTTGACAAGCTCTAAGGTGGCTCCCTATAGTTTTATGGCTGCACGCGCGCTGATGATGCGGGCTTTAGTAACTTTGAACATGTTCACACGAAAATGAACTAGGTTTTCCGACGTCAATAAAGCAAAAATTAGCAAAATTAACCGCCGATTTTCTCGCGTTTCCTTCCGTAATTTTTCTAACCTTCGCAAATTTAACGATACTAACAATACCTTTCACATGTTCTTTTTAGAAAAAAAAAAATATCACAGCAATTTTGTAAAATTGTTAAATATACGAAATTGTGTGATATTGTGCAAACCGTCTGAAGGATCCTTTGTTTTTTTTTTCGTTTCAAAACGTCGGCCTTAACAATTTGCACGAAATATTTTGTAAAACATGATAGCTAGTGTGGGTACTTTTGTTAAAATTGTAGGGAGTCACCTTTGATTTAGATTCAGATTTTAAATCTTTTTTTTAACCTTTTTCAAATTCTGTTTTTGGCCATGCAGCTGGCAAAAATCTGTTGCCACAATTACCACTGCTTCAAAGAGTTTCGCCAGCTGAGATACTCGGTACATATTCTGGAAATGTTAATAATTTCGCTAATTTTAAGTTGTTATTTTCAACAGTGTTCATGGATTTTCGATTAAAAAAACGTGAAAAGGTAGTTCTATCTTGTGGTGCTGATTATAAATAAGGCCAGCGTGATTCTATTCCCTACGTTTAAACTATTTTAACAGCTTAAAAGCAGTACTTTCCTGTGGTGCTCTTTATTACAGTGTACAAAGTGGTTCTTATATTTGAGTCTGTAAATAAAATCCTAAGGTGCTATACTTTTCTGTGATAAAATCCTAAAGTGTTATACTTTTCTGTGTTACTGTTTATTATGCTGTTAAAGTTGTTGGTTCCAACTTTTGCGTATGTAAAAAAAACCTTAAATGTGACAATTAAAATTAGGCAATAGTTTCCTACGGTGTTTATGTTATGCTGTACAAGGTGGCTGTAACTTCTGAGTCTTGATCTGTGATGGAAATTCCGTAATTATGACACTCAAATGAAGATACCTGTGGTGCTGTTCATTATGCTGTGCAAGGCGGCTGTAAGTTTGAGTCTGTGATTGAAATCCTAAAGTGTGATCATTCAAATGAAAGCTCCTGAGCAGTGCTTTCCTGTGGTGCTGTTTGTTATGCCGTACAAGGTGGTTCTAACCTTTGAGTCTGTGAATGAAATCCTAAAGTGCGAGCATTCAAATGAAAGCAACTTATGTGTAACTTTCCTGTGGTGCTGTTTATTATGCTGTACAAAGAGGTTCCAACTTTTGAACCTGTGGATGAAATCCTAAAGTGTGACCATTCAAATGAAAGCTTCTGAGCAGTACTTTCCAGTGGTGCTGTTAATTATGCCGTACAAGGTGATTCTAACTTTTGAGTTTGCGAAAAAAAATCCTTATAAGTCTAGCTTGTATTCAAATGGAAGCAGTGTCTAGCAGTACTTTCCTAAGGCGCCAAATGTTATATTTTGCATAATACAGTAATTTGGGAATTGCATCGACTTTGGTACTTGGACGCATGCTCTTTTAACCTGATTGCCGCTTCCTATTGACGTCACAGTCCGTCTAAACATGAAAGAATGAAAATAGAACTATTGTTGATTCTGTTATTTTAAAATTGTTTGCCTCCGGAAACAATTAAATCAAATATAAAATATTGCAGGAAAAATTAAGTGATATTGCAGTTCATCTGCGGTTCGTTTTTGCGCTTGACATTTTGTTATCAGCTAAGAACGTGACTGTTCATCCGCAAGCTATTCCACAAATTTACATTTATAGGAGATGTTACGCTTACGAGAGATCTTATTGTGATGATGTTGGTCGAGGCCTGGCTGCTTGGAGATCGAGGTTGGAGTTTATCAGTGGACTGATCGCGGAATAAATGTTTCGCGCTAGCTTTTATGTATGATATGAAGCGAAGAAGGCTAATAAATAGTAATATTTGGTATTTATATTGAAAATGAACATTCCGCTTATGGAGGAGTTATTATCAAACAACAAACAGACAACAACACCGATTTCATGCTGAAATGGAAGAAAAAACGTGATCTTGTTACCCGATGGCATTTCAATAGTTCCAATACCGTGTCCACAACGTTGAAGTTTGTGATGAAGAAAATCAAATCAATAATGTCGGAGTTGTTTGAGATATGACCTATCTGCGGCCTTTTCTCATTTTTTTTTTTTTGCTTTTACTTACACAGGTGACACGATTATTTGAATTATTGTCACGTCGCCATGTTGTGCTTGGAGAAAATCCCATTGTTGCCCCTTGCAGTCACAACATCGAAGCTTAAAAATAATGTGAAAAAAAGATTTGACGAGGAATTCAATGTGGCAAATAACCGTGCTCGTCCCGTCGCCTTAAGTGGTAGAAAAATGGCTATACATGTTAGTTTTCACCGAGTGATGGCGAAGTCACGTCGACTACTATGTAAGCAACATAATGTTTCTGTCAGAGAAAATTTGATGTTCTTATGTCGGTTTAAGAATATCAAATATAATTCCCGATGGCCGACTTTCAGACCGATAGTGCAATGACGGAATACTCAGTTGCCTTTATTGTCGAACCAGCAGGAGCCCAAAACCTTCTGTCACTAATAATTTTATTTTTCTGTTCAAAACTACGAAAAGAGAGTGTTGACATTTTAATGAAAAATTTCTGGTAGAAAAATACGAATCAACATTATAAAGAATAATGCAAAAAATTAAAACCAACCTGTTTTTTATGAACTTTGGCCGAGGACTGCGATGAGAGCTATCCGTCCGGGCTACCGGCTGATTTTGGTTAGACAGGCTGTATCGTCTGATAGTAAGTTCATGATACCGCCGGCCTCTCTGGGGATGAAGACGTCACTCGTCATGTGATCAGTTGACACAGGGTAACCAGTCAGCTCGAAGGTTGGCATCTATTGGGGCCCTGTTTATCCTAAAATCGAAAATACAAAGCTTCATGAAAATAATATTTAAAAAATTACTTAGCGAAAAGGCCATCTAAACATGTTTTAAATTAGAAATAGGTGTCTCGCAGAACCTCGCGAAGCTCGGGGGAGGATGCACCGCAAAATTTTAGCGACGAGGGAGGGAGAGATGGAACTTCTGGTTTGACTGGAGAGGTGGGTTGCATGGCAACAAATTATGGCACAAAATTTGAAGTTGAGAAATTCTCGTTCCCAGTCGCTCGTCACACTGGATGACGTCAATTGGAGCTTTGTCGCGGTTTTGTTGCTGGCAACTGCAGGACACCAACCCGATATTTAACAATGAGATTATGAGTTCGAGATTTCTATCGCGTGATAGTTGATGAAGGCGAAGCCCGAATCAACTATCACGCGATAGAAATCAAGAGAATAGAAGTTAGAAAATTAACACCATGACAGGTTCGTGTTTTTATTGAATAATGATATAAAGAACAACCGCACACTGACAACCGCACACACTCGCTTTCTACAACAGGATAGATAGTGAGTAGCGTAACCAATAAGAGAACAGCATTCGTGATAGAACGCTAGTACATTTATACTATATATATATATATATATATATATATATATATATATGTACATATATATATATGTGTGTGTGTGTGTGTGTATATATATATATCCTGTGCCCAAGTTCAGGAGTTGCCATAAAGCCATTATGGAAATAACCAGGGGGACACATTGTATACATTGTATACATAATTGTATATATTTATAAAATGCTCAAGGAAATGCGCGCGCTATGATTGGTCAAACCGAGTTCATTATAACTCGATAAAGCACGCGCGTGACGTAAGCTTCATTAAAACCGTTTTCATTTTATAAAAGAAATAAAAAAACTTGTTCCTCGTGCATTATTGAGTTATAAAGCACGCGGGAATTTTTAAGAACACTCGAGAAGTGCGAGAAGCACTCGCCTTTGGCTCGTGCTTCTCTGCACTTCTCTCGTGTTCTTAAAAATTCCCGCGTGCTTTATAACTCAATAATGCACTCAGCGCGTTTTTTATTTCTTTAATATACCTGTATTTTTGAAAACGATATCGCCCTAAGTAAACGTTTGTGAGCGTTCTTGGCCTTGTTTTTAATATAAAAATATAAAAATATAATAGACTGTTGCTAGTCTTTTTTTCGCTCGCTCTTGCTCCCTTTTCCTCTTCTCTCTCTTCTCTGTGATTTTCGGGCTGATCGGGCTCATAAAAACCCTTGTTTGGGCTAGTTGCAGTGAAATTGCGTAAATTCTCATTGAACACGTTTTCAAAAATCCAGGTATATATATATATATATAATGTTAAATATATATATATATTTAACAAATCGACCGCATTTTTCCTTGGTCTGTACTCTTATTTACCATAGAAATGACGTCATAAAATGTTCATTAACTCAAGTGGAACCACGAGCCGTGAGGCGAGTGGTTTCACTGCCAGACAGACAGACAGACAGACAGACACCTTTATTTAAAAATAAAATTCTATGTTCTCCCAGGGTAGTCCCTTCAGAGGGTTAAAAAAAACCCACTGCTATCAATGGGAGCCCTGGGAGAAACATAATTAACTAAATTTAAATGTACAAATAATGAAGAAAAAAATATCTATATAAAAAATATGAATATTAATATATATATATATATATATATATATATATATATATATATATATATATATGTTAAGTTAATGCGATTAACAAGTTTTGAACATTTTATGGCGTCATTTCTATGGTAAATAAGAGTATAGACCATGGAAAAATGCGGTCGATTTGTTTTTTACAATAACAAACTTGAATAAACTTAACTGCGAGCGCCGAGCGAACTAGTTTGCGGGAATCATTTTAGAAAATAAGCTTAAGCTTAAAGATAAACAACCTAACACTGACAAACCGCTGCAAAATGTTTTTGCGTGGGGAATAATTAAAGCCTTATAAACTGTTTATGTAAATAAATTATGTAGCGAAAAAGGCTCACACAAAAATTCTCTTCTAGTATCTTTTAATATTAACACAGCACAACAAAGAGCCGTTATTCGGCAAATTTTAGAGAACCGCGCTCGGCGATAATCGCAAAATAGAGCACAATAACCTCACACAAAGTCAAATATAAAATTACTAGGCACAGTTTACAAAGCTAACCTTTTTCAAATTTGAAATACCTTCGAATAATCAGATGAATCTTTGCTCCAAGTTGTTTTCGGCTCAGTTTTTGTTCTCTCGGGCGCCGGCGACTGATTCCGTGGACTTTCCCGTGAAACTACTACAAGTTGTTTGTTTTTTGCTTCCACTTAATTCCAGGCAAGTTTAGCTGATTGTAAACTAAATTTAACTGACGAGAGAGCATTCTTTTCATTGAAGAATTCCAGTTTTAAGTGCATTTTTCACTGTTTGAAGAACCCGCAGCGCCAAAAGTTTGACAAAACTCTCCGCGTTGCGTTAGCTGTTACGTCATTTTCATGGTCTATACTCTCATCGACCATAGAAATGAGCCAATAAGCGCGCGGGAATTCACACAGTTTTTGTAAAAATATTTAACTATTAAATGTTAAAGTGAAAGTGATATCACGCAAGCTTGAGCTCTATATCACACATTGATAACAAAGCACGGTTTGAAGAAAAATTATCGCCGACAAGCCTTTTATTTAAAAAAAGCTTACATATGTTTTACCGCGCGAAACTTGCAACATCACACAGTTCATGAATGAAAGTGGCGCCTTTGTCAATATTGCGCAAGCTTGAACACTGTTTTATAATTCAACACATTGATAACAAATCACAGTTTTGAGAAAAAAATTCATTGAGATATAAGCTTACAACCTTTTATTAAGTAAAAGGCTAACAACAAGATTTTACCTCGCGCCATTTCTTACACAACAAGCAGCGAATGCCAAAACGTTTGCGGAGCTAAATTTAATTTGAGAGTTTCTTCGAAGAGCTTTTGTCTACGTAAAGAACGAGACAGAGTAGTGATTACACGAATAAAAACACAGTAAAATGGCATAGAATTTCTTAGTTACAAATGTTTCGTGTCTTAAAAAGTTCAATTCAGAATCAAAACAAATTGAACAAACGCACGGCTACCTAAACATAGCGGCGAAAAGTCTGAAAGAACTGCAGCGTGGACAGTATGTCTTACAAAAATTCACAGCTAAAGGATACAAGAAACGGTTAAAACTTCGTTACCTGTAGTTGATGTGGCTTTTAGTCACTTCCCGCAGCGCACTAAATTTTCAAACATCGAAGTACGAGCTGAGTCGGTCGCTGTTGTTTACAAACTTGCTCGTTTTAGTTCCTACAGCCGTAGTGGCATCAATTCGCTTAAAACAAAGATCAGAAACTTTTCTGAGGAAGTATCAAGTCTAATCATATTCCAGAAGTGATCAGTAAAGGCATTTTCCGAAAATTTTGCTCCTTCATTCACTTCTTGAACTTTGAACGAGCTTTCATTCAGCTTCGCCAAGAAACACTGCACTGCGACCGCGACAATGCGAAAATTCCGCGCCTTTTTTGTCCAATCATGTGATCAATAATTTTTCTCTTTTCTTTTCTTCTCTTTTTTTCGTTCCTTTCCCTTTTTTATCTAATAGTTCACTCATTTTTCTCCAAAAAACACGAAAGTGCAGGCCGCGGTCATTTTCATTTTGCTTCAAAATGCGAAATTTACCACCATCGTTGGATATACGTCATGTAGACATAGCGAAAATCAATAATTTTTTGACCATATTTGGGCAGTGTATCAATGTGTTGAATTATAAGGACGGAAATTCACGCACTAAGCGATCATCAGCGATCATCAGACTAAAAATATTTATATAACTTCAGGTGAGTTCCACACTGCTAAATCCAGAATAGTGCTCAACAATAATGGAGCGGTAATAACAAAGTGTTTCTACTCAATATCGTTTCATAGTGACTTTAATACAAAACTGTTTCGTAGACCAACAAAGCGTTGATCCACTCATCAGCTAAATTCCATACACACTAAAGTTTCGTTAGAGCTTATATACATCAGCAATATGATCTTCACCGAAGCCGTTACAATATTCAAACGTAAAAACAATAGGGATATACGTTTGTAAACTTATGATTGGTCTTTAAGGATGCGATTGAATTTTAGGAGGAACTCGGCTTGTACCTGCAAGTTGATAATAAGCTCGCTAGGCTTGTTAAGTGTTTCCATGTCCGGTTTAAATAGAATGTAGAATTTCTCGGTATTCACATACCTTGTTTGGTAAAATTGGTATAGGATTTAGCCTTGGCTAGGATTTTCCAGGAGATCGGCAAAGTCTTTCGTTGCGTCTTTTAGCTGCCATATGTGTTTGCTTAGTTCTGTGTTATTTCTCTTACTCTCATGAATGAAGGATATTTGGTGATTTCGCCGGCCATCTTTTCTTAAACTCAGTGGCGGAGCTAAAAGACGAAAAGAAAGACTTTGCGATCTCCTGCAAAATCCTAGCCAAGGCCTCTTTGCGTGATTCCTCTTCGCGATATGCCTTGTTGCGATATATGTATCCGTGCGATTTGCCTCTTCTGTTTAAAATGACTTTTTCTTTATCAGATTTGACTTGTTCAATCTACGATTCAAGTTGTTTTATTTCATTTTCTATGAATTGAATTTTGTCATATATACACCTAATTCAATAAAGGTTGCTTTGGCAGTTGGTCATTGGTAATTGGGAATTGGCATTTGGCATAAGGAACACAATGCAATGCTTCGCTTGAGTGACCGCCAAACATTAGCTTCCCAATGCCCAATTACCAATGACCAAAGCAACCTTTATTGAATTACGTATACAGCTATTTCATTAAACGTTGTCGGATGAAAGCTTAAAGCCAAGACCGCAACGTAGTATGGGTTAGGGTTAAAAGCCATTGCATAAAAATCCCATACTTCCTTGCGGTCTTGGCTTTTCCCCGTTTTCATCCGACAACGTTAAGGACGGTGCCACCTAATGGCAAGGTATTTTGCCAGGTTTTTGACTATGCGGGAAAAGTAGATCTTAGCAGGGGCTATTGGAATCCCAAAGAGAAAATTGGGGGTAACCACGCAATTTTCGGAGATATTAAAGCTTCAATCTGGAAAAAATGCTGACATCAGCATTTTTTCGAAAAAAGGAAAAATAGATCTTTCTTCGCGGATTTCCTTAGAATTCGCCTTTACATACACAAAAGCAACAATAATTCTAAAAATCTCTAAAACACATAACAAATGGTAACATAACAACTACTGTTTGTGTTTTAAATTACAAAATCATCACAACGGAACCATTATCGGCCCTGACAGCTTTCCCACGTTCGCCAAAAATACGGTCTTAATAACGTTTGCCCACAACAAAAAATTAATGGGGTGCTTAATATGCTTACCACTTCCATTTTATAAGATAAAAAGTAGGGGTCACCACGCGTTTTTACAAGTTATATTTAGATATTTTCAACTTTTACGGAATCACTTTCGGGGTTCGCGACATTTTTTTCTATGCCCTCCCTAGTAAGTTGAATATTGTGCGTGTCTTTTTCGGGGGCATGCTGGGATTTCCACTCGACGGCTTACCGTTCAAAACTTTTAAATACTTTCAGACACGATAAACATTGTAGAATTCAAAGGAATTCTATTTGTAGATGTAAGGTGCTCTTTTGAGAAACATTTTTCGGAGATTTCAAGGTCAAACAGCACAGTAAAGGAGTAAAAACGCAAAATCGGTTTACCTCCATTGATCTACAGTGGATCTACGGATTTATTATGTTCCTTCGGGCACAAGAACTTTACATTGTGTGCATCTTCTTCCGATCCATTTATACCAACTTGAAAACATCAGTGCTATATCGAGGTGACTGGTCGGCTGCCGAAAATCTCTAGATTGGCAGGTTAGTCTTTTAACGGTTATTTGGAGTCAAAATTTTAGAAATATTTGTTGAAAAGTGCTTGAGTTTTGTAATTTCATTGTTTATTTTCTTGTGAAGCTCCTGTAGTTTTCATGGATTCTCTGATAACTTTAAAAGAGTTTACAGTTTAATATAAAAAAAAATCGTGAAATAATAAAACACTTTTTTTGCCTCAGTCTACGGCTTTATTTGATCTAAAGATAAGATTTCTTTTCATTTTATCATGGCAAGTTTTTCGCCTATCAAAATTTGCTCTAATGCAAAGAAGTTGAGAACTGACACGATGCGACTTCGAAAAACATCACTTGCCTATAATAGAGAATAAAGGAAATCAATTGAACCTAAATGCACAAATGTGTTTACGAAAGATTGCACCAAAAACCATGCTTGCCAGCAATCCAGGGAGGGAAGACTTTAGTCGGATGCTTCCCGGCTTTGGAGCGGCCAGTTTTCTTTAGTTGCTGGCTTCAGCCTTGTTTTTTTAATATATCTTCATCAATTGTCAAAAACGGTTTTTTCGAAACGCTTTGCTCGTCTCAATTCTCCTTTTCGGCATTTGTTTGATTTAACTGGTCAGGAACAATTGTTTATCTGCTTTTGTTATATATTTTTTTATTCGCAAAAATGGCCACTGGCAAAAGATTTTTGCAGATAAACAAAAATTTCAAACAACGCGAGTTTGGCCGCCAAACAAAAACTTGCAGTCAATTGAAATAACAACATGCCAGCTTTTCCATGGATTTTATGCCTTGAGGATGCTTGTTTTATAAAAAAACACTAGTCTGGTTTGACTTTAAATTTTGTTAAAATTTTGAATGGTGAAAAGGAGCCAATGTAAACAATCTTCGTAAAGAAAGGCAAAACGTACGCGTTCTGCTGATCGAGGCAATCGCCAATTAGCTCAAAATAATTTCAAAATGCCGCGGCTGTGTCGTTTGCAAAATACAGAAAGAATTCAGCACTTTTAGGCTGCAGAAGGTCTA
The DNA here is from genome assembly GCA_022457155.1 of Cladopsammia gracilis. Lineage (NCBI taxonomy): Eukaryota > Metazoa > Cnidaria > Anthozoa > Scleractinia > Dendrophylliidae > Cladopsammia > Cladopsammia gracilis. The sequence goes on from JAJGOT010000579.1 coordinate 321,521, forward strand.
TAAACACATTTTTATAGATTTTTGAGAACTCTTTTTATCTTGTATTAAATATAGAGTTTAGAAACTGAGCCAGGGAGTTGACAGTTGACATGAAAAGTGGGCGGAACTTAGTCTTTACCACCCGCGTTCGCGTTTAAAAAATAACCAGTGTCTCGCGCGACTATCGCGCGATGCATGCGCAGAATGTATGCGCAATAACAATATGTGGCACCGTCCTTAATGGTAGTTTCTTGGTGTTGCGGATGGTGTGATCACCAAATGATGTAAAACAAAAGATTCAAAAGACACCGAACAATATCCACACCACAACACAAATGCTAACCAACAATGGTTTCCGCAGCACAAAGAAACACCCACGTTAATTGAAATAGCTGTATACCCCAATATATAAATATCCCACAAAAATGCAAATTACCAACAAAAATATTTAGCAAAATTGATAAAATGATAAAAAAAAAAATGATAAAAACGTTATTGAACTTAAACAAATACACTTAGCTATGAGTCAGCTAGTTTTCAGGTATTGCCACAAATCAGCCTTGCTTTTGTATCATACGGCTACAAAACATTTCGATCCCCAAACTAAAACCGTTTTCTATATCTATATATTCATATCTAATTGATTTCTGTTTGGTATTGATTTTATTCCTATTACAGATGAACTAAATCCCTCTCCGGGACTTGTGTTTGCTAGTGTTTATGTGGAAGTGGTTTTTATGCAATCCGGTCTTCTGTAGTCTAGACCTTTTGTTCGTTATAAAATAACGCTTCTGTGTGCAAGCATTCAAACAAACTAAATTTCGTGATATTTCGTGCCTGGCATGCACAAAGACACATATCATGGAGATATTAAACATCGCTGCTGCATTCGATATGAGTACAAATGTAGAAAATTTTCTCAAATATCAGCTTGAAAATTAAAAAAAAAAAAATAAGCAGTACAGCTCCGAAATAATAATCTCCCGGCCTAATAATTTTTACGTGTATAAGTTTTGTATTCTAGTTAGGCGAAGTTAAATGAATAGAAATGGAACATCCTTGCAATTGGATGTAAACTGGTATAATAAACAGCACCACAGAAACTTGGTCAAAACTCAAAAGGTAGAGCGACATAACTGAAGGCTTGACTCTAGCATAGAGACAGTTAGGATAAAATATGCTAAGTTTGATCTAAAGGTGGAAAACTAAGAACAAGTTCAAACGCCGCGGTGCGCCGTGCCGCGTTAAACCACAGGATAAAATGCAATATATTTTTTTCTGTATCCCACAGAAATGCTTCCTTGTCGATTTTAATAAAATAATAATAGAATACATAAAATAAAATGGAAATTCGTCGTGGCATATCCACAGAGTTACTAGCTCTTCATCAACAGGTTTTAGATCTAACAATTTGAATTTCAAACTGTTGCTGAATTTAGAAATTCCTAGTGCAGCGCGTGATCCGAACTAACATTGTAATAGATGAATTGTTGCTCACCTCTGAATTGCCAAAACATCGGTAATAGCAACCTCAGCGTACTGTAGTTGTCAAAAACTGCGAAATTCTTTTGATTACCGTAACAGTGTGAGTAGCTTTTAAGAACCAGCTCTATGCAAAGTGCATATATGACCTGATTTATGCACTTATAATTTTCTTAGCGACGCTCATGTCATGATTGTTGACAGCATGGCACGATGCCAATGTGAGCAGCTTTAAACCGCTGTTAAAACACTTCTGCCTTGTAGTATGACGAATAATTTTTTAGCGTATAGACATAACACAATTACCACAGACTGCTTAAATATTCATAAATACATGACCAGCTGATAAAAAAAAGGTAAATGTCATAATACAGCTTTATTTCAATACGTAGTTAAGGTCCTGGCCCCGGTCAGTTCAAAAGGTGGATAACGCTATCTATCGGATAAATCACTATCCAGTGGATAAGTCTTAACAAAATCCATTGTGTTATCCGCTGGATAGTGATTTATCCGGTGGCTAGCGTTATCGGGCGTTATTCACCTTTTGAACAACCGGGCCCTGGCGTGCGTTTCTCTCAAAACCGCGGCCTGAAGACTTTTTGGGCCCGAAAGCGAGCTTTGAAATTCAATCTCTTTCAAGTGGCGGTGAAGCTTTTAGCTAGCCAGAAAACCAGTGCAAAGTTTCTTGTTGAATTAAGATTTTATTGCTTACTAGCTTTCAAAACCAACGAAAATTGAATCTCTGTTGGTAAATAGCCTGCACATAAAATAGCTTTTTGGGCCGGAAAAGTCTTTGGGACTTTTGAGAAATAAACGCCTGCTGTCTGAGAAAGCTAATTTCCATATAAAGATAAAACCCCTTTACAAGATAAATAAAATATTGGCATTTTCAGCAAGCCAATTACTCAGAGTCAGTAAGTGGAGATAGTCGGAACTAAAAGGAAGTAAAAGCTTATTGGTCGAAAAGAGCGCTTCCTTTGACAAACAAATTATATTACAGCCGATTTCGTGTGTAGACTCAGGATTTTTAAAAGATATCATTCATTGGCTATGAGTGCGTCGATTGTCTAGTTAACCCTTTCGCTTCCTGAGTCAATTATGGTGACATGTAGTGTAGTTCTAACTTTTAAGTCTGTGGACTAAATCCTATGGTGTGACCATTCAAATGAAACCTCTTCAGTAGTACTTTTGCATGGTCCAATTTGTTCTAACTTTTGAGTCTGTTGATAAAATACTATGGTGTGACCATTCATATGAAACCTCTTCGGCAGTACTTTTGCATGGTACCATTTGTTTTTCAATATTTTATAAAATGAAACTTGGGATTTTCTTGAATTTTGATGTTTGGCACTCTTGGGAGATAAAGGGTTTAAATCATATATAAAAAATAAGAGCGTCCCATCACGAGTCAGTGGACGAGTGGCATTAACCGTTACGAATGACGGGGACCATTTACTAAAAAAAAATATGAAAGGAAAGTTTGTCAAGCCTTTCTACCGCGAAATCAACATGAGATCTCCGGTAGCAAAAAAAAAATAGCCTATGTTATGTACACAGGCCTTTATAAAATTAAAACATTATTTTTCCGCGGCGCCAACTTCAATATCGCATTTAATTCTTCTTTATCATGTTCATTTGATATATACCCGAAAGTTAACTGCCGCCTAATTAAAGAGAAACTTTTTTTCTGAAAGTTGTCATAAAATTTCCTGATATTAAGCACCGACAATCTACAGTATTTACTTGGAATAGCCAGAAAAACAAATACGAGTTAGCTGCGCAATCGAATGAAAGAGCTTTTCGTTGGCTGGCGGCGTCGGAGAGATGAAATGATACGATTCCCATATAATTAACCGCGTATGAGCGAGTCTACTTTACATCAAATTACCGCATGCAAGCGAGAATAGAGCTGATCTCAAACTGGTTTTTGTCTTTCACTTGAACATTTTACATAAAGTAAAACTCCTTTTTATTTAGTAAAAGAAGGAAAAAGATTAGAAGGGTGTATGCCTCGAACCCGAGTCGAGTACACCAACGAGGGCTGGCTGACAGGAACTGTAATAAATTAGACCCGCTTATATGCGGTTAATTATACGCGAATCGGGTGGAATGATCACAGGAAACCCAAGCGTAATGTTTGCATATTAATGATATTTGAAAATATAAGACATTGAATGGCAACCTCGTTCCCAGGGTCTCTCTTCTTCCCGCCCCCTGGAGCGAGAGAGAGAGAGACCCTGGCTCAGGCTGGTCACGTGTCTCCCAGAATCTGGGAGATTCCAATTAAAGGACACGAGGGAGGGGCGGCAAAGTGTTAAATTTTGTCTGCTCTAGCTGGGCATTGCGAAACAAATGCAAAAGCGTTCGGCGGCTCGCGACAAATTTGAAGCGGCGGTCATCCGCAGACTTCAAAAACATATCCACATGGTCCGGTTCTGAAAGTGTAAGTTGCTTTAGGATCAGAGGAATTGTCACGGCGCTTAAAGATTTACCGCAGAAAAGCTACTTTTGAACTTGCTGCGGAATGCAATCCAATTTTATTACTTGACGCCGCTAAGCTCGCGCTCTTGTTCATGGCATTGTTCCGGACTGGGATGAATTATCGCTACATACTGCTTAACAGGCGATCTTCAAGCTTCATTCGAAAGGCCCATTAAAGTGCTGCCGTCTGTGCTCGGGCGATGGCAAAGCAAGAACTGAGAAGCGGCCGCCACGGAACCAATGTTTGCCACGCTGATCAACAGTCACTTTTATAACAGGAAACGATCGAGAGAAGACAATGATAGCTTTTATTCTTCGTGTGTGAGGCATGTTGTTTAGTTCAATGTTCACCAGTTCCAATCGTTTGGATGTCTATACATTGTTAATTTATATACTTGTGAATTTTTGAACAACAATTTTATCCTTGCGCATTGTTTATTCGCTTTTGTTTGAATCGTTTGACTGAACCGTTTCGTTATTTCAATTTTAGGGCTTTGTTCATATTATTTCAGTTCGAAAATTATAAGCTGTCAAGATCTTTTGTCCCTATTTACTCAGTTATAAACGGCAGGCATAACATAAACAGCAAAAATGAAGCACTTTTTACGACCAAAGAGATTTCATAACATCCCTATTCGGTTGACGATAAGCCTGGGATGTTTTATGACCTCTTTTATCTGTTTTATTCCGGGTCTTGCTATAATCACAGAGAATTGTTTACGTCTTTAATATATATCTTGCAATACAGATTCCTATTTTCAACAAGAGGTTATGGAACATTTCACAGCCACAGCTGAAACGAAACAATAACAGTCGCGCACAGCACGAGCCTAGCCACTGTACAGAAAACAAGACAACGTTACAAATACTGTCTACCCCTCCTTAGGATTATAATTGTCCACCAGACACGTGACCAGCCTGAGCCAGGGTCTCTCTCTCTCTCGCTCCAGGGGGCGGGAAGAAGAGAGACCCTGGGAACGAGGTTGATTGAATGGAATTTCGATTTCAACGTTTTAAGCAATATATAAAATCAAAATTGCTGAATAAAATCGTTGAAACATTTATTGGTGTTGTATTCTATCTTTATTCAGTGTTTCTACGCTATTTGAACGATGTTTAGTCCATTTATCTTACTTTGTATAATATAATGGAAAGGAAGGAGAGTTCGGTCGCTTTCGGCGTTCGACACGTGTCCACAAATGGCTCATTTTTCGCACAAAAATAGGTGCTGCTCCCATTCTGACTGGTCTTCCTCACAGTAGAAAACAATTTACAATTTTACTTACCAATTTTACTTACCAATTTCTAATAGACTTAAAGAAGGAAACAGATACACGGTCCGTTTTCCGTCGCTTCTTCCTTGTCTTCTCCTCTTCAAGAGGCCGTTTTAACGTCGAAAGCATGACCAGCAGAATGACAACTTGGTACTCACCGGATGGTAGGCGCAACAAAAATCAGGTTGACAAAATTGAACGTTCCCTTCCCTGTGGGGTTTGATTTTACTCTGGTACCCAGTGTTGACCGCGCATCCGTGGTCTCTTCCGTTCTTCACGCTCTCTGGCGCCTATTTTGCAGTGCTATGTGATTTTGTGGAGCGGCTTGTTCGTCATAATCAACAAGGGATGTTCAAGTTGTTCGAAGAAATGCAATTTAACGTTATTCTACTGTGAGGACGACCAGCCAGAATGGGAGCAGCACCTATTTTTGTGCGAAAAATGAGCCATTTGTGGACACGTGTCGAACGCCGAAAGCGACCGAACTCTCCTTCCTTTCCATTATATTATACAAGGTAAGATAAATGGACTAAACATCGTTCAAATAGCGTAGAAACACTGAATAAAGATAGAATACAACACCAATAAATGTTCCAACGATTTTATTCAGCAATTTTGATTTTATATATTGCTTAAAACGTTGAATTCGAAACTCCATACAATGTCTTATATTTTCAAATATCATTAATATGCAAACATTACGCTTGGGTTTCCTGTAGTAGCAGCTGCCATACTTTCGCGTGGTTCACAACAGTGACAAAGCACAATTCAGTTGCACGGTTTATTAATTAATTATTACTTTTTCCATCTTTTCTTCCTTGTCTCCTCCTCTTCAAGAGGCCGTTTTAATGTCGAAAGCATGATAAGCAGAGTGACAACCTGGTCCTCACCGGATGGTAGGCGCAACAAAAATGACAGGTTGACAAAATTGAACGTTCCTTTCCCTGTGGGGTGAAGTGGGGTTTGATTTTACTCTGGTACCCAGTGTTGACCGCGCATCCGTGGTCTCTTCCGTTCTTCACGCTCTCTGGCGCCTATTTTGCAGTGCTATGTGATTTTGTGGAGCGGCTTGTTCGTCATAATCAACAAGGGATGTTCAAGTTGTTCGAAGAAATGCAATTTAACGTTATTCTAATGTGAGGAGGACCAGTCAGAATGGGAGCAGCACCTATTTTTGTGCGAAAAATGAGCCATTTGTGGACACGTGTCGAACGCCGAAAGCGACCGTACTCTCCTTCCTTTCCATTATATTATACAAGGTAAGATAAATGGACTAAACATCGTTCAAATAGCGTAGAAACACTGAATAAAGATAGAATACAACACCAATAAATGTTTATGCAAACTATTTCTATTGGGGAAGTGGTCATAACAAGTATTCTCGACGAGGACTCGCCCTGTGTAGGGGTGGGGGGGGGGGGGGGGGTAGGGGGGTTACACAAGATACCACCTATCTGATGAGTGTAATGGACACAATGTTTTGGCCTAAAAATTAGAGATGGGAGTTCAAGTAACGATCCGCATAAGAAGGAAAGTGCTAAACGGCAATGCACGATGGAATGGCAACTGTTTCCATTGTTACAACTAGTGATCTCATTGGCCTAGACTCAAAAACCGCTAAAAAGTTAAGGTTTAAGATGCATTTTGTCTATTTTTTTTAAGGTTTCAAGTAATTTGAGACCCAATCACACAACATTCAATTTTTAAAAGATATTGTATTTGGGGAACGTCATCAAAGAAGCAAAATTATTAGCTAGTGTCTTCTGCTATTCTGATTGGTTAAGCACGAAAATTTCCTAAAATTTATATGATGCAAATGGATTTTCTTTATTTTTGTACTGAAATATAATTATGAACCATCAGCCCCTCCTCTATTCTTGAAACCAAAGATATTCTATTTGGGAAAGAGCCAATGCCGCAGAACAATGAAGTTTACGGTAGTTCTTACATGCAGCATTACTTAATATTCTGTGTGCATGAAACTTGCATTGCTAGTAAAATGGCACAGGAATATTTTTATCTTTCTCACAGTTTCTATTCCTGATAGAATGCGGACTATACCAACAAGACACCATCTTTTTAGGTGGGGGAGAGGGGGTACATAAAGAGACCACCAGTCTTTTTGTTAAATTGTGGGTCCTGTCCTCGGAGTACAATAGTTTTGACCATTTCCCAATAGTTCTGACCACCAACATGTTCGTGAAACCCGCCGGGATCAATACAAATGGTAACGAGGAACAGAAAATCGGCAAATTAAAAGCAAACCGTCTCCAACCTTTTCCAGCTTGCCTTCTCCGATGAAACAAAGCGAGAACAAGAAAATAACACGCTTTGAGAATAAATCCGCGATTCTGTGGTGGTCCTCTCGACATTTTCCTTGCTCGGCGATCATAGAGATAATATGGAAGCCGGTGTACGCAACGAACGCTCAACTTTTAATTTTTGCCAACAATTGTAGTGATCATATGGAAACTAGGTTTTACAGAAAATGTCTGAAAAAAAAAAATGTAAGACGCTTTCTTCCCGCAAAACGTTTAGCTTTGTCTCGGGAAACGCTAGGCTCAGTCTCCAGCCGGTGGGTGTCTCGATGCACCAGCGAGGGAGAATCGCGGTCGCGTCGAGACACCCACGGCTGGATACCAAGCCTAGAAGAACGCACGCTTTTCTATGCTTTACCTTTTTTTAGCCAATCAGAGCACGCGCAGCTTCTAGTCAATATTGGTTTTTGTCCCGTTCCCAGTTAGGTGATGTTGACCGTTAAGTGCTCAACCAATAGAACCACTTTAGAGTTTTTTTTCCGCTGTCACGCTACCATAACAGTGTTTCTTGCGTTTGTGATTCGTAACCTACAAAAGTACTTTTCATTTCTTGTGCAGTCTAAACCTTTTATTGTGCAAAATGAAACTTAAGGTATTTGATATTCTCGGAAGAAATTACATGCTAAAAATGTCAGAGTTGGAACCTTACTTTTATTTTAAACAATAAAACAGTTCACTAGATTTCGAATAAATAGAAACAGTGACAGTCCTAAGGGCCTCTATAATGAGCCTGGTAATCGTACAGCCCCACACCCCCAGGGATCGAGTGTCCCCCACCCCCAACCCCAGGAAGTGACATCCCACCATCTATTGAAGTATTACAACGAAAATCGATCTATTGACATGATATATCGAAGATTCGCCTGCATAACAGGCGTTATTGGGACGCTCAAGCGGGTTTCAGGTCGCCAGCACGTTGCGCGAGAACCGCACGGGGAGGGAAAAGAAAAAATAAAGTTAGTTTTTCTTTTCCCTCCCCGTGCGCGTCTCGCGCTTCGCGCTCGTGTCTCGGGCTACGCGCTCGTGTCTCGCGCTACGCGCTCGCGACCTAAAACCCGCTTGAGCACCCCAATAACGCCTGTTATGTAGGCTACGAAGATGAGCGCCACAAAATAAAAAAAATATATATATATCTAGAATATCACTCTGTTGGTTGTTTTGGTGTAACAAACTAATACTGTGACATTTCGGGAATTAAAGATTCGTTTTATGTCGGAGATTTGAAAAAGTTCCACAACTCTCAATTTGCCTCGTGTCACGGCATTACTAGTAAAAATATGCACGGCCTTCTGTGATATATTTACTACGAATTACGACCTAAAATTACCATTAAGGCTAAAAAGTATATTACATTTATTTCCCAATTAAAACCTAATACGAGTAGCGATAATAAACGCTTCTCTATTCGTATTCATCAGATCCTCAAAACAATAATGGTCTATCTACATTTAAACTTCTTTGCGGATTAAATACCGCTATCAACATCCAGATTTACAATTCTTGGCTTGCACTTACATCATATCGTGTCACATTAAAATTCGGAAGCATTTAAAAACAGATTTCGATTCCAAAATGTTTATGGAATTGTAGAGAGTTTGAAACTATACAATTTTGTTTGCTTTCACTGCTTATCTGAAATAGCGTGACGAAATGCGTGACACATTTAAAACCTTTACAAATCGGAAGCAAAACATCGTTAAATTCTGAACCTTTCTGTGAAGGATTGTAACACTGGTATCTACATACCATGTTAAAAAAAAAGCTTAGTAGGTTGTGCAGTTTAGATTTTTGAATTTCTATGACGTCATGTGCAAGCCAGGTATAAGCAACTTATTAACCGAGCGAGAGGGCAGTACTTTGAAATATTGATCACAAGTCATGGCAGTTTGCAACCTCGCCCCATTCTCCGCTCGAACAATAGATGGTTTTCACTCACGTGACCTTCAGTCCTGTGGGACTCAAATGACAAAGGCCATGGCGGTCATGTTGATGCACATAACAAAAGAAGTTCATTCAAATTCTTTTGTAGGTGTACACCAACATGGCCGCCGTGACGTAACGTGAAAACCACCTTTCGGGAGCTTAAGCAACGACGACGGCAACGGCAAGGAAAACGTCACTTGAAAAAAGGATTCGCGCTATTTAAACTACTTTGCAGTTGTTCCAATTTATTTAGTTTGTCTAATGTGACCGGATTGTCCAGGAGCTGAATTTGAAGGGATTGCTTTCCAGTGCAAATGGAGAAAGGAAAATTAACCGTCGTGTGTTCGCGCTCTCCATAAAAAACTGTCATTTTCGGCCTCTCGAAGTTAACTGAAAGTGGTTAAAAGCTGTTCCGAAAATCGGCCGACGACTTCCGACTTTTGCTCGAAAATTAACGTAAATCTTCCAAAGGCCGTCCGACAGTTTCCGATTTCCAGCTACACCTTATCACTACTCTTAATTAAACGTGCATAATGCCTATTACGGAGGAATCTTTACCCTGAAATTAGCCATTCAAAGAACATGGCTAATGGTTATACCTAGCCATGTTATAATTTTGCTTGTATATAGCTCCAGTCCCTCGCAGGAGGAAGTTAACAGCGAGGCCTGGGCAGTGAGAAGGCACACAATTTAAAATGATAGGGTTTCCTATAATACAGAGTATACGTATATTAACAACGTATGGAAGTCTCAACGCTGTTAAACAGCGTAATAATTCTAATATTGCAGCCGAAATATTCTTCATATGTTCCACCGCAAACGTTTACGACGACCAAGTTCTAAAATTGGGCTTATTCAAAAAGTCACCAAATCGAGTGTCGACTTCTCTTTGCGTAAACTTGCAACAAACTAAATGGTTTAAATTGCTCTTAAGCACGATCCCGCGGGTAATGCCCCGAGTATACACCTCCAAGACATTCCAGACATTTCCGAGACATCCCGAAGACATCATTTTCGGAGGAATTCCGAGCATTGCCCGAGCATTGCCCGAGTATTCCCGAGACATTCCTCACGAGCACTCTCTTGCCTAGATTTTCATCTTGGAGTCAACTGCAAGGCGGTACAGGAAGCCCCGCTCGAGTCATACTGTTGTTTGATTAAGAAGCGCCGTAGATTCGTCTTCAATTGTCACCTTGTGCAAATTTTTCTTCAGAGGACTCGGTGATACATTTTTCCCTGAGCGGCGCATTGAGTCCTGTCTTTTAAGGTTCAAGGAGCTGTTGGAACCAAAATGATGCCCTGGGGTATTTAGATAATTCATTAGAGGGGTACCATTCGGGTGAAGATGCTTGTTAACTTTAATGCTTGGCTTTTCAACAGCACTTATTAGCCAGTACGTCTTACATGTGCCTTTTCCCTGCAAGCAAACATAACACTGTTAAAAAGACGCTAATTCAAAGGACGAGGAATGCGTACAGTTATTTTCATTGAAGTAGCCTAGTCAGGCATGCAGGGTTCTATCTAGTGGTGGAAAATCCCCCCCCCCCCCCCAAAAAAAAAAAAAAAGCCCAGCTTCCGCCCCCCAAAATAAATGTTACAATTACAATACATAAGAAGACTAGGTATATGACAAGGAACACAACGGGACACTATATGACAAGAGACATGGAGTACTATAAATTGCTGGCCTTACGGCTTTCTCCGTCACCGTGCTTTACCTGAACTTATTGCAACATTATCACAAAAATTGGTCTCCAAATGCACTAGGTTGCATCTCAGCGCGTCTCACTCGCTTACTTATCCTCTTCCTACATACTAAAGAAACTGCACATTTATACACGTCTTCTTACTTTTAAAAATACTTCTCCTCTTTCTTCAACTTCAAACCCGCCGAGATCGTCAAGAATTTCTTTCGTTGCTTCACTGATGTGTATGCGGAGAGCTGAAAAGAATCAACACAACACAAATGATTATATACATTCTCAAACCAAGCGCTAAAATGGAATGAAGGCCTTCACGCCCGTAAGCACAAGGTCTCGAAAGGGTCCAAGGTCAAGGTCCAAGGTCCAAGGTCAAGGGTCCAAGGTCAAGGTCAAGCACAAGGTCTCGAAAGGGTCCAAGGTACAAACCTTCTCCATTGGATTCCATTCTTGAGGCAGTGTTAACTGTGTCACCAAACAAACAGTAACGGGGCATAGTGTTACCGACCACACCCGCCACACAAGGACCTGTGATAGGAAAAGTATCAGCAAAAGCAAACGGATTATCTTCTGTTATCAACTAGGGAATGTTTGAGACTCCCATACATGCGGGAAGATCGTGCCAATTTAGCGAATACGCCAATTTCGATATATTAAAATTACAACTAAACCTCAATGTGTTTTATTTTGTTTTATTTCCCGAAGCCTCGGAGCCAAGTAAGAATTTGAGACGTTATTACACTTCTCTAACCACGCGCTAAAAAACACTTCGAAAATCTAAGAGGATTTTGGAGAAAATAACTGTCGTATAACAAACAATTTATTCAGTGAAAAGTTGTGTAATGGAGCTGGACATTTTTAACTCTTCAGTTATTTTTTCTCGCCTTACGCTTGTTTTCACATGACTTGTTTGTGCTTGGTTGAACAGTAGCCTGCTAGTGTATGCAATTTGCTTTATTTTAGTCCAGTTCCACTCCTCCAAAACGACTTCCAAGTTAATATTTCTTACATTGAATTTGTGATATATAAGTACAATGCCTTTTCATTACATCCGTGTTTGATTCACTTTAAATGACAAAATAGGCGTAATTCGAAATATTAATATTTGCACTCGTTTTGTTGCGTATTCGCATTCCGGCTGTTTTTCTCTAACTCCCGTTCTTTCCGAAAACACTATTTTCTTTCCTTTGTACGAGTGTTCAACATTGCCTAATTCTATTTATTGTAAATTAATTTTCAATAAAACGGCTTCAAAATTACCGCTGTGCAGTCCGACTCGCAGCTTGAGTTGATGATCCGGTTTGTGACGAACTTTGAAGTCTTTCTTCACAGCTTCTACGAGGTGCAGTGCCATCCGGGATATTTCACCAGCGTGTTCATGGCCGTTCCTGAGTGGTAGGCCTGATACCACCATGTAGGCGTCACCAATTGTCTCAACCTAAAAACAACACACACGGGTCCAATAAAACGGTCAACTAGCGCCTACGGAGGATAGACTGAGACTGGAGCATGCAACGTGCACTACTCTGGCGTGGCACACCAAGAAATGAACGGATAAAATGTGCTGAAGTCCAACTCCGTTATAATATTGTTTGCAACGAAGCAGGCACAGGTACAAGTGTTTTCCGCGCGATGCCAAAATTACAAAAATTCCTCCTATTATATCACCAAATGCCAACAAATATACAACTTAATTGGAATAAAAGATTATTTTGAGCAAAACAGAAGCAGTAGTTTGGAGATGAAGCGCAGGATTACAAGGATGAAAGCGGATTTCAGTTAATCCAATTTAATTTCGCGACTGGCGGTGAAGAAATTAAAAATGTCATTCTTGCGGAATTTTGACTGTTTTATTCGTTATTTTTGTTCCCACTAGCGACGTAAGCGGAATCGGAATCGTAAGAACCTTACGATCTGGTGGAAATCAAAACGACGGAAGCGGATAATGAGCGACGGAAGCAGAAGCGGAATCGGAAGAAAAAGGAAACCTTCTGATCCTTCCGATTTCGATTCCGTCGAGCTTCCGATTGCCATTGCGACTCCGTTTTTTTAATTTCCACCAGAACGTAAGGCTCCTTACGCTTCCGATTACGTCTTTTTTCTCTGCTTTCGTCACTTTTTTTTCTTTCTATTCTAAGGCAATATAGCAAGCTTAAAGCAAACTTCAGGCAACAATCATGAAAACACGATATTTCAGCCGGGACAGTGTCCCTTTAACGAAAGAAGGCGTTTAATAAAGAAAACGAAATATATTTTTATCTGAAAGTTTAATTTCCTTACCTTGTACACGTCATATTCTTGGATGATATCATCAAATAGCGTGTAAAGATCATTAAGGAGCGTAACAACCTGAAAGATGACGGACTCATTTATTAGTTCATATACAGTAAAGACCCGCCGCATATAAGAACCAAGTGGATTAAGAACCTGTAGGCTAATATTTTAGCATTTAAACCCCATTATATAAGAACCTGTTGAGCCTAAAAATTAAAACAGGTTCTTATTTGGAAAATCAGTTTAGTTTTGTCGCAGTATACTGGGCATCAAGAACCTGGAATAAATCATGACCTAGAGCAGGGTGTGTATTTGTTTAGAATGTAGTTTTACTTTATATGTAGTAGATAAAATATAAGCGGGAGATCTTCGGCTCGCCATTGTAAACGCCCATACAGATCGGACGCGAATATTTTATCGTACTTATGACATGAAACGTAAATGTCTTCAACCCTTAGTAACAACAGAAAAGAGGTTCGCTGACAAATCTTTTTGACAGCGAGTTAAATTTGTTTCGATGCTTAAAACAGTTATCTTACAGCATTCACTCAACACTGAATAGGGTGTCAAACTTGGATGTCCAATAACCTGTAGCACTCGCCGTTTCATTTATTGGGCGAAATTTCGAGGACGTGCATGAGAGAGGAACGCGCCAAAGGTTGAGGTAGCCCCTTTGCGTGTTCCCCTCGCGCGCGCGTTCTTGTAATTTCGCCCATTCAATAAACCGGCATCTGCTGCACAGACTAGATGTTCAGTCACGCCAAGTTTGATACCAGAACTAAATTTGTGAAATTATGGGATTTGATTTGATATTTAGAAAGGGCATGATGAAGAATACCCGCTTGCCAAAAATCAACATCCTATTGCAATTTGGAGATGAGATAGGGGCACTTTTATAATGATGACTCAATACAAACACTTGTAATTTTGCCTTAGTTCTAACCGCTTAGAACCATGGCAAATTTAGAAGGGTTTCACACTATAGGACACTATATGCATGTAACATAAAGCTTAGGACACTATATGAATGTAACATAAAGCTTAGGACACTATATGCAAGTAACATAAAGCGAGTTTGTCTTTGATGAGTACCTGCATGGGTGTACTTCCCGATGAGAGACTGGTAAATCCCACAATGTCGCTAAAGTAGATTGACACCTCATGGAAACTTTCCGCTTCTACCGTCTGTCCTTTCTTCAGCTGCTCAGCCACAGGACTGCAATGCGTCCAAACAGAAACAACCGGTTAACAAACAAGTACAGAATACCATTCAAATACAGATTCAGATACGGATTCAGATACAGATACAGATTCAAATATGGATATTAAAAAAAATACGGAATACGATTCAGAACGAATAAACTTACCCTTAGAAAGACTACGATTGACTCTTCTGACTGACTACCTCCTGCCTACGGACCGGTTTATTGTGCTTGACTAACTTCCTCTGCTTTTTCTTAACCACATGCAAACAATGGAGGACACTTGAAGGGATAGATGAGAGGTCCCAACAGGAAATCGGACACCTTATTTAGAATTATATAACGTAAATAATGGATTAGTTGGTTAAGCCTGAACAACCAGAGAAGCTACGTGGTACTCTGGCAGTGTAAGAGTCCGTTATAGTGTAGGCTCTGTAAGCCTAAGCCTAGCTGAGGTCACAGGTTCAATCCTGAGGGAAGGGATCTTTCTTTTTTTTACACTTACAAATTTATTAATCAAGTGTCGACATTACGTTATGTCAATCTCAAATAAGGTGTCTGACTGCCTGTAGGGCCCTCTCGTTTTAGCAAGCAAACTTCCTTTGACAAATGATCTGTCCATGTGCTCAGTACTGACAAATTTTCATTGACATGGGAAACAGCCAAAACTATTAAACTACTACCCCGTTCACACCAACGCTTAAACGTGTTTAAATGTTGTTTAGTTTAAAACAGGTTTAGAAAAATACCTCCAAACGTGCCGTAATATTTGGAGTGAAATCTTTACTAAAAGCAACTTTATTGACTTTTATTACCATTCCAGGAAGTATGAGTCATAGACATATAAAAACGTTCAAGATACAGGCTAGAAACGTAGTTAAACTAAACAACATTTAAACATGTTTAACCGTTGGTGTGAATAAGATAGGATCCACGTTCCACAAGAAAAAAAAAAAAACACATGAACTTCAAGGCCTTTTTTTGCTCGAGTGCATGGAGCTTTGCACAAATGTGTATAAACTTGTTCTCATGTCTGCTGGTTGTTTGAAAACGTGCAAAAAACCTGTTTGCTGCTCGTGTTTAACTTCAGTTGGTGGAATTTCACACTACCTCATGTCCATATGTCCTGCTTTAATGGTTTTATAAATGTCTTTCTTCTTTCCGCTTTATGTGCCACTATCTACCTTACTCTTTACCTTCGTTTACTTTATTCGACCTTCACAAACATCCGTTTATATTTTCTACAACCCAGTCATTTTTAAAGCTTAAAAGTTGACTCTGGAAAAAATAACAGCACTCGCCATTCAGTGCTACAACATTCGAATTTTAACGTAGTTAAAATTGTGAGTCAAAAGCAAGTGGCGTTTACTTTGGTATTTTCACTTTGTGATTGGTTAAGAAAACTCGGATCCTTTCTCAACCAATGAAACGTAAAATAAAAAGCAATTCTGACATGCAAACAGTCGTTTTCCCGCGCTTGACGACGACGACGACGACGACAACGACGACGACGATGATTATGATGATAATGATGATGATGATGATGATGATGAGAATGACGACGACGATGGTGATGATGATGGTGACGATGATGAGGATGACGATGAAGATGATGATGGTGATAGTGCTTTCACAAACAGCAACAACTGAATGCATCTCTAAGTTAATGAACATACCCTGGGAGCATTCTTTCCAAGAGAGCATCTGTCTTTTTCTTCTCTTCGATCAGCTGACCGGTTCTTTCCATCACTAACTCCTCCAAATTATCAGCATACTTTTCCATCATGTAAACTATGTTATCAAAGATGTTGGTTTTCCTGTTGAAAGAAACGGCAAAAGAGACATTTAATAAAGCTCCAAGAAATAAAGTACTGCGGCAGGCAAGCAATGAATAGTAATCGATAACAATAAAAATTGGTCTGGTCAATAGAGGCCCTTGGGTAATCTGAAAAAAAACTAAAACTAATTATGAAAGAGAACAATGAATCAATAAGAGTTCAATTAACACGGTAAAGTTCTTTCTTTGAAATAGGTTTCACCCAGCGAATGTACAGGGCTGGAGAAACGAGATGCAGTCGAACCCCTCTTTACAGAAACCTCATTATTACGGACAGTTTCTTGGCCCACACATTTTCTCTAAAATTTACCCGCTTAATACGGACAACAGATGATATGTACAACGGACAGTTTTTCCCAGCCCGATGAAAAACAATCTCATACAAAGTAATCCTCCTTCGTACGGACAATTTTGGCTAATTCTAAGCGATACAAATGTTCTCAGATGCGCCAAATCAGTCATCTACACATATCCTGTCAGTTTGATTGAAAGAAAATTACGAACGTTTGTCTACTCAAAATTTTTTAGTGTCTTATAGTCGGGTTACATGCGGTTATTTACTGTATTTTTCATTAAACAAATTGTTTAAAACACTTAAATTACTCCATCCATGTGAACCTGCTTACTGCGCCTTTCAATAACATGCGGAATTTGAAATTCAAATTTCCACCAACAGCTGCGTTTTACACTGCCGTCAATCATCTTAGCTTACCTCTCAGGAAACAGATCTTCACTTCAATGAGGTCAAAAGGTCACGTCCGTGCATTATGATTGGTCGATTTCGATCCATTTTGTCTGTTTTTTTTTTTACATGGTCCGTTGGCTTTAATTATGATTGACGGCAGGAAATAACGCAACTGTTGGTGGAGATTTGAATTTCAAATTCCGCATGTTATTGAAAGGCGCAGTAATACGGACAATTTCCGTGGTCCCGTCGGTGTCCGTATTAATGGGATTCAACTGTACTTCTGCAGAAATTTTTTTTTACAACATCAGTTATTAACTTACATCCCGTTGTTGATGAGAACCTTGTGCATGGTCTTCTTTATTTCGTGAAAGTCTGGTCTGTCTTCCGGGTTCTCAACCCAGCACTGTTTCATGAGTTCCCGGATTTCCTCAAGGCCAGCTATCAATGTTGTAACCGTTGGGCGGAATGCTGGGAATTCGGCTTCTTTCACTCTACTGATAATGTCTACAGGAATAAAAACGTTCAGTTAAAACCATGTATTTCACACTTGGTGCAAACATTTTACCTCACTTATAAAAGCACAATAGCCAACGTTTGAAACAGAAAACTGATGAAAATAATTGGTTTTCTGTATCAAAGATATAAGATAACCCTTAAACTCCCAAGAGTGCCAAAACCAAAATTCAAGAATAATCGCAAATTTAATTCTGTAAAATACTGAAAAACAAATGGCACCATGCAAAAGTACTGCTGAAGAGGTTTCATTTGAGTGGTCACACCTTATGATTTCATCCAGACTCAAAAGTTAGAACAAATGGTACCATGCAAAAGTACTGCTGAAGAGGTTTCAATTGAATGGTCACACCATAGGATTTTGTCCACAGACTCAAAAGTTAGAACAAATGGTACCATGCAAAAGTACTGCTGAAGAGGTTTCATTTGAATGGTCACATCATAGGATTTCATCAACAGACTCAAAAGTTAGAACAAATGGAACCATGCAAAAGTACTGCTGAAGAGGTTTCATTTGAATGGTCACATCATAGGCTTTCGTCTAGAGCTGCATCACATGTCTTCATATTTGACTCTGTGAGTGACAGGTTTAGAGCAGGAAATAACCTAATTGGAAGCCGTTTTGAGTAGACATTATTAGTCAATCAAACAAGAACTATAGAAAATAGAATAATACTACAGTCCAAAGTCAGTGAGATTGCACAAAAGTCGATAATAGTGTATAGGATTTTGCGCTACACGTAACGACACTTTGAACTCTTGTCATTCCTCTCATGGACCCTGGTTTTGTTGAATCGTACCTTTAAATAACAATTTTACCACAGGAAAAACAACCAACCTTTAGGTTCCATGAAGTTTGCACTGTAAGGTCCCTCTCTGGTGTGGAATTCTTGTAAAATTATAGCAAAGCTATAAACATCACCTTTCTGGGTTCCTCTCGGAGCAGGAATTGGATTTCGTAAAAGCTCAGGAGCCATCCAGAGTAAATCTACAGTTTAAAGAATAAAGATAAATGAAGTCAAAATTTTTTTGTCCTTATCCTCTTTACCACAATTGATACCTTTAGTATATGGGTAACTCCTTTGGAAGAAAATATTATTGCGATCTGCCGTTATACCCATTTTTTAACTCGTGAATACGCGAAGTGTTGAACGAGATACAGCTGACGGGGAAAACATGCAAATTTCCACTCGGTCGATCAGCTGTTAATATTGAGCCCGCGATATGTAATGGTCACCTGCCTGACCCATGCATGGAGACAGTGTTGTGGGGGGGGGGGGGGGGGGGAGGATGGGAGGTGGGACGTACAAGGTGGGGGTCGGTAGAGCAAAACGCCTAAGAGAGGGGAGGGTGCGAAGGTTGTTTCGTATTCGAGAGTTATTCATAGGAGCCTTTGCTTAGAATTGTTAAAGAACAACCGCATAAATTCCCAAGAATGATGTTACCTCGGTAATACGCGTAGTCCTCTCTGTTCTTTTTCACTTTGCCTCTAAAAGACGGGAGCCCGTAGTCTGTGATTTTGAGTACCCAGCGGCTGTCTACCAAGCAATTGGATGATTTGAGATTGCCGTGGGATTTCATGTCAGTGTTGTGCATGTATGCCATGCCCTGCAAGCAACAGATGGCAGATTAAAACTTTTAACTTCACCAAATTCAAGGAAAATAACAAACTTTCATGTGAATGGCGCCACGTAGGATTTCATCCACGAAGAGAAAGTTAAAAACACATTTAAAGCTAATAACTCCACACCTTGACCACTAGGACCCAGGGTAACTCCTCCGAGCTTGTTGTCTGCTTAGTGACCTGGCCTCTGAGTGTGAGTGAGGCTGAAGTTGATGCAAACATTCCTGCTTTTCATATGCAAATCATCTTGTTCTTACACAAACCATTTTTTGTTGAACATGATCAGGCAAGGTTTGTCTCAAAACAAAGTCAACTCCAGCCTACTGCACTTTCACCCAGAGGACATGGGAGTAAGCACACAACTGTAAAATGGTCTTTTGGAATCCTAAAGACATAGGCCGGTTATTTAGTTGTTTGAGTCAAATATAGTATCTCACAAGTTTTTCCTAGCTTGGGTAAATCCTAAAGTTGTGCAATTTATCCTCAACTAATGAAAACTGCCGAGCAGTGACCTTCCCGTGGTGTTGCTACAGTACATGTACACGACTGTAATTTCTTGAAATTCTTTTTAAGTACAATACACAACAAAAAATGTAAATGAAACGTTCTCTACATAGAATGTACCTTTACTATGTCTGCAATAAGTGAAGCCATAAACATGTGATCCAACTTGACGTCTTCATTTTCTAAAATGTCCTGACAAACAAGTTTATAAACCTTCAACATACATATGTTCTGAACTATTTAGCTAGCTCTTACAACTCCCCAGTCTTTGTGATTACCAGATTCAATGTGATGGCAGTTAAAACCTGTATTATAGAATCTTGACAACTCGCTACAAGAACCTCTTCCTATCCTTCACTCAGATATAATCATAACTTTTTAACTTTACGGAACAGCATTGTGTTTCTTTTCTCCTGACTCATTGTAAAAATAAATAGTCACTTATGGAATTGAGAAACAAATTTAGAATTCAGGGCTGCAAATAACAGTCGGTCATCGGACAATGGCCGACCAAAATTTGCCAATGTCCGATGAAATCGCAACCGTGGTCGGACATTACGTCCAGAAAACTTGCACATGGCTGACCGTGTTTGAAATCGCCCTATAATGCATTGCAAACCCTTGAGCATTGAATACGTCATGTATGCCCGCTTGTAATGCATGGTGAATAATGTGATGTCCGACCCAATTTTTCGTTTTATAAAAATGTAATCTACTTAGGTTCTTTAATATAGGTTCTTATTTTCTTAAGAGGAAAAAGTGCTTGCTGCTGGTCCAACAATTGGTCCAAGAACCTGTTCCAATTTTTCGGCTCAACAGATTCTTATATAATTGGGTTTGAAATGTCAACATTTCAGCCTACAGGTTCTTAATTTACTACACTTCTTATCTGTAAGTTCTATAACTATACCATTACAGCATACCTACCTGTAGACTCCCCCTTGAACAATACTGCATAACAATGCAAATTTCCGGAACTACACAGGCACCAATGAATTGGTTCAAATTATCGTGTCTAATGTCACGCATCTAAGAATCCCAGTAACAGTAATCAGTATTATAAACATTAGTGGTTTAAAATTAAGTGTAAACTAAAGTGATCACAACAAAATCACAACAAAAGAAGACAATCCAATGAACTAATCACAACGGAGGAAGACAATTCAATGAACTAATCACAACGGAGGAAGACAATTCAATGAACCAATCACAACAGAGGAAAACAATTCAATGAACCAATCATGACAGAGAAAGACAATCCACTGAACCAATCACAACAGAGAAAGACAATTCAATGAACTGATCACAACAAAAGAAGACAATCTAATGAACCAATCACGGCAGAGGAAGACAATTCAATGAACTGATCACAACAAAAGAAGACAATCTAATGAACCAATCACAACAGAGAAAGACAATTCAATGAACTGATCACAACAAAAGAAGACAATCTAATGAACCAATCACAACAGAGAAAGACAATTCAATGAACTGATCATAACAAAAGAAGACAATCCAATGAACCAATCACGACAGAGGAAGACAATCTAATGAACCAATCACAACAGAGGAAGACAATTTAATGAACCAATTCTTGGTTTGCACTTATGTCATATCAAAATTTGGAAGCAGTAAAAAAACAGATTTCGATTCCACATTTCTTTTTAATGAAATAACAAAAACTAGAAAAAAATGCAAAACCAAATCAAATTAACACAACTTATTTTTCAATGCTAATACAGCTACCTTGATGAGAGGCAGTGGCATTCAAATGCTAAAGGTAATCATCCAACTTTTTTTTATTTCCTGGAATTTCTGTGTAAAATTGGTACATATGAAATAAATACCTGCTTCAGTTCTAAAAGAACTTTCCTCGTCAAATCTATTTGTCCTTTAGGAAGTTTGCATATTGTCACCATATTTCCCTACAAGGTATGAAAAAAGCACAGATTAGAATCTGCCAACTGTTACAACACATCAAATAAAAAAAAAAGATAGGAGAAGAGACAGTGAATTATTACAGTTTACTTAGTAATCAATTCAAAAATGTTTCACAATGTAGTTACAGTCAAACCTGTATTAAGCAGATACATCAGGACCCTCACTGGTGTCCGCTTAATACAGGGTGTCTGCTTGATTTAGCTCGTTCTGATACATTGCTCAAGAATAGTTAATTATTAACGCTCTTACATCTCCACGTTAATTATACGCTCATATACATACCTTTTCTCCTCGGATCCTCCTTTTTTTCCCCTCGATTTATGGCCCGCACATGAAGCGCGCTTGGGCCATAAATCGAGGGGAGAAAACTTGGTCCGTAACTTACGGTACGGACCGAGAAAAACGAGGCTGATAAGATATTTATTATTATCTCTAAATCGGAGATAAAGTAAAACCTTTCAAGTCAAAAGATGGTCCGCTTCATTTGTCTGACGTACGTCACAAGAAAGGAGAGAGAAAATTTTATTGGCTTTCAAAAATAGTGTGATTGGTCCTCGATTTGGCGTGAACTTGCTCTTGAGTGAAAGCTATATAAACGATTTATTCTTCCATGTGTTCGGTAGGACGACGGAAGCTTGACACAAGGTAGTTTTCTGTGAAAAGAATTCTTAGTTACTGGCGAAGACAAGTCAGAAAAAGAAGAATGAAAACGGCACAATAAAATCGCCGAAACAAACGTGTTTGTCAAACTGGAAAATGTCATATAACTAGACAAGAACTTGATCAAACTACCGGTAAGCTTAATATATGATACACTTTGCCGATGGAAGCCGTTTCAAGTTGTTTTGCAGTTTTATGTTTTTAATAGAGAAGTTTCTTACGTAGAAAACTACTCTTTTGTCAATGCTGAATTAAATTGTTAGAGTTAAATGAACAATCAGCATGAAAAATTGCACAAAGAACATGTCCAAAGTTTTTGTTGCTTTTCGCGTGATTTTCAATACTTATTGTTATTATAATTTAAACCCGTGAGGTATGTTTGAGTCTTTGACGTCACTTTCTCCCATTCGCAACCAAGCCTTGGAACAAGGTTGATTAATGGCGGCCGTAAATTCTCGGAAATAAAATGTTAAAATAAAATGACTTCTGATGTTCGTAGTGAATTGAAATTTGGCAAGATGAGTAAGAAAGTCTAATTGTACACGAAAATGTAAAAAAATGAAAATCAAAAATTTGATTACAGGGGCACTTTAATAGAGAGTGTCCGTTTAATATGTAAATACTGTAAACCTCTTGAAGGTTCAGTACTGTATTTCGTTTTTACTGTAAGAATGATATGAAAATACGTTCTACCTTATAATGACCAGCAGTTGTGATTTTCCCATCGCTGGTTTCTTCCCTCATCAGGGGAACATTGTCTTCATGTTCGTGTGCATCTTTCTGCATGGTGAAAGATACGAATGCAAAACGACTCCACTATTTTTAACTAAATTTAAAGGTAATTAAAGTCCATTCCCAACACAAATGATTGAATGACAGGGTTGGAAATTTGCACCTGCCCACTCGCCAATGCAAGTTAAAGTGTATACGAAAAGAGTTTTTTCGATATTGATTTTCTTTTCTGTGTTTTAGCCATCTAAAAATGTGAAATTTCACTTCTGGTGGGGTACAAAACCACGCAAGGAGTAAGACTGGAAATAGTTCGCTGTGACATCAATATAAGAATGCCAGTGTCAAGGTTTCTCAGTTCCTCACATTAAGGTGTGTTGTCTATGGTTGTAGCAACACGCACCAAAAAACGGAGGAACTGAGAAACCGCGACACTGGCATTCTTGTATTGACGTCAAAGCAGACTATTTCCAGTCTTTCTTCTTGCGCGGTTTTGTAACATGCCGGAAGTGAAATTTCAAGTTTTTGCACAGCTAAATCACGGACAAGAAAAATCAATGTAGAAAAACTTTTTTCGACTTTCTTATCAGAACACCATGTAGATCCCAACAAGCAAATGAAAAAAATCTGTCATATACACTTTAAATTAAGTGAAACTAAAATTATAATTATTTTTCTCAAAGCTTATACTTACAGTAACAATGGCACTTGCTAAAGATGTGTTTGAGGTTCTACGCTCAAAACCGAGTTGATTGTAGTCAATTTTCCACAGCCTGTTCTTCAGCTCTCTCTCTAACCTGTAATTTCTGGAAAATAAGACCAAGAAAAAAAATTGGATCTTTCAATCAAATAATAAGACATTGCGACAGAAGGAAGACATTGTAGATTTCCGTGTGGAAATTCCTTCCACGGAGATAACTAAACTTTAAGTTTCACTTCCAGATGTCACAGGACCGTATTTGTCAATTATGTTTTTTTCCATGATGAATTTGAGAAAAGTCACTGTGGTAGCTAGACAATTTACACCATCCTAAAGAAATAATGGTCTTGAAGCGAAGCCACATCTACAATTTCAAGCCCAAAATCTTAGCAAAAAGGTGCTGTTTATACATTGTAAATGAGTGTTTATGGTAAGTACTGTTAGTCCCTCATGATCATGTGAGCGAGCACAAAAATCACCTCCCACGAGGAGATGTCATGGATGGGGGCATCTCATCTCATTGTGTTAGGCCATTTGCACACATGCCCATGATGTGATGTCTGAGAAAAACAAAAGACTAAAAAGTCTACTTCAATGATGAAGTCTTAGGATATGGTTTGGAAGATTTGGAAAATGATGTGTACTTCAAGGTTCACTCAATAATAAAAATAACTATTTTACCTGATTAGATTAATTATAAGAAGAAGAGCAAGAAAGGCAAGCCCACATGAAACTCCAGCAATTATTTCTGTTGTGTTGTCTGGAAAAGCAAATAAGAACAAAAGAAAGGCATTTACATCTCAAATCTTTGTAAGAGAATTAATTTAAATAGGAATCTCTCAGGTGACATGAAGAAGGCAAAGTCAAAAGCAAAGGCTAGTTTACAACAACAACAACAACAAAAATCTTTATGAGTTAATTATATAGTTTGCGTAGCAGGTGTGGAGGAGAGGGGAACTGGGGAGAGAGGGAAAGGATGCCTGCAAGACCCGGTTTTGTTCATTTCTGCAGACAGTGGTGGCCACAAAATTCCAATTGGCTAATTTGCCCTGGGAGGTAAAAACAGTAAATTCCAATGTGAAGTCAGCCATGCAAAACAGCATGTGCCAGTTTCTGATTGGTAAACATTTTGACAGTTGACATGATTGGATAAAATTTACCAGGAAATCGGTGGGGTAATGCGAATAGGCCGGTTCTTATAGCAGGCGTTCCTTCCTTTCTCCCCTTTCCTGTTTTGTGCCCCCTTACCCTCCCTGTTTACACCTCGCACGCAGGCTAGCAAAGGCTTAATATGTTTACTACAGTACAGGAGCTGTTCTAACCAATTCTAAAATTTGACTTTGATAATTATCTTACTTCTACTAACGTTACAACAATCCAAAGCTGTTGCTGAGTGTCTCTAGGCATAGACAGAATGAGTCTCTGAATGAACTGCAACTTCAAAAAGTTAGCCTAACTGATTTTCAAATTCTCACATTTTGATTTCCAAAATGGGCTAGAACAGAGCATGATTTTTTTTCTCTTAGTATTTTAATTAGTATTACTTTGTACATAAAAGTAAAGGTATTGTAGCATGGTTTTGACAAAAAAGGTCAAAATTTAATTTAACCCTTTCACTCCCAGAGTCAATTACGGAGATATGTAATGTAGTTCTAACTTTGGAGTCTGTAGACGAAATACTATGGTGTGACCATTCAAATAAAAGCTTTTTGGCAGTACTTTTGCATGGTACCATTTGTTTTTCAATATTTTACGCGACACTTACGGAGTCAATATGAATTCATGAAAAATCAATCATTTTCCGACCATTCGGATGCAAATTTGGCCTCCAAACCCCCCTCCCCTTTGGAATTTCCTGGGCCATTGACCCCCCACCCCTCCGGAATTTCCAATTCCCTCTGTGGTGGGGTCTGGATATTTTTCTGGAATCACACATTTTGTTTTTCGGCACTCTTGGGAGTTGAAGGGTCAAAGGGATAACTGACGGACACACCTTTTGGTTTCTCGGTAGGAGGTGGACACAGTTCATTATTGAAGCCACATCTTGGACGGTCTTTGGGTGGAACTGTACTACCACCAACCCAAACCTTGCTCATATTGTGGCGGAACACAAGGCGAGGAAAACCCTTCTTGGAGCCATTGCCAGTATTATCATAAGTAATTTGGAAGTCTGCCACTGCTACTAATCCTGTAGAAATGGGGAAAAAAGATTAAATTTAAAAAAAATGCCAGATAGAACAAGTTGGTGGGAGGGAAGAGAGATCACTAACTACTTACATGAAAGATATGAATTCCCAAACCTTGCAAAACCATGTAAAAATTAAGTTGCATTCTTTTAATTCATTCTTGTTGATTTTTGACTGTTTCTTGGAATTACATTATTTTTGGGAAATGGACTTGTTTTCATGACCAATTGTACTTTACAATACTGTAAAATGCTGGTTACAAGCTGCCCCCTCATCCGCCCACATCCCCCCCCCCCCTCAAATTTTAAATCCCCTCTACTTTTCCATGTTTATAAACACTGTACAACTTCAAATAAAAAAAAAAAATTAGGAAAGTTTGAGGCATGTATGTAGACTGTTATCTCATCTAATCTAATAGCAACTGTTCAATGTTTGTCTGCATTATTAATAATCTTGAGAACAACAGATATTATAACATAGCTAGAAGTTTTACATAATCAAATTTAATAGCGCAAGCATGCTTCATATTCTTATTGAGCACGCTAATGACATCGGCAAACTAACACCTCGAGAAACACCGTGTTGATAATGTTATAAAACAATTAGTTCATGCACCCTGCAGCTGTGCGTATGTCGAGATATTGCGCACTTGGTAAGTTTGGAGAGCACTCAAGAGGCTAGAGTTGCACTCGGCTGCGCCTCGTGCAACTCTTACGCCTCTTTCGTGCTCTCCAAACTTCCCGCGTGCTCAATATCTCGACATACGCACACTGACGCATGAACTAATTGTTAATTAGAAGCCTTCAGCTGGGTCCACGTTTACCAGTATATGATCAATTGATGGAGTGTGTAACAAAACCACGAGTCCGTAACCTGATCCAAGAGGAACTGGCACCAGTAAACAAAATGGCGGGTGAATGCTATGGAGAATGCCATGGAGCCCTAAACGTTGCAAAGCTTACTTGATTTGGCCCATTTCTAAGAGGAATTTTAACCTACAATTGGGTAAAATTTTTATTTTTTCTCATTTAATTTTTTTTTATGATCTGAGTCGATCCGGGTCGATCCGAGTTGACCCGACTGGATCTGGTCTGATCCGATCCAGTCCGATCCGAGTTGATCCGTTCTAACTTTTGTACCTGCCACATTATTATAAGCTTATGAGCTTATTTCTTATCAGCTTATTCCGAAAAGTACTTTTTATGCTGCTTATACGCCAAGGAAATAACCTCCCCCACTTATTAGCCCACCGAAAACCTCTTACGAAGTTGAAAAAGCTCAGGGCATTTTATGGTGTATGACTGAAGTAAAAAAGGAAATGGTAAAAGCTTACAGATTCATGTTCAACTTACGGCCTTTTTTAATATCCTGTAAGGTCAGGTTAAATTGAGCATCACCCTTTTCATCCAAATATGTTCTATAGCCCTGAATACCTGTAGAACATTGAAAAATGTCAAGTTTAAGAAAGGTCAGTAAAGCAGAAAACATTTTAATAGTAGTTATAGTTATGCAAAACCTCATGATTTGATGAACAATTCAGTTCCTAACATTTGGAACTAAGGCAAAATAAGAAGGGTTTGTATGGAATCATCACAGCATAAAAATGCTCATATTATCTCACCCCCAAATTGTGAATGTCGCATCATAATTATCTGAATGTTGCATGCATCATATCCCATTATTTCACAATTTTAAGTATTTGTGATGTGACGGACTCTATTATTATTAAAATGAAATGTTCTTTTCAGTTCAACTATCAAATAAGATGTGTAAACAGCAACTTCAGGTATTTTGTGAACCTGCCAATTTTACTATTCAAAGAAACTTCCTCGAACAAGAACTAATTGTAATGAAACCTAGTAAGTGAATCAAAGGCTCCTACGTGTCAACCTGGAACATGAAGCAACCTTTGGACCTTCCACTTTCCTACATGTTTTGCTCCAATGCACCCCCCCCCCCCCCCCCACCTATGCGTCCAACTCCTCACCCTCCCCTCCCTCCAATGCCGTCCCCAGGTGACCATAACCTACTGCATTTGAAACAGGCAAAATATATCTGCAAGCCGTATGTACTGGTTGCACCAACACGGTGTCCCCGTAACAATAATGAATAGCATTACTTGCAAAGAGCAGCTTGATCGAATAATGGATATCATAAATTCAGGCTACTTGGATATCATTAATTCAGGCTACTTAACAAAGTGGAACGAAGACTCAAAATTTATAATATATGAAAAGCAATGGCGTGGTTTAGGGTTAGGGTAACCCTATTGGATACAGAAGCTCACAAGCTGAAAAAATTCTCACTGCGCCGTTGCTTTCATATAATTTTGAGTCTTTGTTCTACTTCATTAAGTAGCCTGAATTAATGATATCGATTATTTCAAGCTGCTCCTTGCAAGTAATCCTATTCATTATTCTTGAGGGGATATCGTGCTGGGTTAGAGGAATTACCAAGAAAGGTTTACAGCTGATGGATGGATAAAGTGAAAATTAGCATATCTGCTCTAACTCGTTCATTACACTTGGCATATTCATAAGTTAAAAAAATGCTGTATAAATACTCACTTTCAAAGGTATAATCACGCAGATGTGAAATTATTTCTTCCCCGGATGGCGTCCTATTCTGTTCTGCAGGGCCGAGTTTTGCTACAGACATGTTCAAGGCTACACCAAATTGATAAACAGCATTGTACAGGTAGGCTCCATAAATAGGAGGCTGAAAAAATGTATTTTATTATTCAAACCAGGTTGGTTTTTATTTTCCTTTGTCTCAGATTGTGATAATGAATCGCAGACAAGGGAAAATAAAAATCAAACTGGTTTGAAAATTTTCAAACCAAAGAAAAATTTGAATCACAACATACACAGTCACAGTAGAACCAAAAAGCTAACAGGAGTTAGTGGGGGTTCAGGTTAAAAGGGTTGGTGATGGATTTCAAGTACAGTTGAACCTCTCTAATACGGACACCGTAGGGACAGAGGGAAGTGTCCGCATTAGAGAGGTGTCCGTATTAGAGAGGTCACTATGATGACGTCACTTTTAAGTCTCCACTGACAGTTTAGAGTATTTTTTTCTAAATGATGCTATTCACTGAATGGACAATGGAACAATCTGAACTATACCTTTCGTTTCCAGAATATTTAATTGGCTATTGCCACAGTATTTTCGATTACACTGTATTGTATTTGCATTGTAAATGTGAGTTTTGAAAACTAACATTTTGACATGTTCTGGGTACTGGTATCGCTGAATGATAAAGTCTGTCAATGTTTATGTAACCGCCGACAGGAAATGATACATACCGCAAATTATTGACACCTGGTCCCTGGAGTGTCCATAATAAAGAGGTTAAATTTGTATGAACTTGCTCCCCAGGGCCGAGATTTAGTGTCCGTTGTCCATTTTAGAGAGGGTCCGCATTAGAGAGGTTTTTTGGAGGAAAATTAATGTATGAGAATTTTGTCGGTACATAGGAAACTGTCCGTATTAGAGAGGTGTCCGTATGAGAGGTTCGACTTTGTAATAAGGTATTGTGGTTTTATCATCCGTTCACAATCATTATGACAATTTTGGTACAATTAGTTTGTTTTATAAGTCAGAGTATTCATGGGCTTGAATGGCATTTCCATACAGAATCACATTCATTTGATAAAGATTATTAATATTTTACAGTAGAAGGCTGCCTTCCAATACGCAAGCCTTATAAATTGGGAAGTGGAGTTAAGAAAGAAAGTTTACCGGTAAGTGAAAATTTGCATTATTTGTCTACAACTGCTATTAAAGGGAGTGTTTTACGGTTCGGCGCATGTGCAAGCTATGACGTAACCCATTTAATTTCATTGTTCAGACCAATCAGAAGCGAGTAGATAACTCTGGCAGAAGTTTGCTGGTGAAAATGTCACGGGTCATTCAGCTGATTGAATGGATGATTACCCATGTGCGTCATGAAAGCGACCAAAGCGTAGAATAAATCCTTCAGGTCAAAAATTTTATTCAGTGTTGACTTTGTCTGTGTAATCCATTGAAATTTCTGTGAATTTTTGTCATCCTTTGCTTTGTTTGGACAATATATATAGTATGTGATTATTGATTCAGAAGTAAATGTGAGTGCTTTTTGGCAAGAAAGAGAATAAAGCATTTTAATCTGTGCACATGTGCCAAACTGTGAAACCTTCCCTTTAATTCATTCAATCCACTGCATATTCACAAGTTAAAAAGAAAACACATTACTGTATTCAGAAAACATTTCAAATGAGAACAGATTGCTATGGACATTGTGTGGTTCCAAGAAATGTCCATACTCCCCCAGTGGAAGGCCATTGGAAATTACTCTACCAATGGAAGACTATTTGAAATTCTGAGGTGAAGGGGGGCTGAAAAACCATTAGTTTTTAAGGAAAGTATGAAGTGTGGAGTGGAAGTGGAGGCGTGGTGGTCGAGTGGTTAGCGCATTAGACATTGAACCTGAAGGTCGGCGGTTTGAGCCTGGTCTCTGCTGTCATGTTGTTTCCTTAGACAAGAAACCTTGCACCATGTTGTCTCTCTCACCCAGGTGTATAAATGGGTACCAGCGACATAATGCTGGGGGGTAACTTTGCGACGGACTAGCATCCTATCCAGGGGGGAGTAGTTAATACTCTCAGTCGCTTCATGCTATGGAAACTGGATTAACTTTGGCACTTGTGAGCCATTAGGCTTGTGAAGACTTTACACTTGAAGCCAAAATGGAATTCCTTAGGGGTGGCTGGGGTCGGTGGTTTAAACCAAAACACCTTCCGTGGGGAAGGTA
This sequence comes from Cladopsammia gracilis, assembly GCA_022457155.1. Lineage (NCBI taxonomy): Eukaryota > Metazoa > Cnidaria > Anthozoa > Scleractinia > Dendrophylliidae > Cladopsammia > Cladopsammia gracilis. The sequence goes on from JAJGOT010000579.1 coordinate 352,328, forward strand.
TGGATATTTCCTGCAACAACACATTGCCATAAAAGAGTTTAATTAACAAAATGTAATTTTCAGATTTTAGCTATATCATATACTTACAATACTAAACCAATCAACTGCAGTCTCATTATACTCTGAGCTATTGAAAGGGCTCTGTGAAGTCTTCAGTTTGAGCTGTGTGAGAAAATCATCATACTTTTTCCCCCTGGGAGTCTTAACAGTCAATAGCAGGGAGGCCTGCATGGCTTCCTTGATGTCTGCAATAGTTTGAGTGCTGTTCCTACAAAAAAGCAGAGAGAGAAAATTACCATTGCCTTAAAATAATCAAAGGGGAAAATGATATTTTCAGACCTCCATTACCTCCTCTTCAATAGCTTTTATTTGAATGGTCACACTTTCAGATTTCAAGAACAGACTCAACAGTTCGAACCATCCAGTGTAACATACATGTAATTAACTTTGAGTACCACAGGAAACTACTGCTCATGTGAATGGTGACACTTTCAGATTTCATGAAAGAACTCAAAAGTTAGAACCATTCAGTGCAGCACACATGTAATAAACAGTACTATACCTGTATAGGAAAGTACTGCTTAAATAAAATAAATACCCCACAGAAAAGTACTGATCCATAGCTTTCATTTGAATGATTACACTTTTGGGTTTCAACCACTGACTCAAAAAGCCATGCGATTCAAAATCGCCCTATAATGAATTGCAAACTGAAACATATAATTATTTGTCATGTATGCTAATGGTTTTTTGTCTCAGGGAAAATTCAAAATGGTGGTTGTCATTGGGTTCAGTTGAAGATGTCGGAGCATGTCCATGTTGAAGCATGTTGGAGCATGTTGAATTTGAGACCTTTTTTTTCCGCGCTCATTTTGCCTCATTTTTGGCATGTGACCTACAAATCAATTGCAAAACATTGTTCAGAATTTTTTTATGCTTTTTTTTTTTTCCGTTGTTTAAGAGAAATAACGTCTGCAAAAAACAAAAATTAACTAAACTCCCTGTCTTTCCGCACCCTGGATCCAGAGGTCCGTTCTCTGAATTTCATGAGTGAAATTAACCGCATAAACGGTTAGAAGAAGCTTGCGAGACGGACCTCTGGTCACTCAAAAATACAACCTCATTTCCATGCGAGGATCTAGTTCAGAATCTGAACTAGGTTGCTGATTGGTTACTCCTAGTTGTTTCCAGACTCTACCGGGAGTTAATGATGCAACAGCAACTTCGATTGGCTGGACCAAAACAATTCGCCACGGGCGCGTGAAAAACCGGTTTCCCAAAGTGAAGCCACACAAACAACAATGGCGGACGTAGATAGAGATTGCGGCTTTTTGCAATCTTTAAGAAACGCGGTGGATTACTCTTTAGTATCCAAATTTTCAAAATATCAGAGAACTAAAGCCAGTTCATAAAGAAGCGCTGTTGAAATTTATTCAGCGCAAGGATGTCTTGAAAAGAGGTGTTGACAGGCCAGACATGACTTATTAATTCGTGTTATCGTGGAGTGTGACCTTTAGAGTTTTGTTTGAACAAGGAAAATTTTTATCTCTATTTAATTTTTATCTCTAGCACGGAGGCGTGCTTTGGAGTTGCAGGTATTCTTGCTGAACGATTGCGCTGACCACTGGTAGGTGACAAGAAGAGAAATTGGTGTACTGGATTAATTGTGTGCGGATATCAATGATTCTTTGTTTGTTAAATCTCTCGCCTTTGAAAACGGTTGTATCCAGAAAGTTTACTTCTTTGTCTGAGATTAATGTTTGTTTGCAAGAACAATAAAATCTTCTATCTCCTTTTTCTCAACACTCTACAGTGAAAAAATGTCATCGATGTATCTTTTCCACTGGAGTGGATTTGATTTAATATTTCTGTCTCGACCGCGGAATATTGTCACGCTAACGGCACCACGCGCGTTTTAAACATGTCAGCTGTCAGATTTAATGTAAACAAACAGACACACGTTGGTCCCCAAGGTTTAAAACCAGTTTGGTGAGATATCCGATCCACAAATTGCATGGAAATGAGGTTGTGTACTCGAGTGCCCAGAGGTTTTTATTTTTTCTCGGCGCGTTGCGCCTTGTTGTCGCGGCTTCGCCTCTCAAACTTGCCGTTTTCACTAAAAAATAAAAACCTCTGGCACCCAGGGTAGTCTTTCCGTTGAATCCCGCTCGAGAAAATGAATCCCAAAGTTTACCCGAATTTCTCAATTTATGCAGAGTTTTTTCACTTCAGATGGCCAAGTTTGGGCCCTGTGCCGCAAAATCCCGCTGAAGAAAAATTTATCCCAAAGTTCATTCCCTCAAAATCGCTTCATTTTTATCGCCAATTGTCAGCAAAGGTGTTACAAAGCATGTCAGGATATCAATGGCGACATCAAGCACGGAATGTCCACCGAAACAAAATACGGAAAATATAAGCACTTCGGATATTGGGCGTTTCGACTACGGCATGGGATGGCAAATGGGCCACAACTCACAACGCTGCCCCTTTTCTGATCCAAAGTGATTCCAGACTATCCCACCGGCTCTGTCTTGCCAACCAACGTCTATTTTCACCTCGAGCGCGAAATAGCGATTTAGACACAAGGTGGGACAAGAAACACGACTTGTTTCTTTGAGAGGTGCTAGAGACTTACGGATTTCAGGACTTAATGATGTCCTTCCATCACCGGACAGGCCTCAAACATACATACGCTACGGACGATGTGTTAACTGTAGTGAACTCGCGATCGATAAGCGAGCCAGGCACGCGTAAATAGTGGTATTTTCGTTCAGGTTGTTGGCACTGGTCAAGGGCATTGCGGTCGCATTGTCTCACGGCCAATCTGCTTTTAATGGCATCGATTTGGAGTACGTTTCGTATAGTTTTAGAAGGAACTACGCTCCGATGTACGGTCAAATCACTAGAGGGCCAGAACTCATCTTTCTTCAGGTAGTTTAGTTTAGTTAATTTTGTTTTTGTATACGTTTTTTTTTTCTCTTAAATGACGGGAAAACCAGCATACAAATTTCTGAATAATGTTTTGAAGTTAATTTGTAGGTCACATGCCAAAAATGAGGCAAATAAGCGCAAAAAGACAAAAAAAGGTCTGAACTTCGACATAGGTTGGTAATGCTCCGGACGCTTCAGTTATTATCCGGACGCTTCAGTTATTGTCCCTCTGAAATGACCTTGAAAAAACCTTTGCTGAAGGGACAAATTGGCCTTCACTCATCAATTCCTGGCTCAAACCCTGCCAAGTGTGGGATGTTAACAAACATAAAAGTTAATTAAACCGTATTATAAACTCTAGATTTCACTTGAAAGGAGATCACAGTTTACAAAACATTGATAATTATATTCAATGCTACCAACCTCAATTTTCTAAGAAAACGATTGTTAAACCAGAAAAAAGGTACACGATTGTTATTTGTCACAGTTCCTTGATTTAACACAAATATGATGAATGCAAAATCTCCGTTGATCATTCCCATTTGCTTCGCGAGGTAGAGGGTCTCCATAGCAATGTCATACGTTCCAATTACTATCACAACTAAAACAAAAAAATATACATGTACATGTCAAAGACGTGAATTTTTATCCCTTTCATCCCTTAACTCCCAAGAGTGCCAAATATCAAAATTATTCAAGAAAAATCCCAAATTTCATTTTGTGAGATATTAAAAAACAAAATAAAGAGGTCTGATTTACAGTGCGGCTACTGTTACCGGGGTCACCCAGACAAAGTTAACCAATCACAAAACAGAACGAGAACAATAGATTCCAACATTTTTAACTTGAGCCAATAAAATGTCGAGTACAGAACAAAGAAATTTCAACTTGTTCACTCGTGAAGCTTATATCGAATAAAGCTCTCGCTAGCGTTGACTTTTCGATTTAAAAATTTGAGTAGTTTCACATGCTACATGAATGAATGTCAAGTGTCATGCAAGAGAGCGAGAACTGATTCCAAACTGTATGAAAGCAGCAGTGAACGCGACAGCCGTATGTTTGGGCAAATTGCGTGGCGAATGAATTCTCGGAAAAAATAACAACTCAACCGCCGGCTGTTTGCAAATGTTACAAGACACACTGCCAGCGTAGCATACATACATTGTAAGCATTTATTTTCTAACCATTTGAAAAAGAGCGGCTCTTTTATTTCAATTCTTGTTATTGAATTGTCGTCAGAATTTTTTCCGTTGCAGATTTTCTTTGCGGTTTGAGCACTAGATGGGTTTCTTTAATCTCCCAAGGCGGTCGTAACGGTTTTGAAGAAGTCATTTAATTTGGTTGAAAGTATTGAAAGTCTATAGTTGTATATGCCAAAAAATAGAAATAATAATAAACCAGACCTCTAACTCTGTGAAAAAAAAAACATCTAGTCCGGCGGTTAAGTTTTTTTCTCATGAATTCTTCTCGAGGGAGTTGGATTTACTGTTTTGAATCGTCTGGAAAATTATAATAACTCAACTGGCGAACCGCTGTAATATCGATGGTTTTTGCGGCAGTAAAATATATGTTGAAGAATGCGCCGTTTCTGTACGACCGACACTCTTTTTATGCAGTTTTGAATTTCTCTTTTACTTAATTTTATTTCAGCTTAATCCGACTGCCGGAACCCAACACGTGGAACTCAAAGGGCATAAAACTTTATAATTAACCACGGAGACGAACAAGCCGTGTTTTTGTTGTTTTCAAATCCGTAGGCCACTCTTTAATTTGCCTGAACTATGACTGTCGCTTTCACTGATACTTATGCAGTTAAGAATTCTTTCTTCGCTGGCGTCAAGTGTATTTATTTTCCAATCCCGCCGTTGACCGTAGAGAAAACTTGAATCTGTTATGAGCGAACAAATTATTTTAAATCCACCACCAGCACTTTTATTTGTGTAGACATACGGTACAGCTGTCGCATTCCATATTTTCACACAGTTTGGAGTTTCTCTTTCATTTGAATCGCCGACATTAACCTTCCAAATCGTGCTGTTAAAACAAGTCAAGTTCAAACGAGATGGAATCGAAGTTAATTGAAAATCCAACGCTGTTCAGCCAAAACTTGTATTGATCTGTTTTCATGGCGAAGGAACAAGTTGAAATTTCATTGTTCTGTACTCGACATTTCATTGGCTAAAGTAAAAAATGTTGGAATCTATTGTTCTCGTTCTGTTTTGTGATTGGTTAACTTTGTCTGGGTGACCCCGGTAACAGTAGCCGCACTGTAAATGGTCACACCATAGGATTTTGTCAACAGCAGGGCTCGAGACTAACTTTTCAGCTTACTAGCCTAGTGGCTAGTGACAGAATCGAATTCACTAACCAAGGCTTTACTTTAGTATGAGGGGGTCTGGATCAAGTTTATTTCCCGTCAAACATTGCTGGATAAGAAAAACAAATATGGCGACAGTTTGAACGTTGCGAAGAGGGTTTTCCTTTTAACGCTTTCTCTCCTCGTGTGTTCTCAAGGATGGTCTCAGATCACAGACTTCACAAAGCAAAAATAGCAATTTTCGAGCTCTTTTGGAAGTATCTTATTGTCAAGAAATGTCTCTTTTTATGGACGATTTTCTTACTTCAAACTTCCCTGTATTTATACGAGTCTGAGAGAGTTGACTTCTTGGAGGGTTGCTCAAATCGACAATCATTTGCCATGGATTACACTGTATTTTGAAACAAACAAGAGGTGATCGCTAGCCTCGAATATCGAACATCGCTGGAAGTAAGTAGACTCAATGCGCATGCGTGTCCGCCATTTTGACCCAAATTTCTGGCAATGGGATGTATATACATATATTTTCCTAGCCTCTCATCTTGTAAATAATTGTATTCTGAGTTGAAATTAACTACCATAATGTTATTTGTACGTTTAATTTTTCCTGTAATTGTATTTTTTCCTGCTTGTGTACTTGTATAAGAACAGCCTGTTCCAGGCATTAAGTTTGAGGCAAATAAAAGAAAAATGGTCAAAAAATGGGTGCAAGAGAAAAAAAATGAGGGGAGCCTAGCACCGCGCGCCGCTTTTTGCTGCTCCCCACATTCTAAACGTCTGGAACAGACTAGTATATGAAAGGCAAGGGAGATTGTTACATTTTTTTTAACTTTCTTGAAGGTTAGTTAAGTCGTCACATGGAACACAACAAATGTGAAAATCCAGTAAATAAATCTGATTTGAAATTAACTACCATAACAATTTATTAAAAATTTTGTAAGTTTGATTTTCCCTGTAATTGTGTAAATTCTTGTTTATGTGCAATATTAAGCCCACAAATTCTTATAATTACATGTAAAGTCACCCTTGATAAATATCAGAAGGTGCAAGAACCACTTTAACCTATGTAATGATCTTGAAAAAACAGTACATGAAGATTAAACTGGGCTCCTGACAATGTGGCTCAGGCTCCTACATGTAACTTTTCATTTTAGGAGCCTGAAGGGCTCCCTAAAATTTTTCATAGGCAGCAGGCTTTGAAACTATCCTTTTAAGAGCACTATGTGTACTTACTTCGTGCTGTCAGTTTTATTTCTCCAAGAGCTTCCTTAAATTCTCCTTCAGATTTTTGCTTGTACTCTCCCGGGGTCACTGTCAAATACTCTGTGGCCACAACAATACCATTTTTATCAAATTCTTCCCATAGATGGTCCCTTAAAGATGTCCACTTAGTAGCATTTTGACAAATAATAGCCACTCTAGTCCAGTTATATGTATATTTCAGAAGGCTGATGAGACTTGGTCCGACTTGGGAGTCTACAGCAAATGTGCGACCAAACAAGGGGAACTTTGTTCTGTCAGACAATTCTGCTGCACTGCACATCTATGTACAAAAAAGAACCAAAAAAAGTTGTTAGACCATACATTGCTAGTAAATCAATCTAGATGACTACAGGCCTCAGAGTGAGTTGCCTTTAAGTTGCCTTGGTTTAATTTATGTTATAAAATTTTTCCTATTTGTTACTCTTGCTAAGAAATTGGATCAAATGAAAATTTCTTAAATTGCGTTTGCATTGATGAACTGTGCATTTAGTGAACATCTTACAATCCATAACTTTTAGTCTTCAAGCACCATTGGCAAGCCCGAGTCAGGCCAAATTTAGTTTTTGGTTTGTAACAATATGAACATAATAATAAATTGGAAATTGTTTATTGGTCTGATATGTACCGTATGTGTTCGTACACTTTTCAGATTTTAAAATTTCATGACTTTCCATGACCTTTTCAAATTTTTCATGACCAAGAGTTCAACAGTTGTTTTCAAAATTTTATCAAAAGGATCATTTTTTTTTAATTCTTCATCTTGCCTTATTATTCCCACAACATATGCTGCCTTAGTGATTTTGTACCATGAACATAATTTTCCATGACTTTCCATGACCCACACTTAAATTCCATGACTTTCCAGGCCTGGAAATAAAATTATACAATTCCATAACTTTCCAGGTTTTTCCATGACCGTACGAACCCTGTAAAGGAAGGCTGTTTGATCGCCAAATTGAGTGCACCACTTGTAGCAAGACTGGGAAACTTATTCTTATATAAACCTCACATCTGAAGCCTGCCATTTACAACCTTAAGGAACTGTCATAAACGTTTGAACTCTATACAAATTATACTCAATTTTAATTCTTAGTGGGTATATATGATCTATATTTGAAATGTGATTCTTTGTCCAAGCCCACAGTAGCTGTTATCGACTACACACATCCTTCATTGTATGTCCATCTGCAATCACCTGATAACAGGACTGCATGAAAAGAATTCTCACATAGCCAATTGATGTTTGCTTTGAAGAATACCTTGATATATTTTAAAGTTTAAGCAAAAACCATGATACAATAATTAAAATATTTGCCTAAGGTAGTATTATTTTAATTTTAATATGTTTCTGTATGTTTCCAAATTCAAAGACATTTAGGCAGTAATAAAATACAATAAAATTTACAGTGTATCTCCTCAAAAGACAAATACTGTAATAGGCTTAACCCTCTCTTAAATCACTTTCTTTATACTTTTGCTCACACCTAATGATGGACTTTTATGGACATTACCTAATCTTAATTTCAGCAACCACTGACATTTAATACTGTAAACACAAACTTGTACATAAATTTGAATAATTACTGTGAATAGCTGTGATTTTTTTTTTTTTTTTTTTGGGGGGGGGGGGGGGGAATTACCCCTAATACTATTTATTTCCTTTTGCACCAAGTTGAATCAACAATTTGCAATTCAAGAAATCTAATAATAATAATAATAATAATAATAATAATAATTTGTATAGTACCTATTCAATCCTGCTCTAATCTAAATTTTTGTTTTTAATTTTTCTGCACTTTAAACTTAATATCTGGACTAGTAAATGATGTGAAAGCAGTTATTACGAATCACTTAAAAAGTTGTTTTGCTAGGGCAAAAAGGTTAGATGGTCAACTGAAGGGCCAAATATAGGTAGGTATTTATATCTCCTTCAAACTAAGTGGTTACTGGTATTAATATTTCAACTCAAGTGGGATTATCAAGGAATGAAAGATTACACCTGATTTTATCTTAAAATATAGAGTACCTTATTAGGTCATAAAATTAAAGAACAGCAATATAACACAAGTTTTTTTGATCAACAGAGCTACAATTGTATCAAAACTGGTAAGAACAAAAATGAATTTGCTCAATCATGGACTGAAATATGTGCGAAAAATAAATATAGAAAGATCAAGTGCAAAGATAATTTCCCAGATGGTCTGAATCCTTTGCATTCTTGGACAGTTACAAGACAACATCAATATTGTTTTATTTTAGACATCTGACAATGAGCAAATATCAAGACAACAAATTTTGTTGTTTGTTTGTTTGCTTCTTTGATCATTTGTTTTCAATTTTTTCTGTAAAAAGATTCAATCAACCTGAACAAATAACTGTCAGTAATATAAGAAAGTATTGTGCATTAATATCAATTTCAAAATACCACTTGATAAAATTACAATGAATAATCCAAGAGGTATCTGAAACTTATCTTGATGAAAAAAAATTGTTTCTATTTTTCTTGCTTTTCCACTTTTTTTTTTTCATTTTGGTGGGGGGTAAAATATAAAAAAAGTTGGAAAAATTAAGACAATATTTTTAAGAATTTTTTTTTTCCGAATTCCATTCTGAAAGATGTTTACTGTATTTACTAACAAAGTACTTTCAACTAGCGAATCGGCTCACATCAAAACAACGGAGACCTAGTGCGTAAATCAACTTGACAGATGGAAACCTTTTAAAACCTTATTGTCAAATACAAAGTACGTAATATACAATATGCACAATGACAACAACGGACATTTCCTTCCATTCGATCGGTCGTTCGAATGACAATCAAACATAGTAAATACGATCATTTGCGTTCTAAAAAACTGTATCTTTCCTATGTAACCGCCGGTTCAAAACGTTCAAATTGAGAAAAGGTTTCACATCAAAATGATAAGCATTAACGCCGAAGTTTAGTTAACTCGTTTAATACGTGTATCTTTAACTTTATCACTGATCTAGCGTCGGAGATGTCTCGAGTGTTTAGCTAGTTGATATATAAATAATCAAACAGTCGATACTGGTAAAGTCTAACGCAAGTAATGAAATTATAAAATAAAAAAATCAATGAAATTCCGAGAACGCCAAGACGAAGCAAGAATTGAGCAATTAGTGTTTTTTTTTTTCGATACAAACTTCCCGAAAGCGTATACAAACATTGCAGCTGGAGAAAGTGAAGCAGAAACTCGGATAAATCTAAACCAACCATTCGATCAGATTGTTTACTGTTGAGAGAAGACCTTTGTGATTCGTTTCTGATTTTAACTCACAAATATATATTTTGCGACTATTCAAGACTACAAAATTACACACAAAACAAAATCATAAAGCGCAATGAAGCCGATATTAAACAGAATAAGCTTAACATAAGAGTATATATACTCACGTATGAAATCATCGGCATGTTGAATGCGGCAGCATTTCTCGCTGGTGTTTGACAATAGCAACCCGGTCCTATAAATGCCTGCACTCCAGAATTAATTTGATTTAGCTGCTCACGAACAGCAACCAGTTCGTTACATTCTGTGTTTTTCCACACAAACGTCAGATTATAATCGGCCAAGAGCGTTGGGTCCGCGTTTAGCTTTTCCACGGCGATTGTCATAGCGGCTGCAAACTTCTCTCCCTTGTTGAAATCATTCGCAAGATGCGGAGTCACCGTGTTGTATGGTATCAAAAGGCCTAGCTTGTATTCCCGTTTCTTCTGCGCTACAGATGAAGAGTTCACCATGATTAGGAAAACAATAATCGCTGCAGTGGTCGTCGCCATAGCCCGTAAACACGCTCGTATAAAGCTAGCGGTATTGGATTGTTTTTGAGCGCAATGTCTAAACACGGCCACTCGACATGGGGGGATGGAATCTCAAACTTTGTCAACGTCTTTACAAGCACTTAATAAAAATACTCAGCAACCCGTTGTGCCGTTTAAATCGTCATAAATAACGAACAGTCACCCAAGGCTATAGTTTCAGCAACGGATCTTTGCTGGTTTTCTTCCGTAATACGCTTGTTTGCCACAAGTTTAAGAGATGATTGCACAACAGTTGAACGCGATTGTCCCGTTTGAGGTACGAAGTACTTCTGGTGTCCCTTCTAACATTTCAGTGCAGTTAGGCGCTGATATTCAAAGGGCGTTCGATGCAAGTCATTGACTTCTCAGAGAGTTACGGTTCACAGCCGGTTCAGCTCATTTGAAAGGCGCCCAGGCTAAATACAAGCTCATGAATAATACAAGCTTTCACCAGGGTGAGCCGGTTGTCGTCCGAGCAACGAGATCAGATCGTCTGAGAAGGCTGTCCCACTCCTGAAGCGGGAATTACGTGCTGTAAAGGACGTTGAGTTTCAATGCTGGTGAGCACGGACCGGTTAGATCTGTGGAATTATTAAAAGAGAACGTAACGTAAGACCATAGTTAATCGATGGTAAGACCAATAAAAACTTGTCAATACCAAGATCCCTTGGGGGCATCCGTAAAGGGACACTTCGATTGAGTCAACACGAAAAAACAATCAGAGGCGCTTTAGCGTCTGCAGCGGTTTTAGCGGCGCTGTCAAAGTTCAGCCTAATTAAAAAGCGGCGAAAAGAAAACATTCTCTTTTCAAAAATATATGCAAAAATATATGCCAGTACAGTTAGTGTGATGCCTATTGGCTTTACTGACTTAATAAAGTTGATCGGTTGTAAAGAATTTTGTCAGTCATTGTGCAGGCCCACAATACTAAACAACATATCACATGACATATTTATCTCAGCTTCGATTAGTTAATAATCTCAGCCAAAAAAAGAGAAAATATTCCTTTGTACCTGAAGCAGGTTGTGACTGTTCTCATTTATTTATTGTTTTCGTACACTAGATTTTTAAAACCTTCGCATTTTTTTCCCGCCAAAGGAGTTGACACCTGTAATGCAGATCAGAGTACACCCTTGTCAACATAATGACTTGGCAATCTTATCAAAGATATAAACCACATACTATTGATCCCAGACATCCTTTCAAATGGCTTGAATTTTGCGTCACTTCACGGACCGTTGATTTCACTCTGCGGTTTCAAAAATACTAATCACGTGACTCAAAATTTGAGCTCGCGCGGCCGCAAAAATGAAACCCGCAGCAACGAAAAGTTAGACCGGCGGCAAACGAAAAACTGCTCCAGTTGTTTACATTTTGGTTGTTTACATTTTAGTCGCTTAAGCCTGGTTCACATGTGCGACGCAAATGCAAATGCAAGCGCAAACGCAAGGAATGGAAAAATTTTCATTTCCTTGCATTTGCATTTGCACTTGCGTTTGCGTTTCACACGTGTGAACCGGGCTCAACGCAAATGCAAGCGCAAACGCAAGGTGAAAAGCACTTGTTCGCTTGCGTTTGCGCTTGCATTTGCATCGCACGTGTGAACCAGGCTTTAGTTTTGGACACTGACATTCTTGCCTGACCACGAAAGCAGATTCCAAGATCCTAGAAATTATCTGCGACTAAAATGTAAACAACTGTTGCAGTTTTTTAATTGCCGCCGATCTAAGTTTTTCATTTTGGCGGCCGGGCGAGCATAAATGTTGAGTCACGTGATTAGAATTTTTTAAACCGCAGAGTGAAATCAACGGTCCGTGAAGCGACGCAAAATTCAAGCCATTTGAAAGGACGTCTGGGATCAATAGTAATGTACTAGTAGCCGATGTTTTAATTTTTTTTCCAACGGAAGCAAAACACAAAACCTACAAAAGTTAGATCGTAAATTTTATAAAATATAATTGTATGAATCGCGCCTTCGTCGCCTTAAGGAAAACTGTAACACAAAATTAAATTGATATAATTTTCTGTGATCCTGTATTATTTTATCGCGTGTTGTAAGATTATTATAAATTCTAAATTAAACAGTTATCGCTTTGTTGTCGAAACTGAAGGTTCGGTCGTAGAAACTCCCTGGCATTTATTCTGTTTATTGAAAGGAAACGGGCAACTGTCGTGGTAATTTCTTGACTTTCTTGTCATTTCCGATTATTTATCGGCCTTTCTTATATCTACAAAATATTGCCTGGTTTTTACTAGCGACGTAAAGCATAAGCATAAGCGGAAGCAAAAACGAACGCCGTTGTTGACATAAGCAAAAGATAGGATCTTATGATGCTTGCGGCATTCCGGGCCCGTTTTCACGTGGACATAAGCGCTGTTAAAGCTTTCGCTTATGCTTATGCGGTTGACAAATTAAATGAGTATAGAATTTTCAATATGCAAAGTTACGTTTTGGTTTTTGGTTTTGAAGTTTTGAAGAGATGCTCTCACTTCGGTTGCAGGGTTTTTAAACTGCGAACTCTTTCACTGGCATTTCTTAGAGCAAAACGTGGTCACTAATTATACGAGAGCCGAAATTTCTCGTTGTTATTGTTATACGTACTTCCAAAGAGTACAAAGTCTTGTCAACTTACATTCTCATTCATCACGAAATGTGAGCATTAAATGAGGTACCATTATTTCTCACATCAATAAAAGGAAGGGCTCGCTAGCAAAACTTCGGGTTTCTCCTGCGACGTGCGTGCAAGTAAACGTCAAGTAATACAATCAAAATCTTATCGGCTTGTTCTTGTTGTGCTTTTCATGAACTAGACGCGATCTTCCACGTTTCAGCCATATCACATATTTTCAACTAATATATCGTATCTCATATATCAACTTTTGCTTTGCTTTTGCTGTTTCAGCTTGTGTTATTTTGTTTACAACAAGACGACTTTAAATGCTTTGGTTCCAATAATGTGGAACCAGTCCAGTCCGCTGTTGAGTAATAATTCCTTGACGGTTCTGTTTGCAGTCTCGATTTCTTTTTTTAAAAATTAATTACTTTTCCTTTGTTTGTTTGTTTTTAAATTCAAACTTTTGTCCTCTTGAAAGTAAAAAAAGGATCTGCAAATTTTTCCGAGAGCACGAATAATAGGATATAAATATTTTTTCGCCGAGTTTCCCTTTATCCCAGGTATCCGTGTTTAAAGTCGGCAAAGTGAGACGATAAAGTAAAGAAATGAAACTCAGTTGAATTTTATTCAACAGAAATGAGTAGTGACTGAAATATGAACTGACAAGGGGAAAAATATGTTAACTGATTTTATGATAGATTTTGTACATTTAAAAAGATTTTTATTAAGCCGTAATAAGTGAATATTATGATGCCAAATTAAAATATTTTGATCTAATTACATGAGCTTTATATAATCACAAAAATGCTCGTTGGTTTTGGTGGCACGTCATTGGCTTTTCATGAAAATGATTCTTCGGCAGCCATATCGCTTAACCACATTCGATTTATTTCGATTTGTTGTCTTGCTAATAAATCTAGTCAACACTCGTACGGTTTTATCAATCAGTGTAATTTTCATATTCAAATCTCTGGTTTAAACCAGGAATGAAAAAAGGCTCAGTAAGCTCCGACAGGCTAACGAAGAAACATTAAACCCAACAACATAAAAAGGCCTCAAACAAAGCAACCTTGATAAAAAAAGAAAGTTGACTGTAAGTTGCTAAACGCTCGTAGTCGCCGATCGCATGGAACACTGCTACTAACTTGTAATCTTTATAAGAAACAATTATTAATGTGTCTAGTGTTTCCACTATTTACTCTTTGGCGCAACGACCACGAGATAGTTTTAAAACGAAACACTTTTTTGGTTTCATGTTTCAAATCAGATTGATTTCGTTGTACGTCGGATCTTGATCTCGGAGCAGTAAAATAAAGTGTATTGGATATATCAATTGGTCGCAAAACAAAAATCGATGTCGGTTTTCATAAAGGCAGAATCTATTACTGAACAAGAATCCAGATTTGAATCTTAAATCGAACCAAAACTCTTTTTCGTTTAACATTTCGCAATATTCGTAAGCCATATTATAACAAAATCGACCGGTAAGTCAAGTGTTAGGCTGTCCTTTGAATCGACTGGGACGTGATAAAAAAAATAGTGTCGGTGATAAAATATATCTTAATTTTATGCAAGGACCTAGAACGCAATTTGCATTTTTGTTCTTCACATGTCAAAAAAAAATCAACTGAAGTTGATTCACTGAAGTACTTTTTGACATATGAGGAGATCTTAGAGTGATTTTTCCTTCTTGTTTTGTTCTAGCGGTAGATAGGAGAAAAGTTAGCAAAGCCGGAGGGCAACAAACTCATTTTTGCGTTCATACGAAGACGATAATAAAAATTTAGAAGCCGTAATGTTTTATAGATGGAGTGATGAAGTACTGCGATAGGAATATACTTAGCCCAATAAACAAAGTTTGATTAGTGTTCTACGAAATAACATTAAAAGTTGATTGGCGTGGAAATAGAATCTTTCTCGTCTTCCTTACAATTTTTCAGAACGCAATAATACGATCAGTCGTTAAATCGCATGATCCACTTTCTAAAAAAAACTCGTTTAAACCGCGTCGAAGGAAAATGCTTATTGTCCTGTTACTTTATTTATGTAATATTCAACAAAAAATACACAGCAGCGAGTTCGCTACAGAAAGAGCCATTTTCGAACGTTAAGGATAAACTGGGAGAGAGATTCTAGGGTATTAAACCATCATTACTAAAACGCGATTTACCAGTTGGCCTTGAAATCTAAACGAACCTCCGGCATTAAAAAAATACTTAGTCATACGGCCAGCCCCTTGTAAAATGTTTGACAGCAAGTGTAAGGACCCGTGCAGATGCGAAGTTTCGTAGACCGGGTAAATATAGTTTGAGTGGATGCACAGTATGTGATGTCACTATAAATGTATCTTCACTGTCAGGAAAATCGAAATACATTAAAAGCCCTCACCTTGTCGTCTTTCCCTTCGAAAACGGTAATCGATCAATGTTTTAAGCGACGGAAGCTACAATAGTATGCGATCGTTTTGGCGTTCTTGTACAATGTCGGTGTGTTTCCTAGTAGCCGAAGGTCGGCTCCACTATGATCAATATACAATAATTACCCGGCGTCTAAAACATCTGCCCGCGCAATGTTGTCTTCGACAGATCAGCAGCCGCTTTGCGCGCCAGTTAAATTTTTCATAATGAACGCGAGAATTTCACCAAGGCTTTCTGGCGTAATCTAATTTACCGATTAGGGGCCAATTAAAGATCGATTCGTGCCGTCTTGATTGACAGCAATCAATCACAAATCCCGCACCGGTTCACAAAAGTTAAGAGTATGATGCCCCAGCCGTATCAAACTAGTTTACTTTTTTTCCTGCAGGAAAATTTACTAACGTTGAGCGGAAAACATAAATATAATTCAGCAGAAATGAACTTGTTTTGCCTATTTCAATAAAATTAAAGCAGTAGATCGATCGTATATTGCTTGCTAGCGCATGCAAAGAGCCGTAGTCGTAGCATTTTCTCAAGTAAGGTGTAGTTTCGGGTAAGATGTAATATTTAACAACAAAACGAATTTTATAATGATGCAGTCATAAAATAGAGGCGGATAAATTTGCAGTATATCTACCTTATCCAGTAACTGGTTGGGATAAAACAACAGTCAATTTCTTTAATTTTTCCCTATGTTGAGAAATTTGAAGTTTGAAAGTCAACTCTGAATTCACAGGAGTGAAGTTTGGATATGTTGTTCGGCATATTTACGGGAGTTTGGATATTTGGTGTTATAAATTGAAAATAGATTCTGGTGTATTCTGAAATTGTGGGTCCGCCCACAAATAACACGCTCTCTTCTTGTTTTAGGATCCGCGCCATTCTTTGTTAAAACAACTGCGAGTTTCGCTTGCAACAGCTTGCAAGTTAGTAACCACTTTTTATAACGATTCTTGAAATACCCAAGCTGGTCATAAACTTTGATTTCTTCGGCGTTCTTTTTTTATCATAATTTTAATTATAATAAAATTATGTTAAAACATCAAGTTCGGGGTTGAAAAAACACCTAACTCTCCAACTAAGCTTCAAGCTTCTTCGTTTTCAAAAGCACTCCCAAGATAGTTGAGCGGGAAGTGTGTGGGAAGTGGCGAAGTGCGTGGAGCGTGCGAAACGTGTAGAGAGTGAAGCGTGCTTTCACGTTTCGCGCTACACGCTCGGCTCGCAATGTAGGGACTGCTTAATACACCTTAAGTTATTTTTCCAGGTGATCGCGCCACGTGGTCTAGCGCGCGAAACGAGCGTCAAGACCTTAGTTCTGTGAAAATAGACTGAGAGGACATGAATCGAACAAGCCAGTAATTGATCTGTGTTGTTTCCCAGTTTGAATATAAAGCTGACACATGCTGTGCGCGAAACTTGATTTTTCAGCATACATTGTTCATCATGCAGCGGCACAGCCGTCTGTTTAGCAGGTGATAATGACTATAAACTCCACTGACGTTTATTGAAAGAAGAAAAGTGACTTTACGTCTTTCATTTAAAATAGCTGCAAGAGCGCTTGAATTCGAAATTTAATTCTCAAAAAGATGACATGAGAAATAAACGGTGCCACCGAAAAACTGCAACTCGACAGATTTAATTCAATGGTCACACTCATAGATTAGAACAGCATAATAAACAACACGGCAGGAGAGTAAGGCTCATTAGCTTTTGTTTTTTATCCACGACTCAAAAGTTGAAACCACCTTGTAACTGGCAAAACAAATCGTAAGCCGAGCAATAGAAAAGTACTGCTCAGTAGCTTCGATCAAAGTCACTTAAAAAACATGATTTTGCTTCGATTTTATTCGGGTCACACTTTAGGATTTCATACACGGACTCAAAAGTTGGAACTACAATTATACATTAATCCGCAGATTGGCTCTGGAAATAAAACGGATGGTTAAATTGTTTGTTCTTGTTTAGAAGATCTCTGATGTTTAAATAAATTGACGTAAAACAAGTCTGCAGTGCACAAACGAGTATATACACATCTAATCTTTTAGGTATATTGAAGTGTTAAAAAGTTCTCAGCTTCTACGAAATACAGTGTTTCTCGTTCGCATTTAAATTAATAATTTATAGTTTATCATAAGAGTGAAAAAGGAGCATCTGTTTTAAGATTGCATGAAAAGAAAAATTAAAAATATATTGTATATTCGACAAAATAAAATAAAATTAGGGCCGGAATTTAAATTTAATTAGAGATTCTGTCCTGGAGCGGATCCAGGTTTTTAGCAGAAGGGTTTCGATGAAGGGGCCCGCCGAAGGCCTCCTCCCTGTATGGAAATTTTCGGAAATTTCAAGTCCTTGGAAACGCGATTTCCGCCATTCTGAGTGCAAGTCAGCGCGTTTTAATATCTCATTTTTTAAAGTTAAAATGCCATTCTTTTTGTATCAAAATATAACAAGGCTGCGTAAAACCGATGCAAATTTCCATTTATAAAACTATGATAAAATTATTCTGCATTTTATGTTTCAATTTTGTGTTTCGTTAAAGACGGGATCAACAAGAAGCATTCTTCGGGGGAATCTTTCCGCAAAAAGGTGAACCACAGCATCGTAGTCAACGGGCTTTTCGTGGTAAATGTTCATCAGAGCCAAGCCTGACAGTCTTTCCGTTGTCATGGTGGTGCGTAAATATCCTTTGACAAGCTTCAAAGTACTGTTTGCTCGCTCGTTGTTTTAATTTACGGGGTTCGAGTGAACTCCCCCGAACCCCCCCTAGGTCGAACATGTTTGAGGGTCGCTTTGAGAAACCGTCTACTTAATTAAGGTGGCTCCGTTGTTATTTCGGGCGCACTCGTCTATGACGAACTTTGTCTTATAACTTTTCCGGCTCTAAAGCGATGCTTCTAAAACTTTGCGAAAACTTACAGCTATTATCTAGCAATAATATGACAGAATTCGATTTAAATGGAAAAATATATTCAGTGATAATCGGGCTTAAATAAACCCCACTTTTTGAACAAAATCGCACCCTGTGAAAAATTATGCTGTTATATTTGTGTTTATATTTCTGGAATCAGCTTACATTGACTTAATACATACCCTTACCAAGTTTCAGCAAAATCGTTGGAGCAGAAATGCGAAAGAATTAACGCCATCAAAATTTAGCCCTAAAATTCTCTTAAAATTTTAAATACTTCATGCTCTTTGACTAAACAATCTACAAACCCAAATTTCTGGGAGAAGCCTTCCCAATGCTTGCTAAATATGAATTATAAGCCGATTGCAAATCGTGCGAACCGTTAAAAAGTATTCACTAGTTCTGTAGATATTATAAACTGCTCCAAACCCTGCTCAAATCTCCAATGCTGCGTTTTCCATCATTTTTCGAAAATTATCCTGCAGTTTGGTGTCAAACTCCTTCCACATGAATTTCAAGGTACTGCAATACTTTTACATCGATTGTTTTTTGCTTAGAAGAGCTTGCAATTGGAGAAATAGTTGTTGGGATTATAAGCTGCTCCGCATCTGAGCTCAGGCGAAGCTGACAAGCAGTTTTCAGAGTTTTGTTTATGAATACGAAATGAGCACGTGTGAAATTTATTCTAAGAATTCGCACCTTTATAAGGGGGGCGAACGAAATATGCGCGCTAGTTACCCCAGGAGGGGTGGGAGCATGTACGCTCCATTAGAAGTTTTCATGGGGTGCAATGTTTTTAAATGCGGGGACTACGCTGACTACGCGCGCATATCACGTATGCCCCCCCCCCCCCCCCCCCCTAACTAAGGTGCGAATTTTAAGAATAAATTCCACACCTGCTCATTTCGTATTCATAAACAAAACTCAGAAAACTGCTTGTCAGCTTCGCCTGAGCTCAGATGCGGAGCAGCTTATAATCCCAACCGTACAACTATTTCTCCAATTGCAAGCCCTTCTAAGCAAAAAACAATCGATGTAAAAGTATTGCAGTACCTTGAAATTCATGTGGAAGGAGTTTGACACCAAACTGCAGGATAATTTTCGAAAACTGATGGAAAACGGGGGGGCGGGGGGTTGAGCAGGTTTTGGAGTATTTTATAATATTTACGGAACTATTGAATACTTTTTAACGGTTCGCACGATTTGCAATCGGCTTATAGTTCAGATTTAGCAAGCATTGGGAAGGCTTCTACCAGAAAATTGGGTTCGTAGATTGTTTTGTCAAAGGGCATGAAGTATTTAAAATTTTAAGAGAATTTTAGGGCTAAATTTTGATGGCGTTAATTCTTCCGCATTTCTACTCCAACGATTTTGCTGAAACTTGGTAAGGGTATGTATTAAGTCAATGTAAGATGATTCCAGAAATTTAACACAAATATAACGGCAAAATTTTTCACAGGGTGCGATTTTGTTCAAAACGTGGGGTTCATTTAAGCCCCATTATCACCAAATATATTTTTTCCCATTAAAATCGAATTCTATATATCATATTATTGCTAAATAATAGCTGTAAGTTTTCGCAAAGTTTTGGAAGTATCGCTTTAGAGCCGGAAAAGTTATGGGACAAAGTTTGTCATACACGAGTGCGCCCGAAATAACAACGGAGCCACCTTAAGAATCGAAGTTCTTTTGTATGCAACCGTAACACGTCATAAATATTCAAAATGGCGGCGCGCGGGAATTTAAAAGCGAAAATAGGCGATATTCGTATCCATTTTTTTGTACACTAAAATTATATTTGCACCTGTTTTTTAAAAATGTTTAATTTAGACTTTATTTCCAACAATTAAACGTCAATTTGTTATAACAATGGAAGTTCCCTTTAAATTGTGACCCCTAAGGTACGATGAGCTCTTCTGTCAGTTTTATATGGGAGTCCCCTCCCTCCCCCCCACCGGGAAATTGTCCTTTTACGGCCTGACTACTAGAGCTCGCTCCTTCATTATAAAAAAAAAAAGAGAATCGACTTGCCTCTCTTCAGTTACAGAAATGTTAAAATTTTAATCCTAGCCTTGAATGAATGTTCCTTAATTTTTTTTTAATCCACTGCTGAATTCAAGTTTATGCCGGTTTCGCCAAATTCGCGTCGACCTTTAGCTTATAACAAACACCTTCAATTACATATATACATACATCCGACCCCTTATCATGGGCTTAAGATCTCATGTTCTTAAATAGCCAAAACAACGGCAAAGAACAGCATATCCTGATTGAAATGTTCACATTTCAAATATTGTTTATAACTCAATATTTAGTTTTTCATTATCACACTGTAATCATGGATGTTGGTAATCTGAAACAGGTCTTATACGAAAAGCCAAATTTAGCAAATTAATAGAAATCAAATACTGTTAATATTGTCCATTGTTGTGACAAATCAATTAAGACTATAAACAAACTGAAAAGTGTGGTAGGTTTGTTTTTTTTCAAAGCAAATGATACATTATTGCAAAGTATGACGTTTTTCTCCATAAGTGCACATTGGTCACCTGAACAGTCGTAGAAGTTAAGGGGGAGTTTAATACAGCTGAATTGTAGGAAATTGTAAGAGTTTTAAAGAAGGAAGTGAGAAAGACAATTTAGTTTTGAAACACCAATAAACCAGCAAAGAGCACCACAGGTTGGTGGCGGACTTATCTGCTAATTAAATTCATTTTCTAAATTAAAACTTCATTAAATCTTTGAATATGGGTTTATTTTTTCTAAATTTCATAAATCCCTCTCTTTCTTCTCCCCTCGCGCACTCCTAAGAATCACCCAAAAATATCAGAAAACATTCCATGACTTTCATCTACAAACCTATGATGGCATTCAGTTTCAATTGCTTGAAACATTAACGAGATATTTCCATAAAACCGCCGGCTCAAGTAGCGAAAAAAATTATATTTACTGTAACTCAAACTTAAGAAATCCAATATATGACACTTGGATTTCTTCCATAGAAAACGTTATGAATTTTTAGATTTTCCGACCTTATAGTTCTAATCCAGCTTCATTCACAGACCCTTCTAGTCTGCCAGCCAGCCCCCCCCCCCCCTCCCTTCTCCCCTAATAGAGCTTGCTAGCACGCTAAGACTCCTCTAGCCGATAGCCTTTGGAGAGGGGAGAGGCGTTGGGTGATTTTGGAATAAATATATCCCACAAGCCAACTCTCTTGGCAAAAACTGCGAAAGTCAAATCTGAGGCTTTGTTTATTTTTTTAGCAAACAAAAATTCCTGCAGCGACACATGCACAGTTCGAGCACAGATCACCCACCCCTCCCCCACCTCCCGTTCCAACCTCCACCTCCCCCTCCCCTCTCAAAAGTCTATGGTTCGCCTCTGATTTGCATAGAGACGTCTGGTTGAGAGTCGGATGTTTATCACTGTCTGAACAGTAAACCGCAAACTTCGTCTGCAGGCAAAGGTTTCTATAAGTATTAAACTGTATTTGGATCACCATATAAACGAAATAGAAGCACCATACGCTGTTTATATAAAGGATCTATTCAGCTATAAAATAACGAAACGATATGATAAACCGTGCAATTCAAGGCTGATTTCACGGTAGGGAAATTATATTTGATAATCCATACATTTATACACCATTTAACTGATTAAACAATCGTATGTCGTGAGGTGGAAAATGTTTATACACCATAAATATCGGTATATCAAAGGATAGTTGCGAATGTAATTGATATCTCACCTATTTATAATATTTAAAACTTCAGTCACGCCATCACCTTTGGTCTAAATTTAGCACTGCCTAAAATGTCTAGAATCCCGTGGAACATTTGGAAAAAAATCCTCCAGATCAGCAATCGGAATTCCGTAAACTTTTTACATTTCAAGCTGAGCTTTATAAGTGTCATTATATTATTTTTATTTCAATAATGCACGAGTTAAAAATCTCGGTACAATTGAGAGGTCAAAACATATTAATAATTTGATCAAAAATAGTTTCAACGCCACAATGAATTAATCTATTATGTTAGGGGATGAATGGTCTGGTTTTCTATAGATAAGCACGGTTTCATAAATTGATATCTCATTTCCGAACGTTGTAAATAAAAACTAATCTTCACTGGAAACCGAATCCCTCGGGAAAGACAATCTTTTTTCGTTCTTTTTTGATGCACTTTTGTAAGACACCGCCTTGTAATACTGTGATGCCTTGTAAACTAAAGGTGTATAACGATCGACATGCGAAAATATATAGCTTCATAAATGTGAAAAAATAGTGTTCCTAAATGTAACTCAAGGTATATAATAATTATGCAAACCTGTTTTAAACACCGAAATCAGCTAAAGGCATGATCAAAGGCTAAAGTAATTTTACGCGGGTTATATAAGCCAGTTTACAATAATAAAGGTCGAGTTGCATAGCAAGTACATGTTGTAGTTGCTTGACGATCGTTCCTTAATACCGAGTCCATTTTGTCGTTGCCATTGCCGCTTACAAGTTTTTAAGATAAATGCGTTTTTCATAAATTCGTCCAAAATTAGTCACCTACTTTCACCGAAGGTCATCAAAAAAACTCGAATGAAGAACGTTAAATGTGCACGCTAAATGTTAAAAACTATTATACAAACATTATTCAAAAAATGTTATGCTAGCCGGCGGTGACCCTTTAGAAACGCCAAATTTCATTTTCCTTAATAATGGAAACAAACAGTCAAAGGAAAATGCTGTTCAATAGCATTCAGACACATAAAATAATGTTCATGCTTTATGATTTCATTCACTGCCTCGAAAATCACATTATATTACAATCAAGTAAACGAATTCAGGTTGATTTCAAATGGAATTTTTAAAGAAAGGTAATTTAAAACTACTAAAATAAAAGTGATTAGAAAAGTTCAACATTACCTTGCAATATAGTGAGATCAACCTTCGTTCGGCAGTCAGTAGATGCGACAATAGGGAATACGTTGAAAACTCATTCTTATTGCATTTATTAACGAAAAAACTTATGGTAATGTGAGTGGAAAATACATGAATTATGATAGAATAAACAGTGCATTTTCTTGCTAGCCACAATAGACAAATAAATCTTACTTAATCCTCGAGTTTTGCCGACTACATGTCGGGCAAAGGATGGCAACAAAGCCGGCAGACGTGTTTTAATTTAACAAATATATTCAACTGTAATTGAGACTGACATGCATTTGTTCTTCTACGTATCACCAAGAAGAGCGAAAACTGTAGCTTAAAGAAGGATGATTACTGTGTGTAATGAAACTGGTAAAAACTGAAAGAATGTACGAATAGCAAGCGTCGAAGGAACCGATAAATTGTGAACACAACTTTGTGAAGACTTGCAAGCGCATTCGCTTCATGTTGCTCGGCCCTGAATTTCCATTACTCTGCTGATCAGTTGCGTTTAGGTCTTGACGAATATCCAGCGCTCTAATCGAGTTTGGCTCTTGTTAACTCGCGTTGGCGTCACTGCCAGCTAATCTCGTGAACTCGTTCCCCATCGATTTAATTTGAAGTCTCATCATGCATCTCCCACTTGCTTTCACTAAACATTTTTGGTTCTGCTCTTGTTGACTCGTATGCTCTAATCGAATATGCTGAAAGCTTAGTCAATATCCGTTGGCTCAGCATCATGTGTGAGTTTTTAAAGTTTATATTGTTAACGTTTACGCCAACATTTTGTCATTATTCAAGTCGGTAAGGTCGTACACGGTTTTCTTTTACTTACAGTGGCCTTATTCATCGTTATTTTTAAACTCCTGAAGCCTGGACGCCCAAAATTGACAAGGTTCACGTTAAACTAAAGAGGCCTGTTTCTATTTTTAATTTTTTGTTGAGCTATTACTACCGTTGCCATGGTTATATGGCTGCTTGTAAGGCCAGCAGTCTTAAGGCGGGGGACACTGTCCCGACTGAAACACCGTGTTTTCATGATTATAGCGGGAGCTTGCTTTAAGCTTGTCAGTTTACTATCAGATCTTACAATGTAAAATATATAGGAAGAAAAAATCACGAAAAGTGATGAACGCAAAGGATTATGAACTAAAAATACAAAATAACGACTTAAACAAACTCAAAATTTCAACAAAATCGAAACTTTGATTTCTTGACCGCCTGTCACGAAATATGCAAAATTCACTTCAATCCTTGTAATCCTGCCCTTTTTCTCCAAACTACTGTTTCTTTTTTGCTCTATAGAATCTTTTTATCCAATTTAGTTTAAAATTTGGTGGCATTTGATGGAAATTAAGTTCAACACAATTTCATTATTTCAGCGGTTCAGAGTCCTTTAAATTTCAGAAAATCCAGTCATTAGATTTTTGCCATCATTTGTCTCGAGAAAATTCAGAAAAATACTCACATGTTATAGCTGGTTTCGTGTAATTTTGACAAGGAGATCTTCCGTAATTTGGTGTTCTACATAGTAGGTGAGTAACACATGTTCTAAATTAGTACTCTGCCAAATTTCATGAAATCCTAATGAGCGCGGTTCCTTAGAAATTAACACATTACAACTAAAACATTCAGTCACAATTTTTTGGTGAACTACGCATGCGTCGTTGCATTTGACGGTTCTCCAACCACAGGAAAAAATGAGCCAAAAGACAGGGTATTTTCCAATTATATTAATAATAATAATCAGTTAATAATCAGTTTAATTACTCTTTTCGTAGCTTCTCAGCTAAATTACAAGAGTGGTCAAAGTACTAATCATATACATACATTAACATGAAACTTTTACTAGGAATATCTATATGTAATAAATTTGTCAAGACGGTTAGTAGAGGCCATGGCGGGGTCCTCTCTGATGGTGCCTGAACGTAGATTATATCCATGGGGCACAGTTGTGCGCTGTGGTAGCAGGTTAGCAAGGACACCCGTGTCCCGAACTCTTTGGATAAACTTAGTGCATGCTGAAGCGCGCCGATCCGAGAGAGTACGAAGACCACAGTGCACAAAGTGCGTCCTTGTAAGGAAGCCCAGGAAAGATTATCTCGATTATCTGTTATACATCTGTTATACATCCGATACAACAAAGGTTTTCACATATAACAGATAGAAAAAATAGTAGAGCGCGCGTAAACTGTGTTTAGCCAAAACCTGATCATGAATAAATTCATAGGGCAAAATTTTGCAAGGGAGCCTTATTAATCTTGGAAGTTTCTAAGCCTATTCCGCTAAAATTTAAAAGATATCAGGGAATGATAGAAGTCCATCGCGCTTTAGGGCAATACTATAAGGCACTGAAGTGTAAAATTAGCAAAACATGATTTTGCGTCCAATTTTTCCTCGAAAGAAAACGCAACACTACTCGATTTTACGAACAAATGATCAGTCAAAACATCTATTGTGTCATGACAAAAGCGAATTTTGTGAATCTGTTTTGCTTTTTTTAGCGACGCAAGGCAAAGTGTAAGAGATTGGCGCCAAGTGACATGATTCAAACGTAATCCTGAGTACAAAATAGGAAAAGTGTTTGTGTTTATGCTTGCGTCTGGCCTGTTTTACCCTGACTACATCATGTTTTTTTTTTCTACGCGAGCACACGTGTACTATCACTCTGCTTTCCGTAAAAAAATAAGCGTTCTAAACGAAACATATTGTGTATTCCATACCTTATGAGGAACAGGATTGTTTGACTGTCTCTTGAGTCTAAACTGAAAAGCAAAATAAACTGAATGCAAATTTTCGTTAGCTTTTTTTCCTTTCTAACATGTTACACCAGGTCAATTTCTTTTTCCCTTTAATATTACATGAAACTTATTGTGCACGTGACATGAACATTTCGTGTTTTTTTTTTTTTTTGAACGAGGAAATTTTGTCC
Organism: Cladopsammia gracilis; assembly: GCA_022457155.1. Taxonomy (NCBI): domain Eukaryota; kingdom Metazoa; phylum Cnidaria; class Anthozoa; order Scleractinia; family Dendrophylliidae; genus Cladopsammia; species Cladopsammia gracilis. Next base: position 378,446 of record JAJGOT010000579.1, read on the forward strand.
TCCGTTGGTGTTTTAAGCATTGTTCAGATAATAATGTTTAATATAATAATGTTAATAAAAAAAATTATTTAATAAAAAAATTATTTGATTTACCCGACACGTAATGCCATTTAATTTTCGCGCAAACGGACAGTTTTAGCGTCATCTGTGTTTCACTGGAGAAAAGTCGCGAAAAAGTGACAATATCATGTTACGATTGAATATTTATATTTATGAAATACACACCAGTTGGAAAATAATCGCCGGGTAATGGCGAAAGTTTTAGTTGGGTGTCAGGTTTAATTTGGCCAGATGCATAAAGCAACTCTGCATGACAGGAAGGATCTGATACAGAGCCACAAAAATTAGCTGCAAGTGATTCCTATCATTTTTAATGTTAGTAAATATGGCTTTCCATAATTTCTTCCGTGTTTTTGCGGGTATTATTTCGGTCATTTTAACACCAGTTTGTATGTAAATAATTACCAATACAGCTTTCAGGCTATCAAATATTGATCTACAATAAGACACTTTGCCCCCACCTGGATGCGAGCAGATAAAAAGATGAAGAACGCCATCGTCAGTTTCGTTTCCAAAACGGGATAAAACAGACCATGATTTGTTATTCCCTTTCAAAAATTAATCAAATTTTTAATTTCCCTACCGTGAAATCAGCCTTGCTTTTTTTCTCATATTCACTTTAATACTGTTCAGAGATTGTTTCTTTTCATTATTTTATGTCTGATTAGATCCTTTACTACAAGATCCAGTGCTTCTATTTCGCTACGGTGGTCCTTCCAAATAATACAGTTACTTGTAACCCAAGCCCATGCACAGAAGTGTTCTAGTTCCTCCCTTTTCTTGAAGGACCAAAACAGATTTAAAGGTGATGTTACACGGGACGATTCGCAAACGGCGACTATTAGGGCAACAAAATTAACGACAAGTATGTTACACGAAACAACTTGAGTAAAATACTTTTTTTGCGTTGCAAGTTTTTGGAGCTGGTTCAAAAACGTCTTAACGCAAAAATTGCGAAGAAAATCGTCCGCGCATCCATGTTGCGCTAAAAATCGCCGTTGCGAATTGTCCCGTGTAATTTCACCTTAAGGCGGGACTTAACCAAAACGCCATTTTTCCGCCACTTGGCATGGCTTTAATGGAAATATCTCGTTCACGTTTCAAGCAATCCAAAAACTCTATGCTCATCCCGTAAAGCTATGTTATGGGGTGTTTGTGAATTTTTGGGTGATTTTTGGGTATGTTTGGGAGGAGGAAGTTTTTCTAGAAGGATTGGTAAAATTAAGAGAAATAAGAAATATTGAAGATTTAGCGAAGTTTTAAGGTTACAGTGTACCTTCAGATCGAAAATTTATCGAAATTTTTTTTTTTGGCGTCAAAATAAAGTTTACAGAATGAACTTTCATCAAAAAAAAATTATCGAAAAATAGTGAAAATTGACGGAGAAATGACAGTATAACTTTTGTGGGCGGAGTTTGTTTATTACGCGATATGTTTTTTTAAGCGCTGTTTTCTCAAAGTTAATTTTTCGCTTGTTGGGGACACTTTAAAGAGCTACAACTCAAAGGGAATTTGTTCGATTTTCCTCAAATTTGGACAGAAGCTAGGCTAACATATAATCAACAAAAAAGTGTCGGCGAATTTCTTATTTCCGAAAACATTTTCGTCCAGAGCCATTTCCGTGCGATCATTCCAATTTTTTTCTCCCTTTTTCGAAAACATTCTGTAACTTTTCACTGCAATTGAATATGGGAAATCGCCGACACGTTTTTTTAGCGCTTCGTGTCCGGAAACCCGAGAACAAATCAAATTAGCAAAATACAATAATCGCTTTGAGTTATAGCGTTTTAAAGCTGATTCGGACGTTCGAATTTAGACGTCGTAAAAAATTCGACAATTCACTTTATTACCAAATGGTTTCCATATTTAGATAGCCAGCTCTATAAGCTTTAATTTGATATCTGGGTTTAGGTATATTAAGTGTAATCTTAAGACACTAGAGCTGTTATACTGGAGACACCCCCGAAGGTACACTGTAACCTTAAAAATAGAATTTGCAGTTAATAATTAATAGGCGGATACCAAGTTAGCTCACTAGCAACCTGGGGTGCTCTTGCGTGGGTATCAACTGTCTGTTGGTGTTCTAAAAATCATTTTCTTTCTCCTATCCCTTCTTTAAACATCCTAAAATTTCATTCAAATTTAGGTTGAGTCCCGCCTTAAAGGGACACTGTCCCGCCATAAAGGGACACTGTCCCGCCATAAAGGGACACTGTCCCGCCATAAAGGGACACTGTCCCGCCTTAAAGGGACACTGTCCCGCCATAAAGGGGCACTGTCCCGCCTTAAAGGGACACTGTCCCGCCTTAAAGGGACACTGTCCCGCCTTAAAGAGACACTGTCCCGCCATAAGGAGACACTGTCCCGCCTTAAAGGGACACTGTCCCGCCTTAAAGAGACACTGTCCCGCCTTAAAGAGACACTGTCCCGCCTTAAAGGGACACTGTCCCGCCTTAAAAGAACACTGTCCTGCCTTAAAGAGACACTGTCCCGCCTTAAAGGGACACTGTCCCGCCTTAAAGAGACACTGTCCCGCCTTAAAGGGACACTGTCCTGCCTTAAAGAGACACTGTCCCGCCTTAAAGAGACACTGTCCCGCCTTAAAGGGACACTGTCCCGCCTTAAAGGGACACTGTCCCGCCATAAAGGGACACTGTTCCGCCGAAATAACAAAATTTGGCTTACTTTATTTCCATGTTATGCCGCCAAATGCCACCAAATATACAACTAAATTGGGTAAAAATATTCTATAGAGCAAATCGAAAGCAATAGTTTGGAGAAAACGTGCAGGATTGCAACGATGGAAGTGGATTACAGTTCATCAATTTTGATTTCGTGACAGGCGGTCAAGAAATCAAAGTTTCCATTCTCGTGGAATTTTGAGTTTTTTGGTCGTTATTTTGTCGTTTTGGAGATATTTTCCTTCCTATTTTAAGATAATAAAGCAAGCTTAAAAGCAAGCTCCTGGCCATAATTCGACATAATCATGAATTCAAAACACCGTGCGATATTTCTGCCGGGACACTGTCCTTAATACGCAGGCAATGACGCCAGTCAATGACGCGTGAATAATTGCTGACGTCATTGTTTACATTTTGTGTCCTTAGCATACAAATTAACGAAGAGAACTGAGGCACCGTGCAAAATACGAATTAACTTTAAGAGTTGGAAAAGCTTGTTAAAGTTCGAATAAATCTAGGAAATTTTTAGCTCTTTTCGTTCAACTATCAGAAACTGCAAAATTGTTGTTTGACAAAAGCGCCAATGTGCCATACATTCTTTGAAATATTTTGAGTTTTTAAAACAGCATTGCACCAACAGTATCTAGGAGTATCAAACCTTGGCCGAATTGAGTAGCATTGAAATCAAGTTTTCCGCGGAACCCAAAAACGCAACCTGTCTACATAATGCCCATTATTCTTGCAGGATCTGTTGCAACAATGTGTCGTGTACGCGTGATGGAATGTGTACGAGCACAATATTCTAATATCATGACTGTATATTTATATTCGGGAGTTTGTCACGGCTACTCAACTTTTCTTATGTGTTGGTTGTTTATTTTAACTAAACTCGACTGAGGTACAACACAGTGGAAGTGCTTTTTGGCTGCAACTCTGTGAAAAGAAATTTTCCAGTGAAAGAGAAGGATTCGTGTTATGTTGCCTTTGTTGTAGAAAAAACAATAACTAGTGTCACTGTAGTAACTTTAAAAAGCCCCGCTAGCAGTTGTTAAAGTGCCTTTGAGTTTGAAAATCAATCTCGTACAAGGAGAAATAAATCCTGGTATGTTTTCCCGTCTGACAAAGAATTTTCAGGTACGGTACGGTACAGTTAAAAGATTATTTTTAAACCATAATTTACCTGTGAAACATAACAACACCGTTTAACAAATGAGTTTCCGTAAAAGTTCTGCGCTGTCTGAATCGTCCACTGCGCCCTCACATACGTAATTTTGACATTCTAACGAACAATTAAAAGGTTGCGAAAATATATTG